>CM026424.1:17693541-18189356 GCA_014871385.1 Ceratodon purpureus | reverse complement strand
CCCGGACGTCCCCCGTCCCGGACGTGGCGTCCCCGACGCTCGAGAATTACGCCGCGGTAATAATTTTGCGACCCCGGAGGGGTAAAAACATTCCCCAGCCGTCCGATCGGCCGATCCCCACCACGCCTCATCTCGGCCGTCCGTTCGCGGGGACGGGACGGCCGCGGGGTCGTTGCGGACGGCCGCACGTCGATCCGACGGCCAAGATGCGGCCGTGCTGGCACATCGCGGGCCGTCGGATGTGGGCGGCCCTCCAGGGCCGTCGGATCCCACGGCCGTCGCCGCGGCCGACCGCGGGGACGGCCTCGGGGACGGCCGCGGGATCCGACGGCCCGGATCGATCCCGACGCCTGCCATCGGGGACCGCTCGATCGGCGCGGCCGACCGCGGGCCGTCCGATCCGCGGCCGTCCCCGTGGCCGTCCCCGCGGTCGGCAACGGCGACGGCCGCGGGATCGGACGGCCCGCGGCAGCCATGGTCGGCCTGGGTGGGCCGTCCGATCGGGCGGCCGTCTCCGCGGTCGGCCGCGGGGGACGGCCACTGGATCGGACGGCCCTCCGCGGCCGACCATGGCCGCCGCGGAGGGCCGTCCGATCCCGCGGCCGTCCGCGTGGGCGACCGCGGGGGAGACACGGCCGTCCGCGTGGCCGACCGCGTGCAGACGGGGCCGACCGCGTGCAGACGGGGCCGACCGCGGAGACGGCCGCGTCGGTCGGACGGCCACGCGGCGCCATCGCCCGACGCGGCCGTCCGATCGGACGGCCGGCGCCTTCGGGCGGAGTCGCGCCCGATTGGACGGCCGCGGGGGGCGTAGATCGGACGGCCGCGGGGACGGCCGCGGGGACGGCCGCGGGGACGGCCGCGGGGACGGCCGTGGGGACGGCCGCGAGGTCGGCTTCCCCTATATAAGGGGAAGCCGCCTCTTCATTTTTTACCTTTTTCTCTCTTTTCGAGTGAGGCTGATTGCTACTTGGTGGGGGACTTGATCCTTCTTCTCCGTTGGTCGTTCTCACCGGGAGGAAAGGGGTCCTTCATTTGGGGGGGGGGGGACTTTTCGAATTTTTAAAACGGTTTTTTTTAAAACCCTTTGGATTTGTATTGCTCTTATTAATCATTGTGGGAATTGAGGGTTTCTTTGGAGTTGCGGTTACGATTTCTTGAAGCCTTGAAGGCTTTCCACGATGCCGAAGAATAAGAAGCAGAAGAATGTGGGGGAATGGGCGAACAAATTCGATGACATGCCGAGCTTACATTGCAAGGATTATATTGTGGCATTCATCGTGGAATTTTACCAGGAGAATACCCTTGTTTCATTGAATAGTCGTTATGTTCGGTATGAGGAAGATGGGCCCAGGAAATTCAAGTCAGAGATGGAGACAAAGATTAGGGATCGTTTGATGGATCCGTGCTGGCATTCGGATACACAGAAGCCCGGTTACGATCATTTCGTGTCACAACGTGCACACGATGCGTTATGGAATGCTAAAGAGGTTATTACTAAGTATGCAAAGGCGCAAAGGGGGGGAGTCCAGGCCTTCAAGGATACTATTGCAAAGGCAGATTGCTTCACGAGACTAATGGCGCCCCATAGCTCAAGAAAGCATCGACGGGCGTCTATTACTTGGTGGAATTCTCCGATTGGGATGGAGACGGCGGCTGACTTACGTAAACGGCATTTGACTATCTTGGCAGACTTTGCAGTTTTCTATTACTTGGACAAGGAAGTCCAGAGAGGTGGTTATGCTACCATACGTAGGGTTCGTATCGAAGGAAACCCGCAAATCCCACCGTACTGGGAGTTTGCTGAGAAACGGCCGCTCAATTGGTCTATGAGGCCGGATTTGGCACGTGTGGACCACAACAATGAATCTCTTGCGATAAGGATTCCCCATCCTGGTGTCATCCGCTTCCAGGCCATTCATCAGTTGGAACATGTGGGATTCATGTTCTGGTGGAACGGTGGGACCCTTCGAGCCATGCTACAGAGAGACAATGAGGCCCCGGGTGACCTCCCCATCGACTACATCTTCAGAGAGAATGCAGACGACAGTCCGATTCTAGGGAAGCGTCTCCAACTTTTCCGAAGTAAGCGTACAGAGCTTGCTTGGGCATTGTATAACATCATAGATGCCGTACACAAATACGGTTACCTCCACAATGACTTGTCACCGGACAACATCCTACTTCACTTTCCGGAAGATGAGTCCAAGATCTACATCGGGGTTTGTGATTGGGGCTTGATGACGAAGACACTAGAGAACAGAAGGTCGCCTTGGGTTTTTGAGAATGTCCATCAGAAGGAGGAGACTATGAGGAGGCGATACTGGGTGGATCCTCGCGTGGTATACGTACACAAGGAAAACCAAGATATTCAAATCATTCCAGATTTGACGGTTGCATCGGAGGATTTCGCAGCTGCGAAGATAGCGGCGAAGATCAACAGGGGCAACATGTGCACGGCATACCACGAAGCCGAGCCAGTAGAAACACGCCATTTCCAGAATATCGGAGAACTCGCAATGGTTTTCGAAGGTTACCTTGAGAGAGTTTGCCAAAACAACAGAGGAACGATTGGTGGACTCGGACATCTTATTAACCGTTTCAGAGATACACACAACTGGCCCACTCCCATCGAGCACTATCGCGAGGGTTACTGATATGGAGTTACATATCTACCTTTCCGTATTCCTATAAAAGCATAATGTTTTTTTTGTTACCGGACGGCGGGCATAGCTCTTAGTAGTGAATAGTCCTATTTACACTCTATATTATTATGAGATGTTGGAATCTCAATTTTTGTACACCGGTCAATATTTTGTTTATAAAGTTTACTTGCATTTGGTTCAAATATGGTCTCTGTACTAAGATTGGTCTATTTCTACCCCTTGTATTATGAGGAAAACGGATTGGCTCCACACATCTACCTAAAAGTCGATACTCTCAATTCTAATTATGAAAATTATGCGATATGTGAATTGTAACATTTATGCTTTGTAATTTTTATTCTTACAAATATTGGCAAGCGTATACTCAAGTTCTTTTCGTGAAGACGAAAGCGTAAGGGCCGCAAAACGTGATTGCTCATAATCCCCTGTACAAACAAATACCTTAGATATAAATATGCATCCATCAAAAAATATCATTCACGATATTCTTATTAATTTAGCCAAAAAAATTATTGAAAATTATTTCGCATACTTGTCTTGAGATTCATTATATTCTAGTGCTCGTAAGTCGTAGACTCATAACCCATGTCAATAGGAAGTTGTCATTTTAAAAATAGTAATATTGATAGTAATGTGCACTTCGAATACGGCTACAAGAATATTAAAAAGGTAAATTCCTTTCAAATGTGAAGACAACTACAATATAAAAGACAACACAACTACACTCTAAAACACTAATTATATCTATTCTACTTGCAAAATGTGGCACGTGCCAGTATTCTTGAGTCCGTACATTTTAAACCTCCATCTACAAAACTGCAAACTACGTACATACTATGCTTGCATCTTTTACTTTCCGTTGTAAATTTGTAATATGCGAAGTCCACGTTAAAGTCTCGGTACGCTCCGATGCTGTAGAAAGTACTACCATGCACCCCATTCTAATAGTCTCCCCTCCACCCTAATCCATTGTAGTCATATGGATGATAATAGTTCCCATCATTGGGGAGTTCACTTGGACCTCCCCGATCGTACGTTTCTTGTGGCCCGTGCCTTGCAGAATTTGTGGAGGCTCTCAGAAGTCTCTCTCTCTCCTCCATCAATCTTCGATTATCCCGTCTTAGGTGGAACGCATGATTCTCCATCTGTAGTACGTAATTTTGCCTTGTTCGCTCCAACTCTAGTTCTTCCTCAAAATAGCTATCTCTTACAACTCGACCGGGAGGGTATCCAAAAGGAGGAGGTGGTACTCTGTCATCGCGATGAAGTACGTTGCGGTTGTCCCCGCTATTGTGATCAGTACCGTCGGTGTGATAACCTAGAGGTGGAGGAAATATTCCAGGCGGAGTCCGCGAAGATGATCTGTAATCATCTTCTGCAAATAGGGCAGATGGGGTACCATGACCACCATATCCGCGGTATGGAGGGGGAGTTGCGTAATCATCACGTCCCAGTCTCTGCGTATCTTCTTCGCGATCTGGGGAATAACCGTGAGGTACCTCTCTCGGAGGTGTTCGATGGCGCGGACTAGCACTCCTTGGAGGACTCGGTATTTCCGACCAGCCGTCGTCATAGTTACTAAAGTATCTTGATCCCGTTGCATAATCTGGCCACGGTCGTCCCCCATAGGGTCCATACGTGCTATCCGCAAAGTCAAAGGGTAAATCAGCTCCTTCCGGTTCCCCGTGGCCATAGCCTTGTTCGTGGGGTCCCATGTCCTGACGATCTAGCGAACGGTGTCCCCCGTGGGCAGAGCTTTGTCCATACTCCTCATGGTTGGTACGTGATGACTCTCTGGCACGATGCCCTCTGCGATTCCTTGGATTTTCGTTTGAGCGACGCCCTCGATAGTTGTCTTCATCATCATAGCTTAAACGACGTCTCTCCTGTTCCTCATCATTATATTCGATGGCTAGAGTTTGTATTCCTGCATCTTGTGCCGGTGGACTCCGACGGTTTGAAATATGTAATGGGGGACAATCGCTATGTCCACTCCAGTCTGTTACAAGATCCATGCTGTCTCTGTTCATTCTATCTGTCCTCAGGCCCGAGACTGTGGTCCAGTCAACCCTCTTATGTAAGACTATCTCCGCCCACACCATTGCCATATTCGAATACAACATGATATGAGGTCGGGAGTTCTGGATTCGTGCTGCTCGAAAAACCTCGTTGTATCGAATTTTGAAATGATTACTTTCACAATTGTCGATCCTGATTTCTCCCCGTGTTGCTTGTTTCTCCGCAGCCTCGGTACGTAGATGTACTGGGATCAACTTCATGAGGTGCTTCATCTTGACATATTCCTTGCAAGTTACCATCCGCCATGGTGATGGTTCCCCCTCCCATCCAATCTCTGCTACACAATCAGGGTCATTCGTAGCGTATGGATCCAAGGGGTGTTTCCTTTTAGGAGTGGAGGGTCCTCCCCGGTCGTTACGAGGCATGGCGAAAGTCCGGTAAGCGAGTAGCTGTGAATACCGTGTATCGTACCAACCTCGTAACAATGCCTGTAACTTCTCCCCACCGTATAAAAGTTGATTTAATCTCGTATATATCTAGTGCATAAGGACTAAAACAAAACCCAGAACTCCAGCCAAAAAACCGTACGTATGAAGCACTATACTGTTGGTTTCATAATAACCAACAAACGGTGCGGACAACCCTAAACACAATCCCACGATAACCCCTGGGGAAGTAGTAAAAGCTTGGAGGAACGCAACTGAGCTGAAGTAAATCCAGCACATGTAGCACGAGCACCCAAGTGAAGAAAAAGGAAGAAGGGCCAGCCATTTATGCTGGCCCAAACCCCTAGGCAGCCAGTTAGGTCAAACGACGGCCCCCCTACGGCCGTTGGATCTCGGGGAATGGAGAATCCAACGGCCGTAACTGGTCCGTCGCGGGAGCGGTCGCGGCCGTCCACGATCGCGGACGCGACCGGTCGTGCGGCCGCGACCGCTCCCCAAAGGGTGCGTCGGTGGACCGCCGCCCCGCGGTCGGGACGACCGACCACGTCGACGGGCGTCCCCGGGGTCGGCCGCGGCCCACCGCGGGGACGGCCGTGCTCCACCCCGCGGTCGGAGGCTGCAGCGGCGTGGTCGGCCACGGCCGACCACGCCGACGGCCCTTCCGACCGCGGGGTGGGCCGTGGCCGTCCCCGGGGACGGCCTTGTCTGACCCCGCGGGGACGGCCGCGGCCGACCCCGCGGGGACGGCCGTGCTCCACCCCGCGGTCGGCCACGGCCGTCCACGCGGTCGGCGAGGGCCGTCCACGCGGACGGACCTTCCGACCGCGGGGTCGGCGACGGCCGTCCACGCGGGGACGGCCTTGTCCGACCCCGCGGGGACGGCCGCGGCCGACCCCGGGGTCGGGGGGCTGCGACCGCGGAGTCGGCCAAGGCCGTCCACGCGGGGTCGGACAAGGCCGTCCCCGCGTGGACGGCCGTCGTCCGCAGCCGTAGGATCTTCTCGTCGGAGAAGATCCGACGGCCGTGGCCGACGGCCGTCCACGCGGGGTCGGCCGTGGCCGTCCCCGGGGACGGCCGTGTGGGGGGGGGGGGTCGAAGGAACTCCCCTCCCCTTGTGTTTTCTCTCCTCTCCTCCCCCCTCTCCTCCCCTACTCTCCCCCCTCCTTCTTGTTCCAAACAATCCCACTTGGGATTGTTTGGACAGCATATCTCCTACAAATGGAAAATTCAGACATATCCCGGATATTGTGGGGAATGTCCTGAAGATCCTGTGATCGGGGAGGTGGGGTCGACGTTTGAAATTGGGATCCAATGAACTATGTGATATTTTGGTTCTTTGGGGGTGGATAACCCCCTAGGATCTACAAATAATGTGAACACGTTTATGAAGAAGAATATATATCCTATTGAATGGAAAGAACCGTAGACATTGTGGGTACACTAAAACAGTTTTTACCAATTGTCATTTAAAGAAACGAAGGTACTCATGTTTTAGCATACGGTAATGAATTAACATTTTATACTAACGAATCAAAAGAGTAAATGTCAACAACAATATGATAAGAGGAACATCGCGGAGAGAATGCACTAGAAGTAATTCAACGCATTAATTGATGTACACACTTGGTTTTGGATGCGGTGCACCTTACGTTTAAATGGTTAAGAGATTTGCATTTATATTTCACCGGTTTACGGTTTAGGGTAATCTCTTAGAAATATAGATCCAATTTCTTCTCGATTAGTGGTATACAATGAAAATATTTATATAGATTCTTTGACTCTAATTTTTAATGGAATGATTTACCCTAGTTTTATTTCTTTAATTTTACATACTCTCGTTCTTTAGTATTATGGTAGAATCAAAAATAAAAACATAAATAGTAGTTTAGATTATGAGAGAAACTGGAGATAATAATAAAGTGAAATAAACCAAAACAAACATTCAATTCCCTTGGGATTATGCAATTCATGGGAGGAATAAAACTCAAATCATTGTTTTCATAACAAATGGTCCAATTCTAATTTCTCATGGCTGGTTTAGAGTTATTTGAAATATAAAGACTCTCCTTCCTCTTTAATGTCTTTTATTTTACAAACTTCCATACCGTAGTACTGTGTTATCATTAAAAATAAAATAAAAAATCACTAGCTCACATTATGAGATGAGGAAGGGATAATAGTAAAAAACAAAATTAAAACAGAAAACATTCAACCGTCACTGAATATTGCCAATTTGTGAACGACTATAATTGAAATCATTGTTTTTACAAACAATTCTAGTTTCCAACGCCCAGAATTGAGTTGTACCTTGCAACTTATATGAAATAAAATAAATAAATTAGGTAACACATTTACATTATACTCTATACAAATATATGTTTATTCATATACACTTTAACGTAAATATAAATATGGAATGGGATTCTAACTTGTACAATGTATAGTACATATGTACAAAAGTAAACACTTACTAATGACACAATGAGAGAATTTAACAAGCACGAATGAGAGAATTTAACAAGTAAAATGGTGGAATAGTGGTCGAATTAGTAAAATATACTTTAACATGGGTCATGGAGGAAATAAATCGAAATACGAACGTTCAAAACGATATGAAAGGAAGAAATTCACGAAATGACATTTATGGAGCTTCGAGGGTTGAAGTTCTAAATTAGACAAATTAGACGTTAAAAAAAGGGCATAAACTAGAGGGGAATAAAGTTTAAACATAGAGTAAAATAAAGAAGAGGTAAATGAAAACAATATTCGAAAGTGGAAATTGTATAGAGGGAGGAACGTTAAAAGTACATAAAGAGATGGTAACTCGAATTAAATTGATAATATGAAGCCGTTTAATGAAAGTATAATAGAAGCACTTATGTATTTAAAAAAACAAAAATTCAAAGCGGAGAATAAGAAGACGGTCCACGGAGAACTATTTAGATTACAATTTCTGAAACAAGTTTAGATGACTTCGATTTCTGCAAGGAACTTTTGGAGTGCGATGATAGACCACCTTGAAATGCGTACGATAGAAACAACAGAAATAATGATTCGAATAAATGACACATACATTAACTTCAGTGGAGTGTACGGAATAATGACTCGTTGAAGAATTTAGATGCTTTGCATACCATGAAGTATTTTAATTCGTGTTTACAGTAACTGCTGTTCTCATTTTAATTGGTGAAAGAAATTAACAGGTTTAGTGTAATATGTGGTCGGAAGATGTAGCATTATATGTTTTTTTCATTTGTATTTTAAAAAAGGGGGGGGAGGGAAATTTCCCGCGGCCGCGACGGCCTCGTCCCCACGGTCGGGGGCCGTTTCCACGGCCGTGGGCCGTCTCCGCGAGGGCCCGTCCGCGGGGACGGCCCTTCGATCGCGGCCGTGATCGAACGGCCGTCGCCTTGGAGACGGCCCCGATCGGACGGCCGCGGGCTGTCGCCGACAGTGCCGTCCCCGCGGCCGTCTCCAAGGCCGTCTACGCGGCCGTCCCCGTGCGGTCGGCCGCCATCGGACGGCGACGGCCGCGGGGACGGCCGCGATCGGAGGGCCGCAAGCCGCCCCCTCGGGGGCCGTCTCGAAGGCCGTCCCCTCGGCGACGGCCTTCATCGGACGGCCGTCGCCGAGGACACGGCCCGATCGGACGGCCGCGGAGGCACGGGCCTCCGCGGCCGTCGCCGTGGCCCCCGACCCGACGTCCCCCAACGGCCGTCGTCAGGTTCGGGACGACGGCCATTGGCCGCGGCCGTAGGATCGGGGGGCGACGGCACTAGGCTCGGGGGGACGGCCGTAGGGTTGGGGGCCGTCGCCATATATGGCGACGGCCGTCCCCCACTTCCTCACTTCACTCTCCTCAATAGTCCCTCTCATATTGCTACAGTTTCCCAATTCACTTGGGGGCTTGTTGGTACGTGGGGGTGAGGAGATGGGGGTCCCTTTTTATTGTGGGGGGGGGAGTTTTTGAATTTTCTGTATTCGTTATTTTGTAAACGTCATTTATCAACTCCTTGTTTTCTTTAAAACAAAACCAAATCGTTTTTGTTTAAAACGAGGTTACTATGGCGGATCCGGAACATGATGAGATTGGAGGAACCGGGAAGAGGAACAGGCCGAAGGGAATGTGCCACAACTTTTCTTGGGAGATCCTAGACAACAAAAACATTGTAGCAGAAGAAGGCTGGGAATCTGTAGGGGAGATTTTCTGGACTTTCAAGGAGTGCAAGAAGTATGTGAAGATGTATCACATTGACAAGTTATGGCCCCGAGAAGAACACGAGATGAACACACGGACTTTTAGTTGCAAGCCCTGGTTATGCATGGATGACCATTTCTTGCATCGGGCATATGAAGTCTGGACTACTATGTTTGGGCAACGGAAGCCCAGCAAAGGCCATTTCAATTATACCATTTGTAGTATGGTATATGCGGAGCTAATATTGAAGCGGAAGATTAGTTGGTGTACGTACCCCACTACGAAAGACAGGCCGTTGCAAATTGGATGGATGGTAACAGACATTCCGGATTTATATCTGATCGATCCTTTGCAAGCACAGAAGGTTGTAGCGGAGTTCCGAAAGCGGCAGTGGCCACATCTAAAGAGCTTTCCGAAGAATGAAGTAAAAAAAGTACAGAATGAAACTCCGCATCGTCCAGAGGAAAAGAAGCCCGTTGCCATTGCCAATGTGATCGCTACGATGTTCCCCGTTGCCACAGAAACTAATGCCCCTACTATTCCTAGAGCAGACCTGGAAATCACGGTGAAATCTTCCAACGATACAAAGGGCAAGGCAGCCGTAGATGAGGTGGAAGTGGAGGTGGACAATGACTGCTCAACACATCTTACGGCTGCGGAAGCCGGATGCTCCAACCCTCGTTCAGTGGATGATGGTCCAAGTTCCTTGGCAATAGTACAAGTGCCTACCGAAGAGGATAGCACAAAGGATGCAGTTCATTCCATTTCGGAGATTATGGAGCTGGTGAAGTCGATGCCAAACAATGAATCATTGAAGGAGTTACTAGATTTTAGCACCAAATTGACGGAGGTGTCCTCTGATGAACAGCGTGGGGGCTTAGAGAATACCACAGAGGGAGACGCTGCAACAAGAACCACGGAGGAAGTGCAACAAATTCATAATGTGTTGAAGATTGCACACACCCTGAAAGAAGGGGCTTCCGTATTAGGCGCTATGGCACCAGATCTCATAAATATGGCTCATGCATTTGGAAGTATCACTCCGGGCATGATACAGGGTGCCCTTGGCTTTGACACTTTGGCATCTTCCATTAAGCCTCTTCTGGAAGACCGTGTGAAGTTAGGCGAAGAGAACGTGGCTCTGAGTAAGGATTTAATGGATGCAACGGAACAAATCAAGAGTTTGACAAGAAGGTTGGACCATGTGAAGATGAGTTTTTTTGCACAATTGGAAGAGTGCAAAATCTACCACCCGGTAGAGAAGGAGAAAAACAAAACAAAAGAAGTGAAGCCTACGGTGAAGAAGGAAGTGGTGAAGGTGGAAGGAAAGGATCGTATCATTGAAGTACTGAGCGATGGTGAGGATTCCGATGACCTTGGCCTTTCTAAATTTTCAAATAAAAGTGGAGATGGGGCCACACAAGGGATGGCATCTCAGAAGTCTAAAATGACATCTGGTCCAGTTCCATTGGACATTGGCTCTAGCCAAGCAACACCAGGACATGAGGATAGAGGAAAAGGGCCAATGGATGATTCAATAGAATTAGACATTCTTTTACGGGATTTGGAGGTGGCTAGAAGGGAAAGAGACGAGGCCCGTACGGAACTGGAAAGGCTGAAGACCACCATAAGGATGGTAGATGATACACCATCTTCCATAAGGGCATTATCATGGCTTGGTTGGGTCCACAAACTACGAGATAAGGAGACAATAGTCTCTAGAGCACAACAGGATATGAAGAAATGTGCAATTACTTCTATGGATGTCGAAGAAGCTATCCAATCATCTTTACAGAAGTATAACGAGGCAGCAGCCAAGGGCGGCGAGGATGCTACAAAAATCACGATATGGCGCGATGTAGGAGAAATGATGGAGCGCACATTACATAGTTCCAAAAATAAAGAAGGGGTCATTGACTGGGCGCTAGAGGTCGAGGAGGGGTGGATGCCGTACGATGTACTATCATCTCATTTGGATGAATCGAAACGTGTGGTTATCCATACCCGCAAACCGTCGGAGGAATATTCGAAGGAAACGTGTCCCATCTGTCAACAATATTTTGGGCCGGAAGGGGCCTTTGAGATGGGAAATTGTAATCACAAGTTCCACATAACCTGCATCGCGAAGGCTGCTTTAAACAACAAACAGTGTGTTATGTGTCGCTCCCCAATTAGTTCACGTTTTTACGAGATGCTGGGACTACAACACGTGATGCCGCCTGGGCATGAGTTTGATCGGTGGAATTTACCACTAGACCAACTACCTAAGAAAGAGCTGAATTATTATGATTGGGGCAAATCACTGGCTTGGAACCCGGAGACAATGACTCACCAACTATCTACGGCTAACGATGCCGGAATGGACGATTTTTCATGGATGACACACGACCATGAGGTGGAGATGAGGGCAAGTGAAATTCCGGATGCCAAGGACCGAGAATTTTTTTGTAGGAACTTCGGTGGACATTGGAGTATACATCGCAATCGCTTCTTCCGGTTTCCAAAACCGGAAGTTGTGGTAGATGCCGACGGTAAGAGAAGAGAAGTAGAACGGGACTATGGCCAACTTGATGAGTACAAGATGTATGACAGAACCCCGGTTGGTAGGGCACTTGTATTGGCCAAACTAGAAGAAGCCATTCAGCATCGTCGCACTTTTACAGAGGAATCCTTCAAATATTCGGACCTAGACTACTGGGTGATCACTAAGAAGTTTGACGATGCTCTTCATAAAATAGTTAACGACTGGAGGAGGGCACTTCGTGCGGAGGATAATTCCTCTCGTTGGTCACGCAATAGGATTGAGAAGATTGTGCAAGAAACAGTAGCCAAGATTGACAAGGCAAAGGAGTTGTGGAACGGGAAGAATTCCAAGAAGCGCAATCGAGACAACCCTTATGAAGACGATCCCGAATGGGGGGAAGATAATCGTCGTTCTTTGGATCGCGTGGAAGAAGAATATCGATCGGGGGGTACGATTACACATCCAAGCCAGCGACGCCAGACTCGGAGGTCAAATGCAAACAATGGACGTTGAGTAGAGTATTTACGTTGGACATGGTACCCGCATTACTACGGTTAATGTGACAATACACTGGGTGATAGTCGTATTTAGAGCAGTATATATATATATATTGGTTGCGGAGCCCGGTGTATGGACTTTACACTACTTCTATATGTACTTGCAAAAATTACCTCTGGTTTTAATACAATTTCATTTATGTTTTATTGGAGTTGCATTTGTGTTGAAAGAATTGTTAGTACTTAGATGCATCGAACTTCATATGTAGATTGTGTACATTCATTACGAGAAAGAAATTGCGAGAAGTACAATCAAAGTAAAAATAAGTACACAATGTGGAGGACAATATTGAAGAGGCAAGCACCACCGCTTAAATGAGATATAATATGATAATGGTTTCTAGAAATGGACATTCATAAAAGAGTGGCATTCTAGGGTGGTGCACTGGAAATGCCGCCTTCTAACTATCGTGCCCAATTAGGCCACATAATCGCTGTCGTCCTTCACTTCGGCCCCACTAGGACCGGAAGAATCGTATTCGTCATCGCCATCGCTCTCGCGTACCTTCTTCACCCTCGCCTTACTCTTCTTCTTTGACTCGAATGGGTTCAGGAATTTCTTTGGGCCATTCGGGTCATCCAAAGGAGTTTTTGGCCTACCAGGATTGAAAGCCAACACCTTCTGAGTCTTGTCTACAGCCTTTCGCTTGGACGTGGCTCTAGCAGGGGGTTTCTCAGGAAATATGTCCGGTTTTCCCAAAGCCAACTTCGGCCCAAAGAGATTCCCAATTGGAAGTCCGTCATCAGTAGAGAGGAGGCCCGGGTCCGCTTGTCGGGTTATGACCAATCTCTTCCTACATTTCTCCGCTACTTCAGCAGCCTTAGCATCTGCCTTCATTTTTTTAGACAACTCAACCAACCTCGTGGACGATTCGAACCCACCAACTTGGACCCTAGTCTTTGCAGTTCCAAACAATGTGCGAGATGCACCCGATACGGGTACGGGCACATCCTCCTTTGTAGTGGGTGGAACCATATCGTCCTTCAGGCGGTTGAAGTTTGGAGAAACAACCTTAGAAGTATCAATGGTGGGGTCTCCCTCTTTCTTTGGTATGACCAAATCCACGGTAGTATGAGAGGATCCTCCCCGGAGAATCTTATCACTGTTTAATAAACCGTCTCCATTCAAAAAAGAGGAAAGAGGAATCGTATCCTCCTCGTTGGTACCTTCTTCTTCGACATCATCATACTCGAAAGCACGCTCCATTGGCGCAGGAGAACAACGGGATTTTCCTTTCGGAGACACCTCAAGGTCGTCGACTGGGGCCTCGATGGGGGGGTCAATTGATAGATCATCGAAGGGTAGATCAACATCAGACTCACTAGAGTAGTCAACATCCTCGGTTTCCACGGCCTTCGGATCCTCCTTCCCCTCCAACTCCCCGTAGAACCTGCCTAAGGCACTCAACTTGGACTGGGAAATTATCTTGGAATTTGTATACACAAACACGAGGTCATTAGCCCTCTCCGGAAGTAAACGGTTTCGCTTCCTGTCGTGGACAAAGGAGTAGCTACTCCAATTCCGCTCGCATGAAGAAGAAGACAAGGGCTGAGCTAAAATCCTTTTTGCAATTGGGGAAATGAATTTACCAGCGGATCCGTATATATCCCACCAACCAGAAGGCGGCAGTTGTGACTTAGAGGATTCACGTACGTCACGAAACGGAGGATAAGCTTCACGAAATGCAAAGAACTCTTCTATGACCACTTCCTTCAGTGTCGGAGGAGCCATCGACAACAAGACCTCCTTCGCCGATGCCATTGCATCAGTATCATTGCGAAGGTCCTCATCGTCAATAAGATAAGGGTTTAGAAGCGCAGCAGCACACTGTAAGGGTGATTTAATCATGGCTTTACGCTCGTAAAATGAGTCCTCGCAGTAATCAGCATTGTCTGAGTCTAGTTTGAAGGGCTCATGGCGTAAAGAGAGAACATGCTTCTCAAGGTTGCGGAGAACAACGTAGGCTTTACCCAATGCCGATTCCTTCGCATCAAACTCTCGTAGGGCATATACAACGGGACTCGTCATCCACTTGAAGTTTGCACATTGCTCCCAGAAAACGTCATCCAAGACAACCCTCTTAACATCGCGTGAGATCTTCGCTTTGTCACGGGCAGATAAGGTCTTCTTCGTTTCGTAGTTTCTCCAGTCAGGATCCACAACGCTCTGCTCCAATGCTCCTCGAACCTTCAGTAGACGCGAAATCATAATGTAGTGCGATGCAAACCTAGTCTGACCAGGCATCAGCAAGCTAAGTTTTGCCTCGTGCTTTCGAAATACCGAGAGTGGCATTTGCCTTATCTTTATGAACTTAACCAAGTTCTTAGCCCGATCTAGGAGCTCCTTCACCCACTTCATCTTACTCCAATCCTCCAACAAAAGGTCTATCGCATGGGCAGCACATCCTTGGACAAATATGGATGGATAGAGTGCTTGGACCAACTTTCCGGCATTAAGCATCACCGGAGCATTATCGTAGCATACTTGAATGATGTTCTGTTCTCCAACTTGTTGGATAAACTTCTCAATGACGATTGCTACGAAAACAGCATCCTTCTCTTTCCCACTCGTGTCAACGGCTCCCAAGAATAACTCACCAGCTGGAGATACCAGCATTGCGTTTATTAGAGGGCGACTGCTTACAGAAGTCCACCCATCCAGGGCCAACGTTCCCCCGTACTTCCTAACACTTGAAAAAATCCTATCATTCAAGGAAGTCTCCAAATCAGTCCTTGCTTGGGCTAGTAAATTTGTTCGGAGATGGTGGTAAGATGGAGGTGTGTATGATCTCTTCATGTTGGACGTCTTCAACACCGCGTCCTTGAAAGAGGCACTCTGAGCCACGTTAAACGAGATACTGTTCTCGTAAAAAAATGTGGCCCATGCTTTGTCGCATTCCCGCCTCTGAGTCTCTTCGAAGCCCTCTTGAAGGGTAGATTGCCTCTTTGCCTTCAAAGGAGGAAACGGTCCACTACCTTCCCCCGGAAAAGTGGAAATGAAAGGTACACCCTCACCAATTAAAACGGGTTCATTCTTCGGAGTAGAAACCCGGGATCCAGCGCATGAGTCCACATCCATGGGAGTATTCACTCTCGGGGATATATTGCCACGAGTCACCGGGGAAGTACTCTGCTCCGACATGAATATTCTGGAGTCGTTAGGGAATTTGCCACCGCAATTCTTGAACAAGGACAGTATAGCGGGTGACAAATTAGTGCAACGACCTACTCCACTAGTCCGTACCCCTAGAACTTTGTCATAGCCCAAATGACTGAGCATCCGCTCAATCCTCTTTGCGAAAGTGTTCTTGCATAGCATACATTGAACCATCTCAGTCTTCTTCTTCTCCGTATCGCTCATATGGACTTCGGTATACCATGGGGAGTAACTTTTAGACGCCATTGGTGCACTTGATAGATCGCCCGGAAAAACTTCAAAAAATCGGGGTACCACGTCCTCAAGAGAACTAGAGCCTCCGAAGAAGCTCCAATTCAACACACTTCTGAACGCCGCCGTTCACCATGCAACAGATACACACGTATATTAGTGGAACTAGTAGCACATGGAGTACAATTCAGAAGTGTAATGGCAACTTTCAGGAGGGGTCTTTTATACTCATTCCCTGAAATGCCAAGGGGTAAGCCCTAAAAATCAACGGAGGACGGCCGTCGAGGCCGTAAGTCAACGAGGGGCCGTCCGATCATGGACTGTCACGGCCGTCGAAGGGGCCGTCGCCGGGGACGGCCCCCCCCCCCCCACCGCGGCGACGGCAAGGGGCCGTCGCCGGGGACGGCCCCCCCCCCCCACCGCGGCGACGGCAAGGGGCCGTCGCCGGGGACGGCCCCCCCCCCCCCACCGCGGCGACGGCAACGGGGCCGTCGCCGAGGACGGCCCCCCCCCCACCGCGGCGACGGCAACGGGGCCGTCGCCGGGGACGGCCCCCCCCACCGCGGCGACGGCAAGGGGCCGTCGCCGGGGACGGCCCCCCCCACCGCGGCGACGGCAAGGGGCCGTCCCCGGGGACGGCCCCCCCCACCGCGGCGACGGCAAGGGGCCGTCGCCGGGGACGGCCCCTTCCCGACGCGTCCGACGGCCCCCCCCGCTCCGCGGCGACGGCCGCACCCTCCCCCGCAACCCCTCCGCCGCGTAGAAGATGTGGTTTCACCCCGGGGTGAAACCTATGCGGGTGATTTTTTTTTTTCTAAGTCACAGGACGTCCCCTGGCGCTGGCGGACGTCCGCGGACGTCCCCACGTCCCGAGCGTCCCGGACGACCGTGACAACCCTGCATTTAGATGATTTTTTTAAGAAATGTACATTGATGAATTATGAATTTTCATCCGTCTTTTTATTTTCAAATGGTTCTCGTGTCTGGCTTACAGTTGGAAAATATTCAAACTCTGATAAAAAAAAATTTACCTGAATATATTAAACTCAACTGCTTGTCTAGCCTACAATTCAATTGAAAACTTTCAACCGAGGGTTGAGAATTTCAATTGGCCAAGTTCATTTCAATTGAAAACTTTCAACCGAGGGTTGAGAATTTCAATTGGCCAAGTTCATTTCAACTGAACTCAGCTCTCTGTGTGGCCCCACCTATATAAACAAACGTGTACATTGTTTTCTTTATATTTTATATTTAATTATTGTTTAATTGTTTGTTGTTATTAATAATATTCTTATGATTTTTATTAATATTATTAATACTACTACTACTAATACTATTAATATTGATATTAGTGTTAACATTATTTTTATTGTTGTTATTCTTGTTGTTGTAAATCGTTGAAGAATGGATAATTTAGAAGTGGATTCACAATCTTCAAGTGAAACTTTGTTGAGGAACAAAGATCAAAAAATACAAGAACGCCACTTGGTTATGAAATATATGAGGTATATGAAGCAAATATTAACAAATGGCAAGTTATAAAAAAATTAGATGTAAAAGAATTTGAGCCAATCCGCATGTCACATTGCGTATTTCAAACGACTAAAGAATATCTCGTACATTGGAAAGGATATTCAATTAAAGACATATCATGGGAGCCGGAAGATAATCTTGAAAATTGTCAAGAATTATTAGAAGAATTCTAAAGAAATAAAAACATAAATAATAACTAGAAATTTACATACATTATGTTAAAATAAAATAAAACTATATCTAAAGTTACTAGTACATAGTACCTTATCATGTATTTTCTGTAATTCAAAAGGTTTTGTTGAGAATGTCCACGGTCACCTTCTGAAAATTCCCATGATTTCGAGTTACTTCCAATTTCTATCCATTAGTGTAATGATGTTTCTTCAAATCAGGTGCACCTCCTTTAAATGATGAAGGTTGTAGGAGATTCTGAATAACTCTTGATGGTACACAAGCCACTTTTAAATTATTTTATATTTTATTACTATTCATTTGTTGTTATTTATTATTTTTATTACTATTATTGTTGTTGTAACTTGTTGAAAAATGGATAACTCAAAAATGGATTCACAATCTTTGAATGAAACTATGTCAAAGGAGCAAACATCGGAAAATACGAGAACGCCACTCGGTTATGAAATATCCAAGGTATATGAAGCGGATATCAATGAATGACAAGTGAAAAAATCTTGGATGTAAAAAAATCCAAGCCAATACGCTTGTCACGTTGCGTAATTTGAACAACTAATGAATATCTCGTACATTGGAAAGGATATTCAAAAAAAGACGCATCCTGGGAGCCGGAGCATTATCTTGATAATTAAGAAGAATTACTAGAAGAATTCTACAACAACTAAAACATAAATAATAACTAGAAATTCAAATGTATATTAGGTTACTCAAAAAAATAAAAATGTACATTACGTTAAATTTTTTTTAAAAGAAAAAACTATATCGAAACATTGGAGAGTCGACTAGCTTTGATGAGTTTGATCAGACAACTTCGGTGGATTGTGTTGATTTTTGTGTTATATGGAAGATTTGAGGTGCATTGCAAAGGTGGTTTTGGAGAGAAGAGTGGTGGTGTGATGCTCGATGGGTTGCTGTTCTAGCTTTGTACCGTGATTTTCAATGTGAAAGTTTGATCCCTGCCATATGGTAGTTGAGGGTTGATTTTTAGGATTTTGAATTGTGTTTTTAATGATTTAGAGTTTTGCAGATGAGACGTTTACGAATTGGCGAGGTTTCTATAGTTGATCCAGAGGACGTGAATGCTTGAGCTGGGAGATCGATTGTGGAGTCAATAACTATGGCTTCTTATCGATTCTCCGTGATTTTGCTGCTACTTCTATAGAAATCAAACATAAATAATAATTATAAATTTATATATTACATTAAAAATTTTAAAACTATATTTAAAGCTACTAGTACATAGTATTTTTAGTATTAATGAATGTTTTTAATCAAAAAGGTTGTTCCATCCTTTGTAATGTCTTGAATCTTTTTAAGAAGCTTCAATTGCTAGCAACTAGGTGGAAAGACTATGAAAATGTTTGACTAATATTAAAATTTACATTACATGAATGGTGAATTCTTGTCTTGAGAAATTTGCTATGATGATCTCAATCAACATAAATTTTCTAAATGAAGTACAAACATGAATTGCTAAAAGTTTCAAATTCTAAATCACTGAATGAAGTTATTGTAAAACATGTACAATGCATAATATAATATACACATGATTATTGTCTCACCAATACGTCATTTATGAGTTCAGAATTCTTTTGTCTATGCTACTTCTTCATCACTCCAATTCTAACTAGATCTTAATGGTCTATAATTCTTTTTGAATTTCAAAAAGTCTTGGATGCAAGAAAGCTTGAGCCGATTTGTATGTCACATTGAATATTTTGTAAAACTAAAGAATATCTTGTACCTTGAAAAAGATATACAGTCCAAAACGCAATATGGAAACCAAAACATCATCTTGATAATTGTCAAGATTTATTTGAAAAATTCTACAAAAAGTTAAACAAAAATAATTAGAAATTCATAAATACATACTAAAATAAAATGAAAAATCAAATATATAGGTATTAGTTATATAAAACAAGCTCTAGTACATGGTATCATGTTACCGTATATATTTTCAATATTGATAAAGGATTTTAACCTAAAGAATTGATGTCATTTTTTGTAGAAAAGAAATAAAAATGTGTAGAATATAATTTATTTATTTTTATTATTGGAAGCTGTATTAGATAGATGCAAAATAGGATGTTGTGGCTGTTGCATTCCACTTCATGTGCTTGAGGTTAATTTGTCCAACTAACAAATCCTAACTCAAATTTACAATTACTCAATCACTCACCCATCTCCAAATACACTCATAGCCATATGGAAAACTAAAATTTAAATGAAAACAAAACAACCAAAAATAGGTCTCATCTAAAGCTAAAATCAAACTGGACCAATGGAACACTGAATTTAGATCAGGTAGCTCATAGCATGTTTAATTTGTAAGTATGTTGGGCATGTTTTGTTTCATCAACATTGTTGTTTGTATAAGAAGGCACTTTACCCGTGACTACTTCACAGCAAACCATGGCAAAGCCGCAGACCTGTGTATGTATGGTAGTAGGGTGCTAGTAAATGCATCATTGGCTAACTATGCAAAAGGTCAAGGAACAAACTGACAGGGAATTCTTATTGCATTGTAGTGTACAGAGCACAGGTTGAAAACCAAATCTGGCGTTTCAAGAGTTGCTACAAATGGTTTACTCATCTCCTTGACAGAAGAAATCTTGAAGGATTGTGATAATAGTGTGAGTAGTGTATGCACCATGTGCATCAGATGCCAATCACCTGAACAATTGACTGAAGCTTTTACACTGGAGCAGGAATGCCGAATGACTTCACAATGGTACCCACTTGCTCAGCAAATACTGCTGAAGTGATTCTCTTCCCTGGTACGTGGAAGGGGTTGGATGCTGCATCCACATACGCTGCATGAAGGCGCCGGAAAAACTACACAGCCCACACAAGTGCATTAGTCTTGTGCTCCAAACAAATTACTTCGTGATATGATTAACTCTACAGTTTGAATTACTGGACTAAAATCCATGTTAGGAAATAAGATGATGCTTGAGTCTTACATTGCGAAGATCAGCATCACGTGAATCTTGATCGGTAGTCACCATGACGAACTTGACCTTTGTGTTGCTTATGTAACCGAACCTGCATTATGAAGATCATTGATTAGTTGAAACTGCAGGGAGAAAATCATGTTCTCTTTGAGATCAAGGAACCCTAAACATCTCGAATCACTGTAAGATATAGAGGATTAGAATGAGCGCAATGTAAACTTATTTTTCCATCTTGGTTTGAAAGTAGGTGAAAGGCAAGTTCAATACTCCGTACTACACTACCAGCATTGCATTTATTAGAGGGCGACTGCTTACAGAAGTCCACCCATCCAGGGCCAACGTTCCCCCGTACTTCCTAACACTTGAAAAAATCCTATCATTCAAGGAAGTCTCCAAATCAGTCCTTGCTTGGGCTAGTAAATTTGTTCGGAGATGGTGGTAAGATGGAGGTGTGTATGATCTCTTCATGTTGGACGTCTTCAACACCGCGTCCTTGAAAGAGGCACTCTGAGCCACGTTAAACGAGATACTGTTCTCGTAAAAAAATGTGGCCCATGCTTTGTCGCATTCCCGCCTCTGAGTCTCTTCGAAGCCCTCTTGAAGGGTAGATTGCCTCTTTGCCTTCAAAGGAGGAAACGGTCCACTACCTTCCCCCGGAAAAGTGGAAATGAAAGGTACACCCTCACCAATTAAAACGGGTTCATTCTTCGGAGTAGAAACCCGGGATCCAGCGCATGAGTCCACATCCATGGGAGTATTCACTCTCGGGGATATATTGCCACGAGTCACCGGGGAAGTACTCTGCTCCGACATGAATATTCTGGAGTCGTTAGGGAATTTGCCACCGCAATTCTTGAACAAGGACAGTATAGCGGGTGACAAATTAGTGCAACGACCTACTCCACTAGTCCGTACCCCTAGAACTTTGTCATAGCCCAAATGACTGAGCATCCGCTCAATCCTCTTTGCGAAAGTGTTCTTGCATAGCATACATTGAACCATCTCAGTCTTCTTCTTCTCCGTATCGCTCATATGGACTTCGGTATACCATGGGGAGTAACTTTTAGACGCCATTGGTGCACTTGATAGATCGCCCGGAAAAACTTCAAAAAATCGGGGTACCACGTCCTCAAGAGAACTAGAGCCTCCGAAGAAGCTCCAATTCAACACACTTCTGAACGCCGCCGTTCACCATGCAACAGATACACACGTATATTAGTGGAACTAGTAGCACATGGAGTACAATTCAGAAGTGTAATGGCAACTTTCAGGAGGGGTCTTTTATACTCATTCCCTGAAATGCCAAGGGGTAAGCCCTAAAAATCAACGGAGGACGGCCGTCGAGGCCGTAAGTCAACGAGGGGCCGTCCGATCATGGACTGTCACGGCCGTCGAAGGGGCCGTCGCCGGGGACGGCCCCCCCCCCCACCGCGGCGACGGCAAGGGGCCGTCGCCGGGGACGGCCCCCCCCCACCGCGGCGACGGCAACGGGGCCGTCGCCGGGGACGGCCCCCCCCACCGCGGCGACGGCAAGGGGCCGTCGTCGGGGACGGCCCCCCCACCGCGGCGACGGCAAGGGGCCGTCGCCGGGGACGGCCCCCCCCACCGCGGCGACGGCAAGGGGCCGTCGCCGGGGACGGCCCCCCCCACCGCGGCGACGGCAAGGGGCCGTCCCCGGGGACGGCCCCCCCCACCGCGGCGACGGCAAGGGGCCGTCGCCGGGGACGGCCCCTTCCCGACGCGTCCGATGGCCCCTTCCCGACGCGTCCGACGGCCCCCCCCGCTCCGCGGCGACGGCCGCACCCTCCCCCGCAACCCCTCCGCCGCGTAGAAGATGTGGTTTCACCCCGGGGTGAAACCTATGCGGGTGATTTTTTTTTTTCTAAGTCACAGGACGTCCCCTGGCGCTGGCGGACGTCCGCGGACGTCCCCACGTCCCGAGCGTCCCGGACGACCGTGACAACCCTGATAGGGACCCCTGGTGGGGGATATGAAACTGCTTAGTATGTGTTGTTAGTGGGATTCGAACCAGAGCCCTTTGAAGCAACCTCGCTGCCCTTTACATAATGCCTCGGTGCCAAGGACCAATGCTGGGGGCTCCAACTCTGGTCAGTGCATGACGTTGTTCTTCTCAGTTCAAGAGGAACACAGGATAGATTAGATTTTAATTAGTTACTTCTTACATTTACGAATTGATAACTGATAAGTCTCTACAAAGCGGCTTTTGTAATTTACGAATTGATAAGTGTTAAGTCTCTAGAAAGGGGCTCCTATAAGAACCACAGTCTCTATGAACAATCTTGCTCTAATCATCCATTTTAGCAACAAAATGGTTGCTTAAAGGTATTCTTAATATAATAAAGTAAATCAGTAGGTGACTTGAGTTAAAACATAACATAGTAGAAAATAGGTAATGTGGACCACTGGATACATAGATTCAGGAGGTAAAACAACATTTCTAGGGTCTAGGCGAAAAGAGAGAGAAAAAGACTGCGAAGCAACTGCAGATTTTATTGGGTATTGGATCAGTGCCTCGGTGCCGAGGACCCCCACCCCTGCTGGGGGGTATCAAAGTGCTCAATGTATGTAGTTAATGGGATTCGAACCAGAGCCCTTTCAAGCATACTCGCTGCATTGATTTGTAAGTTGCATTGTGTGCCCCTCTAGCAAGCCTCGCAGCCCTTGGCATCATGCCTCGGTGCCGAGGACTCCCACTAGGGGCTCGAACTCTGGTCTTTTTATGTTGATTTGTAAGCAACCTCGCAGCCCTTGGCATAAGGCCCCGGTGCCGAGGACTCCCGCTGGGGGCTCGAACTCTGGTCCTTTTATATTATGTTTTACGTGGCATTGGTTATATCGAAGTGAAATCCAGTGATTTCAATGCTTATGGGATAATGTACTTTGCTTTGCGAGTTGATAATGTGGTTTGGGAGTTGATAATGTGGTTATTATTTCCGTCAAAACAGTTTGAAGTGCTGCGGTCTCGACAGCCGGATAAGTGCTGAGTACTTGAAGCAGAAATTACTGTGATTGCATTAATTAGTGTGACTGCATGGGTTAAAAATATAAATAATTACTGTGACTGCATTAGTTAGTGTCACTGCATGGGTTAAAAATTTAAAAAAATACTGTGCTTGCAAATAAGATTACTTGATGTCAAGAGTGCTTGGATATAATTAAGCAACTTCATCTTAAAGAACGAACTCAAATTATAGACCAGGCCTGTGAGAATGGAGATTTTGTGATTCGAACTTAGAATATGGCTTAGTGGGTTTCGTCTCCCCAAAAAAAAAAAAAAACAGATAAGACGTATACCATTCAAAATAAAAAAGAAAGGGAATTAAAATAAAAATCAAATAAGCATGAAGGGAAGAACAATTTCAGAAAGAAATGGAATAAGTTTAATAACATGTACGAAGAAGGGGAAAAAGAATAAGCATGAAAGAAAGAAAAGAATGTAATAAATTAAATGATTATGTGACTTCAGTTAAAATGTAACATAGCACAAGATGCGTAATACGGTGTCAAGACTGCTTGGATATAATTGACCAACTTCATCTTAGAGAACGAACTTAAATTAAAGGGCAGGCCTGTGAGAATGGACATTCTGTGTTTCGAACTTAGGATATGGCTTAGTGGGTTTCGTCTCCCAAAAAAAAAACAACAAATAAGTCGTATACCATTTAAAATAAAAAAGAAAGGGAATTAAAATACAAATCAAATAAGCATGACGAGAAAAACAATTCCAGAAAGAAATGGAATAAGTTTAATAACATTTACGAAGAAGGGGAAAACCAATAAGCATGAAAGAAAGAAAAGAATATAATAAATTAAATGATTATGTGGCTTCAGTTAAAATGTAACATAGCAGAAGATGCGTAATACGGTTTAGGGTACTCTTAATATAATAATCGAGTTAATCAATTGTATTCATGATTTTCTAAGTCTCTGTGAATTCCATTTTTTTAATGTTAACGAATCAGCGTAGACTGTGCTATTTGAGCTCATACGTCTTTCATTAACTATTCGCTTACAATCCTAACCATAGATGGGCAAAATCAAAACAAAGATAATTCCGGGCTTGCCCCTGTCAAAGGCCATCTGAACTGTACTGTTTCGTGCTGGAGTATCAAGAACTGACATTTTCGTGTGAAACTTAAATCTGCCGTGCTGGCGCCGGCTCCATATCATGTGTATCGAATAATGCACCGGACCACCCACAATCTGCCCGCCGGAGACTAGACTTGGAGGCTGTGTATCATTAAGGAATGAGGAATTACAGTCAGAAACCTGGATAGAGAAACGTGAATATCAAGGAAATGCCGGCGACGCCGAGGCGTGACGTTGACGGCAGAGTGCTTTATATATCAGGTGCGAGAAGAACATGCTTGACTCAAAAGACCTGAATGCTCATTTCATTCTAAGGCGGATAGTATATCATCATTTTCTGCCTCCTAACTATGTCTCCTCTCATGTTTAGCCTCCACTCTGGAACACAGTTCTTGCTCAACCTTGGGACCATGCTTGAACCGCAGGTTGGAGATATAGTTATACGTAGAAGGCGGGCGGATTCCAACATCCGGTACTATCCATACAAGTCTCCGGAACAGTGGTACCAGTATCATAAGACATGGCTGCTGAAGATCTTCCCGTCGTCAGTTCTTTATGCTTTAGATAGTGATAAAAGTAGTAATCTCCCTCCGAACATGAAATGCATGATGCTTATGGTTTGGGAGTACGGGCTTGGATTCAAGGAGGCGATGACAGGAGGAATACTTATTCCGGAGGCAGAAGACCCCGGAGCGGCGCAAGTGCTCGGTTTAGGACGTGGAGGAACCGTCCCTGACCAGAATACTATTGTCCTGGCATTTACGCAGCCGAGTATGCCTCATGGTCCAACATTTTTGCGTGCAGATTTCTGGAAAGAAAAGTACCTCCACGATGACTACGCAAACCTTATGGTTTTCTCAGTCGTAGACTCCCTCATTGGACCTAGCAACATGAGTAGAACAGTGACGAATTGGAGCAGAGCGGGTCTGTCTTGGGTATCCACTAACTCAATCACAGGGGCTTTATCGCAATACTCAGGGTTGACCCTCGTAAATCTAGGCTAGTTAGGCTCACTTCAGGTAGGAATATTGAGTGGTCGCACTGTTTGGAGTCGAACAGGGTAATGTTATTCCTGAATGATATCTGTAAGTTTCTGAAGTATTACCAAGGAAGTCAATAAAAGGTGATAATTTACCGGTCATATTCGCATCGTGTAACCTGAACTTAACATCCATATGTAACCCCTTATGCCATCTCCTCCACTGAAATCAGAATCCCTTATGCCATCTCATTATGGTCATTGTTTTTAATTTTATCCCTTCGCTAGGGCCCTCTGGATCAACGTCGCAGCCCTTGGCACAATGCCTCGGCCCCGAGCAGACTTCATGGGGTCCGTGACTCTGGTGAATTCATGATTTGTTACAGTTGTTACTGGAGCCCAATGAAGCAACCGTGGCTCACATGGCAATGCCTCAGTGCGAAACTCTCCTTTCAGGGGCTCACAGTCTGGTCAACGGATGTATGTTTGTCGTTCGTAATGGAGCGAATTGAAGCGACCGTGAAGCACTCCATCACAGTCATTTTAGAAAGTGCTAATTTTATCATGTGGTGATTTTATCATCTGCTTTGCCATGTGCTAGGGCCCTTTGCAGCGTAGTTGCTCATGGGCCACCGTATTGTATAAATATATAGTCGTGAATGTTCATTACTTGGAAAGCAAATACAAATACCGTGTAGACTAACTCAAGAGAAGGCTAATCACGTGACTGGGTTCCTACATTAGATGATTGGAGTCGCTAGGATCTGTACTGAACAAAGTGACGCTCGAGTCTGTATGCTCGGATGAGGAGGAGGTGATACTCGAGGAACTACTGAAGGAGGCTCCACCATCAGAAACAGCCTCACCATCGGACTCAAGAGCTTCGCTATCGATAAATTCCAGAGTCCTACTAGGGGGGTTTCTGGACTGAAAGGTACGGTGGTTGCCACGAGCTAGTTGAATAGCTGCATCGTTCGCGTAACTGGGAAGATGCCATGACTTTGGGGGGCTTGGGAAAAAATGTGGATGACAAAAAAAAGGAAGATTCATTGAAGTGCTCAGAATGCCGCATCTGCAAATATAAATGGCACAATGTTCATAAATCCAGTCCAGAGCAAATCATATTATAAAGAGTATGTAACATTAGAAAACAAGTTTCTAAACTCACGTAGTGAACCGGGACCTCTTCGCAACCTTTGTCACATTGACTTCTCCATCGGGATCCTCACTAGTGACCAGTCTTGCGGTAGTAACGTTCGGGGCAGCAGTAGTTCGAATGAGAGGTTTCAATACAGCTGCGAAGATCTCCTGGTCGGCCTCCAAACCAACAATATGCCGATCAGCATGTCGGCATGCATGAATTGAGGAACCTGAGAGGGAGAGCAAGGTCGTTACTGAGGATACCTGGAAAATGGAAACTGAGAACTACAACGAAGAGGACTATAGCTTACCAGTCGAGGTCGTGCAGTCAAGAACCACACTTCCAGGGTCGGTCATGGCCTCGATCAGCATCTGCAGAAGAGGAACGGACTTCTCGCGAGGGCCGCGCCAGGGCCTTGAGGCATTCATGAGCTGGGTGCCACGGGAAACGTGGTTCTGCAGGACATCATCCCGACCAACATCGTATCCAAGGCGCTCCAGTGCACGCACCTCGCGAAATGAGAACCGGGATTTGCGGCCGCCGGACTTGAAGCTCCTCACAGCCAGTAGAATCCCGAACTTCATTGTCTGTAAAACAAACAAGAACAATGGTTGCTTCACAGGGCTCTAGAACAAACATGAAGAACTACATGCACTGACCAGAGCTGAAGCCCTCAGCAACGGTCCTCGGCACCGAGGCATTATGCCAAGGGCTGCGAGGTTGCTTCAATTGGCCCCAGAGCAGCAAGAAAAACATGATGAGCTCATCACAGTTGGAGCCCTCAGCAGGATCCCTCGGCACCGAGGCATTATGCCAGGGGCTGCGAGGTTGCTTTACAGGGCTCTAGAACAAACATGAAGAACTACATGCACTGACCAGAGCTGGAGCCCTCAGCAACGGTCCTCGGCACCAAGGCATTATGCCAAGGGCTGCGAGGTTGCTTCAATTGGCCCCAGAGCAGCAAGAAGAACATGATGCACTCATCACAGTTGGAGCCCTCAGCAGGATCCCTCGGCACCGAGGCATTATGCCAGGGGCTGCGAGGTTGCTTTACAGGGCTCTAGAACAAACATGAAGAACTACATGCACTGACCAGAGCTGGAGCCCTCAGCAACGGTCCTCGGCACCAAGGCATTATGCCAAGGGCTGCGAGGTTGCTTCAATTGGCCCCAGAGCAGCAAGAAGAACATGATGCACTCATCACAGTTGGAGCCCTCAGCAGGAGTCCTCGGCACCGAGGCATTATGCCAGGGGCTGCGAGGTTGCTTCACAGGGCTCTAGAACAAACATGAAGAACTACATGCACTGACCAGAGCTGGAGCCCTCAGCAACGGTCCTCGGCACCGAGGCATTATGCCAAGGGCTGCGAGGTTGCTTCAATGGGCCCCAGAGCAGCAAGAAAAACATGATGAGCTCATCACAGTTGGAGCCCTCAGCAGGAGCCCTCGGCACCGAGGCATTTTGCCAGGGGCTGCGAGGTTGCTTCACAGGGCTCTAGAACAAACATGAAGAACTACATGCACTGACCAGAGCTGGAGCCCTCAGCAACGGTCCTCGGCACCGAGGCATTATGCCAGGGGCTGCGAGGTTGCTTCAAGAGGATGCTTATAGTAAAGTAAGTGAAGATAAGAGAATTACCTGTAAAGGACTCTTCGAACCACTAAGTCGGACCCCTTGAAATCCTTGAAGTCGTTGGACTTAGTGAAGGCGTCAGTACCTTTGAAGTACGACAAGAAGGCATGGTCAAATAGCTTCATTCTGCAATCCTCTACGTAGGTCTCCAAACCCATGGGCTCTGTTGAGACGTTCATGTTGATTGGAGGTCGGTCCGAGCGGAGAATGTCGTCCAGAGAAGTGGATGCTTCCTCACTCAACTGAAAGATCGACCAGGCATACGTAATTTAATGAAGTACGCAGAAGTTAACAATAGGATCGAAACAGAAATACAGCATAGCATTACAGTGTACTAGAGAGATATGACTCACTGCTGCCCAGAAGCATGCCCTTCCCAGCCAATGGGTGAGCCTCTGCTCGTTGCATGGTTTAGGTGGTAGGCACCGGGCCTCTCTTGTGGCTATAGAGGAGTTGAATAACTCGAGCCATCTGATCTTGGCGGTTGAAGAAGCCTTCGCCGTTGCTATCAGTTGCAGCTTTTCAAGATTCAACTCGGCGCCCGTGGAGCCGTTCAACGAGTAGTGCCGCTCAATCTGAATTGGCAGACCCCGAACCAAGATCAGTATGGCATAATCAGTGGTGTTCTTATTCGATAGATCGGTGGAGCAAATGTATGGTAGTCCGGAGAAATGGAAACAATACCTCTTTCAAGAAACCTGGTGTTAGGTCCGGGTTAGCGACCGCTGTTAACTTGTTCATTTTCTTTATCAAGTTCTCGGTCTTCTTTGCAACCGCCAACTTCATTGCAGCTGCTTTATCTTTCTCGGCGACGTCACCCTCAGCATTCTCGAGGTAAGCACGTAGCCCCTCGTCTGCTGCTCTGCTGATCTCATGCTGCACCAAGCGAGAAACTTGTCAAATTATGATAGAACGAATCATAGCGAGAAGTGGGGATTTGACAATACTCACAAAAAAAACGGAATGCAGTAATCAGAGGTGGTGCCCCAAGCATTAGTCCTCGGCAACAACGCATTATGCCAAGGGCTGCCAGGCATGAAGCCAAGGGCTCTAGAACTGAGGAAACGACATACATGCAGTGACCAGCATTGGAGCCCCCAGCATTGGACCTCGGCACCGAGGCATTAAGCCAAGGGCCGCGAGGTTGCTTCAAAGGGCTCGAGTACTGAGAAGACAGAAGACATGCACTGAGCAGAGTTGGTGCCCCCAGCATAAGTCCTCCGCACCGAGGCATTAGGCCAAGGGATGCGAGGCTGCTTCACAGGGCTCTAACACTGAGAGTAAAAACGACATGCAGTGACCACAGTTGGAGCCCCCAGCATTGCTCGTACGCACCGAGGCATTAAACCAAAGGCTGCGAGGTTGCATCAAAGAGCACATACGGAGGGAAATCTATAAAACAATTAGAGATGTTGAATCTCATGGTGTACCTGGTAAATGAAACTAGTGAATACATTCACAGGTAATGTGTACCACGTTCCGTGCTTAGTTTTCCTGCATCTCTTTACATCCGAGGGGGACAACAGCTCCTTAAATTACTCGAAGGGCATGAGGCCGTACTTTTGAACTCTGAAAAGGGTGTGAACATCGTTCGTCTTCACATGACTATCCTCGGTATGCCTGGCACAGGTACAACAGAACCAGATTTAATGTACTAACATGAAATACAGAAGGAATCGTAATAATGGAAAGATAACCACGATTAAGACTTTACGAAACTTACTTGTTGATGTTGTGCATGACCTGCATGACTAACCTGATTCTACCCTTTGTGTCCAGAAGGATAGAGTCCACAAGGTAATGCCACGATTCATCGGCCTTGTGTAGGCGCTCAATATGGTTTAACCATGCTTGACAACGATGATTACCGTCACAAACAAAGAACATTAGATCTGCATATCCTTCAAGCTCCGGGATCGATAGCAAGAAATCATTAAACTGATCATTCTTCTTGTTCCAGATAGGGCCCCATCTGGCCTTATCAGCAGCCGAAACTTCCCTAGTCCTACCTCCTTCATCTGTAATTGACACGTAAAACACAGATGCCCCCTCCCGGTACCCGTGCGAGAACTCCTCTTCCAGTTTCGACAGGTCGCACTGCATCATCGGGCGCACAATAGGCATTGGCTGCATTCTGCACAGAGGAATGTCTATACGTGAATAAGCAAAAGGCTTCACTCTCAGACTCGAAATAGTAGTGACAGAGTTAAGCTTCTGGCGAGATCGAATCTCGTCTAGATCTCCAGTGAAAGCGTCGTCATCATCAACCGAGTCATCGTCCTTTTCGGTGTTTCCTGGCGTGTCCTCTTCAAACTGGGGAGCATCCATCCCGCCATCAACCTGGAAAATGGAGACCATGTACACAGTCAGACCAGAGTGGGAGACGATGTCCACAGAAAAAGACAGAAGCTGGAGCCCCAAGCACAAGTCCTCGGCACCGAGGCTTGATAAGATGGGCTGCGAGGCTGCTCAAGGGGCACACAATGCAACTCATGAAACATCATAAAAAGACCAAAACTGGAGCCCCCAGCGGGAGTCCTCGGCACCGAGGCATTACGCCAAGGGCTGCGAGGCTGCTAGAGGGGCACACAATGCAACTTTAAAACGAACATAAAAGGACCAAAACTGGAGGCCCCAGCGGGAGTCCTCGGCACCGAGGCATTACGAGAATGGCTCCGAGGCTGCTAGCAGAGCACACATTGCCACTTTAAAATCAACATAAAATGACCAGAGCAGGAGCCCCCAGCATAAGTCCTCGGCATCGAGGCTTGATGCCAAGGGCTGCGAGGCTGCTTAAGGGGCACACAATGCAACTCATAACACATCATAAAAGGACCAAAATTGGAGCCCCCAGCATAAGTCCTCGGCACCGAGGCCTGAAGCCAAGGGCTGCGAGGTTGCTCAAGGGGCACACAATGCAACTTACAAATCAACATAACAAGATCAAAGGAGGAGCCACCAGCGGGAGTCCTCGGCACCGACGCTTGATAAGATGGGCTACGAGGCTGCTCAAGGGGCACACAATGCAACTTACAAATCAACATAACAAGACCAAAATTGGAGCCCCCAGCGGGAGTCCTCGGCACGGAGGCATTATGCCAAGGGCTGCGGGGCTTCTAGAGGGGCACACAATGCAACTTTAAAATGAACATAAAAGGACCAAAATTGGAGCCCCCAGCATAAGTCCTCGGCACCGAGGCTTGATGCCAAGGGCTGCGAGGCTGCTCAAGGGGCACACAATGCAATTTACAAATCAACATAACAAGACCGAAATTGGAGCCCCCAGCGGGAGTCCTCGGCACCGAGGCATTATGCCAAGGGCTGCGACGCTGCTAGAGGGGCACAAAATGCAAATTAAAAAACATCATAAACAGACCAGAGCAGAGGCCCCCAGCATAAGTCCTCGGCACCGAGGCTTGATGCCAAGGGCTGCGAGGCTGCTTAAGGGGCACACAATGCAACTTTAAAATGAACATAACAACACCAGAGCAGGAGCCCCCAGCAAAAGTCCTCGGCACCGAGGCATGAAGCCAAGGGCTGCGAGGCTGCTTAAGGGGCACACAATGCAACTTTTATAATCAACATAAAACGACCAGAGTGGGAGCCCCAAGCATAAGTCCTCGGCACCGAGGCTTGATGCGAAGGGCTGCGAGGCTGCTTAAGGGGCACACAATGCAAGTCATAACACATCATAAAAGGACCAAAATTGGAGCCCCCAGCATAAGTCCTCGGCACCGAGGCTTGATGCCAAGGGCTGCGAGGCTGCTAGAGGAGCACACAATGCAACTTACAAATCAACATAACAAGATCAAAGGAGGAGCCCCCAGCGGGACTCCTCGGCACCGAGGCATTATGCCAAGGGCTGCGAGGCTGCTAGAGGGGCACACAATGCAACTTTAAAATGAACATAACAAGACCAGAGCAGGAGCCCCCAGCAGAAGTCCTCGGCACCGAGGCATGAAGCCAAGGGCTGCGAGGCTGCTTAAGGGGCTCACAATGCAACTTTACAATCAACATAAAACGACCAGAGTGGGAGCCCCCAGCATAAGTCCTCGGCACCGAGGCTTGATGCCAAGGGCTGCGAGGCTGCTTAAGGGGCACACAATGCAAGTCATAACACATCATAAAAGGACCAAAATTGGAGCCCCCAGCATAAGTCCTCGGCACCGAGGCTTGATGCCAAGGGCTGCGAGGCTGCTAGTGGGGCACACAATGCAACTTTAAAATCAACATAACAAGACCAGAGCAGGAGCCCCCAGCAGAAGTCCTCGGCACCGAGGCATGAAGCCAAGGGCTGCGAGGCTGCTTAAGGGGCACACAATGCAACTTTAAAATCAATATAAAACGACCAGAGTGGGAGCCCCCAGCATAAGTCCTCGGCACCGAGGCTTGATGCCAAGGGCTGCGAGCCTGCTAGAGGAGCACACAATGCAACTTAAAAATTAACGGAAAAGACCACTGTTAAAGCCCCTAATGGGAGTCCTCGGCACCGAGGCATTATGCCAAGGGCTGCGAGGGTATCTTAATGGTCTCCTGGTAGAATCGAATAACACATTCATTAACCACACTCTATTGAACAGAACCCAGCGTAGACGATGTTCGTACCTGATTGTTGCTAGGTGTTGCGTCGACGTCATCCTCTCCTCCGCTCATGATTACTGGACCACCTTTTCGTGGCACCTGTTCCAAAAGAGAAACAACCTATATTGGTCAGTCTTAGTTCCCTAAGGAGGACTGATCAACATAAAAAGACCAGAGGAGGAGCCCACAGCGTAAGTCCTCGGCACCGAGGCATTATTCCAAGGGCTGCGAGGCTGCTTAAGGGGCACACAATGCAACTCATAACACATCATAAAAGGACCAAAATTGGAGCCCCCAGCATAAGTCCTCGGCACCGAGGCCTAAAACCAAGGGCTGCGAGGTTGCTCAAGGGGCACACAATGCAACTTACAAATCAACATAACAAGATCAAAGGAGGAGCCCCCAGCGGGAGTCCTCGACACCGAGGCTTGATGCCAAGGGCTGCGAGGCTGCTCAAGGGGAACACAATGCAACTTACAAATCAACATAACAAGATCAAAGGAGGAGCCCCTAGCGGGAGTCCTCGGCACCGAGGCATTATGCCAAGGGCTGCGGGGCTGCTAGAGGGGCACACAATGCAACTTTAAAATGAACATAAAAGGACCTAAATTGGAGCCCCCAGCATAAGTCCTCGGCACCGAGGCATGAAGCTAAGGGCTGCGAGGCTGCTTAAGGGGCACAGAATGCAACTCATAAAACATCATAAAAGGACCAAAATTGGAGCCCCCAGCATAAGTGCTCGGCACCGAGGCTTGATGCCAAGGGCTGCGAGGCTGCTCAAGGGGCACACAATGCAACTTACAAATCAACATAACAAGACCAAAATTGGAGCCCCCAGCGAGAGTCCTCGGCACCGAGGCATTATGCCAAGGGCTGCGAGGCTGCTAGAGGGGCACAGAATGCAAATTAAAAAACATCATAAACAGACCAAAATTGGAGCCCCCAGCATAAGTCCTCGGCACCGAGGCTTGATCCCAAGGGCTGCAAGGCTGCTCAAGGGGCACACAATGCAACTTTAAAATGAACCTGAAAGGACCTAAATTGGAGCCCCCAGCAGAAGTCCTCGGCACCGAGGCATGAAGCCAAGGGCTGCGAGGCTGCTAGGGGGGCACACAATGCAACTTAAAAATGAACATAGAAAGACCAGAGCAGGAGCCCCCAGCATAAGTCCTCGGCACTGAGGCATGAAGCTAAGGGCTGCGAGGCTACTAGGGGGGCACACAATGCAACTTACAAATCAACAGAAGAAGCCTAGAGTTGGAGCCTCCGGCACAAGTCCTTGGCACCGAGGCAGTATGCCGAGGGCTGCGGGGATGCGAGAAGGGCACACAATACAACTTACAAATCAACATAATAGGACCAGAAAGGGAGCCGCAGCGGGTGTACCCTAAACCGAGGCATTATGCCGAGGGCTGCGACGCTACTTGAAAGGGCTGTAGAATGGAGTGATATTACGACATGAGCTGATCGGAGTTGGAGCCCAAGCATTAGCTCATACCTGATTGTTTGAGGGTGTTGCGATCATGACGTTGCCTCCTCTGGTCGCGATGAAAGGACCACCGCTGTCGCTGGTACTGCTTCCCGCACCGGTTTGAGGCTGCGACATCGAAATTTGTATTCTCTCAGAAAACCCTGGATATTAGGTATCCTCGCGAGACCTAATGCTGTACTAACCAGAAGCTCCAATTACTCAAAATGGATGGCATCAACAAGCTAAAGGAAGACGTATATAATGCAGAACATAATAACATATGAAGTCGTCACCTGAATATGGTTGCTGGGCTTCAGCTTTACTGGTGCTCGCATACTCCGGTCGACTGATTCTTCCTCCATGTCGTCCTCGACTTCGATCTGCTCCAGGAGCTGTAGTAATAACTAAATGCTCAATGAGGTCTGCAGTGCAGGGGAATGGAAGACCAACAGAAGGGACACCAAAATCACAAGGAACGCAGAATACTACGTAGGATGTCGTTGCGAGGCTGCATGCGCCCCCTCTCTCTTAACCTAGACCCGTCCCTCGTATATGCTGCGGTCTGAATCGGCCCCCTAGGCTATTGCAACGAGAACTTGCCTCAGTCGGTGCCGACCCCGATATTACCGCCAACGAACTATTATTAAGGATTCGCTCTTTGCAATTTCTCAGTACGTAAATAATATGACAAGAACGCAAAAAATGAATTCATACGGCTCAAACATCGTTCAATCTGTGACCATTTTAATCACATGAGTAATAGGCCTTATCGTCCGCAGGAAACGTCCCTCACTAAACCCTCAATTCCTAAACTACAACCTACTCGATGACTATGTACTTGACAACTATGAAGTAACCCATACTCATGAGGACAGTGATTTTTACTGTCTACCAGAGAACGAAGTTGACAAGCATATGCATGGTTCCCATTGAATTGGAGCATACCTTACTGCGAGGATTCTGGATGAATATTCCGTCCTCTTCCACATAGTTCAGAGTTCGAGGTGAAACATCGTCTCGTCCAATCAAAGCGCCAGGCCGTTGTCGTGATGTAAATACATATACTATGTAAAAACATCGAGAGACCAACCTTGAAGTCCTAATTCAAAAATTGGATGGAGATAGAAAAGGGTGGGGTCGTGGAGAGATCCACGGTCTTGGTTTGTACTGCATCATGTCACTTAGCTCAGGGGAATAGGGTGGCTGGTTGGCTGCTTATTTCCTGCTATCACTAGCGGTGCCAAGTTGCAGCTGCTCCGACCGAATCAACGGATCCGACGGGATTCGAACCCGGAACCGGCTGGCAGCTTTCCAGGGACTCTGACAACCAACCAAGTCTACAACTTGGCGACAGATATTAGTCCTGGAGTGGTTTTATACCACTGTTGGTTAACCGTTTGGCTTTCGACTAACGGAACAGTACTCCTATGTCTATTCTTTCTCACCTAGGTTATCTTTTGATAAATAAAAAGATGCCTTTGGCTGCTAGTGTTTGTTTTACTATAAAGATAGCCATTATGATTTTATTGGAGTGTTAAAAGTGGAAGCAAGCTTCTCAAGGAAGCTACTAGGTTTAGAATAAAGATAACCAGGTAGCTTTGCTTCTCTTAGTTCACTCTGAGTAGTTTGGGTTTGGATTCAGTGTTTGTGGTGATGGAATCACAAGATCCTGACGATTGGCAGTTGCCCTTATCTCAATTACCGGTTGATCCAAGTCAACCATCTTCTTCAAGGCGGCGTTTGCGAGATGAGGCGGGGCCTTCTGAGCGTTGTGTGCAACCACGAACAGAGCCAGGTATCTCGCAGTTTACACTTCCGGCCTTGCAATTGGATAACAGGGCTTTGGTTATCGTTTTGGAATCTGAGCCTACGCTTTCCGGGAACTATCAAATGGTGTTTGAGGGGTGCTTTGAGAACAACAATGAAGGTCAAATGGTGAGCCGCATTTCTAGTGAAGTTGGCCATCGCTTTTGGCTTCAAGGGCAGCTCAATCTCCTGACCAGGGAACGGAGGGCAAGCTTCATCGCTGCGGTTATTTTGCGTATTTTGGAGTTTTTGAGTGTTTGAAGTAGATGCTTCCTTTTATTGGGATTTTAGTGCTGATTTTGGCTTGTTTTTAGCCTTAGTTTTGAGTTTTATTTCCACCAATTGATTTTATTTGGAGTTGGATGAAAGCTAGTTGCTTTCTTTTCTTGTATCTAGTTGACTTTGAGGTTTGTGGACCCAAAGATGACTTAGATTGGTGATAAGATAGAAATGGGGGGAGCCTATGGCTGGAAAGATGCCCTCATGGGCGAGGCATGGGCTGAGGTGGCCGGGTTTGGAAGGATATGGGGGGGGATTCCTCCTCTCTCCTTGTCGTTGTTTTAGTTTGTGAGGTGTGCTGGAGTGAAGAGAGCCGAGACTTGAATCGGACTCTGTGTATTGTGTAAGTGGATTTTGAATACAAAAATTGGTGGAGTTAAAGATGATGAGTATACGCTTCTTTTGGCGTTGATTTCACTTGATTTGGAGCCTTTATGAGTGTTTTGTGAGCGTTTGAGTGAGGAGTAGTCTGCTGTTACCCAAAGCGAGGAACAGAGATTTCGTACCTCTCCTACAGTCGCAACTCTTGTTGAAGCAAAGTGAAATTCAGAGGAAGTGAAGTACTTGTTGTTAGCTTTCCATAAAGATAACACACTTGTAGATAGCATTCGTAAATCTTGAGTTATGAGCAAATAAATAGAGTAGTACACACTGCTGCTCAAGATTTTTTATAAGAAAGTTTGAGTGCTCATATCTTATGGACAGTAGCTTTGTTTCAAATGAAAATTTGATGCATAATAGAAAACTGTCTTAGCTTTCTATAGAGCTTTTACACTTGCAGAGAGCATTCGTGAATCTTGAGTTATGAGCAAATAAGTTGAGTAGTCTACACTGCCGCTCAAGATTTTATAGTAAAGTTTGAAGGCTCATATCTTACAGACAGTAGCTGTGTTTCAAATGAAAATTTGATACATTGTAGAAAACTGTCTTAGCTTTCAGAAGAGCTATCACTTATCCAAAGTGGAGCTCTAAAACGTTTTTGGTGACTGTTTTAGTACTGCTGGTCCAGAAGAAGTCCGAATTGAAGAATTGAAGATTTGAAGACTTGAAGAATTGAAGAGTCAAGTGAAGATTTACATTGCGAGGACCTATCCTATGTTGTGGGCATGTGGCTTTGTTATTCCTAGCCTGATTTGGAGGCTCGTTGTGAATTTTGTATTGTAAACTTTGTTGCGGGTTTGGCCTGAGGTAACAATCAGCCTTACCTCATTTTGTGTTGTCATTTTTGGCTTTGTAAACCTTGTTGCGGGTTTGGCCTGAGGTAACAATCAGCCTTACCCCATTGATTGTCGTGGGCAACGAAGTGGGGTTAATGGCCCACATGGTTGAATCTTATGTCGTTCTCACAGTGAGACTGGGTTGATGACCAGTAGACTGTGAATTTGAAAGTTTAGGATCCATATTCACGGACGGTTCAGCTCGTGGTCTGCCGTCCGTTCTACCCGTCCCGTATCCCGTGGTTTCTTATCCCTTCCTTGACCCTTGAGCCCCTAGAGCCATAACAGGATAGGCCAACGGGGAGCTGATTGAAGATTCAAGAACCGAAGGGACATTGATCGAGAATCCCTCCTCCCTAAGTCAATTTCAGCTGCAGCCAGAATCCCTGTGATTTCCCAAAGCAAACTCCTCTCTATTCGACATTTGGTGCTTCCACTGAGAGGGCTTTGGGGCTGCTGATTTGACTAAAGGAGATGGGAGACAGTGGAGGTACTCCTCCTGAAGGGACTCCTGGTGCAGGAACTTCAGCTGGTGGTGGTACTTCTAGACTTCTTCCTAATATGGAGAACTTTCTTGATGCTCTTGCATCATTGATGGAGCAGCAGAGAGCACAACCTGCTGGAGGTTATGGTTCCACAAAGGCCTTGAAAGGTGTTGTGGACAAGATTGGAAGATTTGATGGCAAGAATGTCACAAACTTTCTAAAGGTGTATCTATGTGAGATGGAGGTGCATCTGATTCCTGAAGACCGCATGATTCAGGCTTTTGGACTAGCTGTGATTCCCGAGATTCGAGAGCGTGTACGGGAGATCATGCAAGATGAAGCTGTGACCACTTGGGCAGCTTTTGCGGAGAGACTCAGGGATGAGTATTTTGATGAAGACTCTGAAAGGATGACCAAGAGATCCTTTCTTGACTGGGTAGAGCAGCAGCCTGGCAAGACTTTGAGTCCAACAGAGCTCTTGAAGAACTTTGAGAAGAAGTACAACCAGCTTCCGATGGCAGAGAAACACATTTTGGATGCTAGGAAGGCTGAGTTGTTTCTCCAAGCTGCTGATGATGGTCTAGAAGACAGACTTCTACTTCTTTTGGGAGACCGAGCAACGGAGTGCGGTTTTACAAGTGACTGGAGGAGGATTGAAGAGACAGTCACCTTGATTGCCAAGCAACAAAGGGTGAAGGGAAGAAGCTTGGCATTGAGGATGACACATACACCCGCTAAGCCACCTAAGGTGACATCAGCACCTACTTCCTCACCATCCACTTCAAAATCTGCCAAACCGGTAGATGAAGGCACCCTTGAAGAGCTTATCAAGGGATTCAAGGAGCTAAAGGTGGAGATGAGTGAGTTGAGGAAGGCACGGGCTTCAAGTTCCACTCAACCATCTGATAGTGGAAGAAGATTTGTGAAGAGATGTGTCTTCTGTGACAAGGAGATCAAAGAAGATGAGCAACACAGACTTCGTGAGTGTGAGGCAGTTGATGAAGCCATTAACAAGAGAGTTGCCTACTTCAAGGAAGGCAAGCTTCATGATGCTGCCACAGATCTACCTTTGGCTACAAACTATGGCAAAGGTGGAATGAAGAAGCTATTGGAAGATAAGTTGGGTAAATCCAATGCTACATATGCTGAGGATGCAACAGCCTACAATGTGAAGGTGGAGTGTTGCCCAAAGGATGCTCCTAAGCCCGTAAAGGTGGAGATGATGAAGAGAGGAGCTCATGCCATCAGGAAGGCAACTGGATGGGTGGATCCAGTAGATGCTTCCAGCATTTTAGCATTTTTGGGAGAAGCTAAAAGCAATGATGAGCAGTTTGAGGCTTCAGTTGAAGAGAAGAGAGGAAGATCTAATGAGGGTGATGAGGTTGAAGGCCCTGCTCAGAAGAAGAGACCTCAAGGTGCCAAAGAGGTTATAGATGAAGAGATGCCTGGTGTTCAGACACGATCCAAGCCTGCTAAAGCCAAATTTGTTCACCCAGAGTATTCACCATTGCCTGAGAAAGTCTGGGGAGAATCTAGTGGCACCAAGAAAGGCAAAGAGAAAGAGGATTCCAAGAAAGGCAAAGAGAAAGAGGATTCTACCAAGGCTAAAGCCAAGGGACCTGCCTACAAGCTCCAGTCTGACATTGAGACTTCTATAGACCTCAAAGGAGTTTTGGAAGAGAGAATCCTGGATGCCAAGATTGAGTTTACACTCAGAGAGGCTCTTGGTATTGCCAAGAAGGATTTTCATGAGCTGATCATTGATATCATCAAGAGAAAGAGGCAAATGACAGCTGAAGCAGTCATGATACATGCCTTGGATACTCACATGACCAAAGATGAAGAGATGGAGATTGGTGAAGTGTTTGCTTTGATGGTTGAGCCAATGGCTGAGAGCCAAGAGGCCTCTATTGATGCAAAGCTTGAAAGTGATCTTGGTATCACTGATGATGAAGCATTTGAGATTTTACAAATGTTTACCAAGGATACTGGCAGTGATGTTGGAGGATCTATTGCCAAGATGAAGAGTCTTGCAATGTGTGATGATGTGGTGGTCAAGAAGCTAGAAGGGGTGGACCATACACATTCAATGGCAACAAACAAGGGTGGATCTGAGATAGAGGTCAATACCTTTGACTGTGCTATTGTTTGCTCTTTGGACAAAGAGTATGGAGAAAGACCAGATTATGTTCAATCATTTTGGGCTAGAGCCACCACGGAGACACGGGTGAAGCTTGGAGGACATGATGACTCATTTTTGGCTCTTGTAGACCATGGTTCAGAGATAAACATTATGTCTCGACATGTCTATGAGAAGGGCAAATGGCCAATTGATACCCAACATGGTTGGGTGATGAGATCAGCTAACTCTGGGCGGACACAATTGTATGGAGCTTGTCCAGCAGTGTCAGCTAAGATTGGAGATGTAGAAGTGGAGCAGAACTTCTTTGTCTGTAATCATGGTTCTTATCCAGTGATATTGGGCCAACCATACATCACAGCATCAAGGATGGAGACCAAAGTGCTGGATGACGGATCTCATTATGCAAGAATCAGGAGTCTTGATGGGAAGAAGACTGTCCAATTTCTTACAGTAAAGTCTGAGAATGAGAGGCATCGACTTCAGCTCAGAGATGGGCCTGTATCCCCATCTTCACATGACTTTGTGGATTTCTAGAGAGCATCTATGGAGTATGGGGATCCATGGGTGCAGAGGAATCCAGAAGTACAAATTTCCCCGATGTACATACGATTGGTAGTGGATTTTTGAGTGTGACAGAGTGTGGATTTGTGCGTTATACACGCATTGAAGATTTGGACCCTGTACAGAAAAAGATTATCAAGAAAATGGAGGAAAATATGAGAAGTGCAAGCATTCTTTTGGATGGAGAAAGCATTTCTGGAGTTTATGAAGAGAAAGGCATGGCAGATGATGTTTTACAAACCTTGCAAAACCTGCAAGTGGAGGATATTGAAGACAATGTTGTGATTGAGGTGCATACACAAGCATTGTATGATGAGATCTTTGAAGCCATAAAAGTATTTGGTGAGTGTGGAAGCTATGGATTGAGACCAGAAGCTGCAGTGTACACAAAGTACAAGACAGTGGCAAAAAAGGTGAAGCCAGTAGCAACACAATTGCCATCTGATACTTATGAGCATATCAAGGAAGCAAAGAAGGAGCCAAGTCTTAGGAGATCTAAGAAGATTGGCCACAAATTTACGGAAGAAACATTGGCAAGTTTGAAGATTGGAGGAGATGGATTTCTGACAGAGTTGGAAAAGAAGAAGTTTCAAGAGATGCTTTCTAAACATGGGAAAGCCTTTGCTTCTTCACCAGATGAGATTGGATGTGTGCATCCAAGTGTAGTAGCACCTATGGTCATATTCACAGTTCCACATGTGCCATGGGATTTGAAGCCCATACCTGTACCACGAGCTTTGCTTCCCAAGTTGGTTGAATTGCTGAAGGAGAAGGTACGCATGGGAATACTTGAGCCTTCAATGGCTCCATACTCTAATCGATGGTTCACCGTGCCCAAAAAGTCTGGAGCATTGAGATTTATTCAAGATATGCAGCCAGCTAACAAAGTAACCATCAGAAACAAAGGATCTGGGCCTATTGTTGATGAAGTAGCAGAAGCATTTGCTGGGCATGCCATTTATTCCATTGGAGATTTATATTCTGGATATGATCAATTCCAACTTGCACTTGAAAGTAGGGATTTGACAACCATGAAGACTCCATTGGGATTGGTTCGAATGTGTACATTGCCTCAAGGTGCTACCAATTCAGTGGCACACATGCAAAATGCTATGAACCAGATTTTGAAGGACTTTGTGCCGGAGAAGACCATACCTTTTGTAGATGACATTCCTATAAAGGGTTGTGAGGAGGGAAAAAGAGACTCAACCGTTCAAGATGATGGATGTAGGTCATTTGTAAATGACCACATCAATGATGTTGATAACATCTTGAGCAGATTGGAGGAAGTGTACTTAACTCTTTCTATTGAAAAGTCCAAGTTTGGAACCAATGAGATTTTGGTCGTTGGACATCAATGTGGATGGTATGGAAGGAAACCTAACCCTGAGAAAGTGGATGCTATTGGGAGGATGAAGGCATGTAGTAGTACCACCGAAGTAAGGAGGTTTCTGGGAGCATGTGTATTCTATCAAATCTGGATTCCTCACTTTGCTCATATATCAGAGGCTCTTTATAAATTACTGAGAAAGAAGAGCAAGTTTCTTTGGAAGCAAGAGCAAGATTTGGCGATGGAAGAGTTGAAGAAAACCTTGAAATCACCACCAGTCTTGAAGCAAGTGGAGTATGAGAGTGGCAGACCGGTGATTGTGATGGTTGATACAAGTCCAATAGCCATTGGATGGGCTGTTGGTTAGGATGATGAAAGAGGAAATCGATTTGCTATCCGGTTTGGAGCAAGAATACTTACAGAGCGCCAAAGAGCATACCCTCAAGTAAAAAGAGAACTTTGGGGAGCACTTACAGCTTTGAAGGCAGAGAGAAACTACCTAATTGGAGCAGAAGTTGTGTTGGAAACGGATTGCCTACCTTTGCTTGGCATGATTTCCAATTGCAATTCACCAGACATTGCAATGCTTCGATGGATAGCATACATCAAATCATTGAACCCAGTTTTGAAGCATATTACTGGCAAGCTGAATCTTGTAGCAGACATGCTATCAAGAGCCAGGTATTTTGATGAAGAGAAAATGATGGCTCATGGGGAAAGTGAAGATTTCATTGGTGAAAGTTATGTGTTGGCCACAAACACAGACAATGTGGTTGAAGAAGTGTTGCCATTCAGAGATGAGCTTTATGAAGGAAGACTAAGAGATATTGGTATTTATTTGAGCACTTTGAAGAGGCAAGAAGGATGGGTGGATAAGGCCTTCAAAGACATCAGACATCAAGCCTATAGCTATCTTCTTCGAGATGGATTTCTGTGGAAGAAAGCAAAGAGGGCTGATGAACTGCCATTGAGAGTGGTTGATGATTCTGAGACCAAATCCCAAGTACTTAAAGAGTTTCATGATGCTCTTTGGGCTGGTCATAGAGGAGTTTGGGCCACTTATACAAAAATCAAGGAGCGATATTGGTGGAAGGGATTATACAAAGATGTTGAAGAGTTTGTATCATCATGCTTCACATGCCAGCTTCAATCAAAGATTCGGTACAGGGATGAGTTGCATCCTACTTACCCTCCTTCTATACATTTCCAATGGGTGATTGACTTGGTTATGATGCCACCTGGAGTTTGGGGCATGAGATATCTTGTTCTAGCAAGAGAAGAGCTCTCAAACTTTGTTGAAGGAAGAGCTCTGAGAACTAAGACCACTGAGGCAATTTGCCGATTCATTCTTGAAGATATCTTCAGTCGGTATGGAAGTATTGGCCAAATGAGAGCTGACAGAGGAGAGCTAGATGTTGCTGAGGCGAAGAACTTCTTTCAGAGATATGGAGTGAAGTTGAGACTCACAACAGCTTATAATCCTGAGGCCAATGGCAAAAGTGAGAGAGGTCATCCTCCTATCATTCATGCATTGGTTAAGGCTTGTAAAGGGAAGGCAAGTTTATGGCCTAGGCTACTACCATTTGCTTTGTGGGCTGACAGGACCACTCATAGCACAGTTACTGGTTATATGCCTATTGAGCTTATACATGGACACAAGCCCATAATGCCTGGAGAGGAGTCCATCCCAACATGGGTATTCTTGTCTTGGGAAGACAATATTTCAAGAGAAAGGTTGCTGGAGCTTCGTATTCAGCAGCTTGGGAGATTGCCAGAGGATATGGAAGTGGCTTTGGAGAGGCTCAAGGCTGCTAGGCTTAGCAACAAAGAAAGATTTGACAAGACTCACCGATTGAGGATGAAGAAGATTGAGAAAGGTGATTGGGTGTTGGTGTTTGACAGCTCATTAGAGCATCAACATAGTACAGTGAGGAAATTTGCAAGAAGGTGGTTTGGACCTTATGTGGTGGAGATGGTTAATGACAATGCCACATATTTGCTTCGAGAATTGGATGGAACATTGTTCAAAATTCCAATTGCTGGCAAGCGCATCAAAGTATTCCGGAGGAGGGATGGAAGACTTCTTTCTACTGACTTTAAATCCTTTCTAAGTCCACAGACTATGGATGAGGACATGGAAGATGAAGAAGAGGTTCAATCAGACGACGAAGAGGAGTAGCATTGGCACATGCCGGAGGATGTGCAGGTTTGGAAGGGGTGCATGTCGTGATGTAAATACATATACTATGTAAAAACATCGAGAGACCAACCTTGAAGTCCTAATTCAAAAATTGGATGGAGATAGAAAAGGGTGGGGTCGTGGAGAGATCCACGGTCTTGGTTTGTACTGCATCATGTCACTTAGCTCAGGGGAATAGGGTGGCTGGTTGGCTGCTTATTTCCTGCTATCACTAGCGGTGCCAAGTTGCAGCTGCTCCGACCGAATCAACGGATCCGACGGGATTCGAACCCGGAACCGGCTGGCAGCTTTCCAGGGACTCTGACAACCAACCAAGTCTACAACTTGGCGACAGATATTAGTCCTGGAGTGGTTTTATACCACTGTTGGTTAACCGTTTGGCTTTCGACTAACGGAACAGTACTCCTATGTCTATTCTTTCTCACCTAGGTTATCTTTTGATAAATAAAAAGATGCCTTTGGCTGCTAGTGTTTGTTTTACTATAAAGATAGCCATTATGATTTTATTGGAGTGTTAAAAGTGGAAGCAAGCTTCTCAAGGAAGCTACTAGGTTTAGAATAAAGATAACCAGGTAGCTTTGCTTCTCTTAGTTCACTCTGAGTAGTTTGGGTTTGGATTCAGTGTTTGTGGTGATGGAATCACAAGATCCTGACGATTGGCAGTTGCCCTTATCTCAATTACCGGTTGATCCAAGTCAACCATCTTCTTCAAGGCGGCGTTTGCGAGATGAGGCGGGGCCTTCTGAGCGTTGTGTGCAACCACGAACAGAGCCAGGTATCTCGCAGTTTACACTTCCGGCCTTGCAATTGGATAACAGGGCTTTGGTTATCGTTTTGGAATCTGAGCCTACGCTTTCCGGGAACTATCAAATGGTGTTTGAGGGGTGCTTTGAGAACAACAATGAAGGTCAAATGGTGAGCCGCATTTCTAGTGAAGTTGGCCATCGCTTTTGGCTTCAAGGGCAGCTCAATCTCCTGACCAGGGAACGGAGGGCAAGCTTCATCGCTGCGGTTATTTTGCGTATTTTGGAGTTTTTGAGTGTTTGAAGTAGATGCTTCCTTTTATTGGGATTTTAGTGCTGATTTTGGCTTGTTTTTAGCCTTAGTTTTGAGTTTTATTTCCACCAATTGATTTTATTTGGAGTTGGATGAAAGCTAGTTGCTTTCTTTTCTTGTATCTAGTTGACTTTGAGGTTTGTGGACCCAAAGATGACTTAGATTGGTGATAAGATAGAAATGGGGGGAGCCTATGGCTGGAAAGATGCCCTCATGGGCGAGGCATGGGCTGAGGTGGCCGGGTTTGGAAGGATATGGGGGGGGATTCCTCCTCTCTCCTTGTCGTTGTTTTAGTTTGTGAGGTGTGCTGGAGTGAAGAGAGCCGAGACTTGAATCGGACTCTGTGTATTGTGTAAGTGGATTTTGAATACAAAAATTGGTGGAGTTAAAGATGATGAGTATACGCTTCTTTTGGCGTTGATTTCACTTGATTTGGAGCCTTTATGAGTGTTTTGTGAGCGTTTGAGTGAGGAGTAGTCTGCTGTTACCCAAAGCGAGGAACAGAGATTTCGTACCTCTCCTACAGTCGCAACTCTTGTTGAAGCAAAGTGAAATTCAGAGGAAGTGAAGTACTTGTTGTTAGCTTTCCATAAAGATAACACACTTGTAGATAGCATTCGTAAATCTTGAGTTATGAGCAAATAAATAGAGTAGTACACACTGCTGCTCAAGATTTTTTATAAGAAAGTTTGAGTGCTCATATCTTATGGACAGTAGCTTTGTTTCAAATGAAAATTTGATGCATAATAGAAAACTGTCTTAGCTTTCTATAGAGCTTTTACACTTGCAGAGAGCATTCGTGAATCTTGAGTTATGAGCAAATAAGTTGAGTAGTCTACACTGCCGCTCAAGATTTTATAGTAAAGTTTGAAGGCTCATATCTTACAGACAGTAGCTGTGTTTCAAATGAAAATTTGATACATTGTAGAAAACTGTCTTAGCTTTCAGAAGAGCTATCACTTATCCAAAGTGGAGCTCTAAAACGTTTTTGGTGACTGTTTTAGTACTGCTGGTCCAGAAGAAGTCCGAATTGAAGAATTGAAGATTTGAAGACTTGAAGAATTGAAGAGTCAAGTGAAGATTTACATTGCGAGGACCTATCCTATGTTGTGGGCATGTGGCTTTGTTATTCCTAGCCTGATTTGGAGGCTCGTTGTGAATTTTGTATTGTAAACTTTGTTGCGGGTTTGGCCTGAGGTAACAATCAGCCTTACCTCATTTTGTGTTGTCATTTTTGGCTTTGTAAACCTTGTTGCGGGTTTGGCCTGAGGTAACAATCAGCCTTACCCCATTGATTGTCGTGGGCAACGAAGTGGGGTTAATGGCCCACATGGTTGAATCTTATGTCGTTCTCACAGTGAGACTGGGTTGATGACCAGTAGACTGTGAATTTGAAAGTTTAGGATCCATATTCACGGACGGTTCAGCTCGTGGTCTGCCGTCCGTTCTACCCGTCCCGTATCCCGTGGTTTCTTATCCCTTCCTTGACCCTTGAGCCCCTAGAGCCATAACAGGATAGGCCAACGGGGAGCTGATTGAAGATTCAAGAACCGAAGGGACATTGATCGAGAATCCCTCCTCCCTAAGTCAATTTCAGCTGCAGCCAGAATCCCTGTGATTTCCCAAAGCAAACTCCTCTCTACTCGACACCGTCTAGTTTGTCCTCCGACGGCCTGACTAGAATTCCCTCCCTTCTTCCCCATCGCTGAACGCAAATTGTACGGGGATTCAGTGACCTCCGGAGCCGCTAACCTCCTCTTCCTCCGAAGACGCCTCCGTTTCTGTACAGACCTGGATAACTCTGCCTGCGCCTTCGAAGCAGACCGTGTGATCATCTCTGATTCTAATGGGCCATTCGAAGCATTACGTAATGGCTTGAAAAAATAGCTGACGAGGGATCTATGAACCCCATAATATGTTCATTCTTTAAAATGTCTTAAAGCGTGTCATTATGAGCTAGACCGCGATTTATATGTCTCACTGACATTTGGGCCCTCCATAAGATATTTGGACGCTAATAGTTGTCTTAATGAATGAGCCGCCGTTGGCTGTACGTGGAATACATGAAATTAGTTACCTGATAATATTCCAATATCTACTCACCATGACGTAGCATTTGTTCTGCAACACAAGTTAGTTCACCTTTCATACTGTCACGTATTAACTGCATGTAAACAACCATGCGAAGACTGCGCCGTCCCTGATTCATTCTTTGCATTAATATAGCCCTCCTAGACACGTGTTTTAACATGAGCCGAGGCTGCGTTCATTGTACTCCTATATAAGAAATGTCGCTGGCTCCTCCATTTCCAGACGCATTTCCAGACTGAGATAATCTTAGTAGAGGCTTCACTGGAGATGGAGGCAGAACCGCTCATGTCCCCTTCTCGTATACTTCTAGATTCACAGGTAGTGGGAGAGTATGAGGTGTACTTAGACGATTTTCAGGGTCCCTTTGATCCAGTTCCAGATTGCAGCTTGCCAGACTCCAAGGAGCCACCCACCCAAGTTGCTTCTGTTCATGTCATGATTGTGGACGCCGAGGGCTGTGTCCAGTCGGCCACCCCAACCACGGTAGAAGGAGAACGGGCTATGTGCGACGTTATTAGTGCAGCCCATGCGTACGCCAAAGTTGGAAACATCAAACCGGATACCTACTCCAGATGTCTTTTAAGAAGCACCCCTCGTCCGAAAGGACGTAGGCTACAAAGTAGAGGCTGCCGTACTGCAATTAGCACTCATGGGCTTCTTGAAGACAGTATCAAAGACTACGATGCGAGGGAGCCATCCAGAAAACACATTCGTCGAGTTTAACAGAGTAGTGGGATTAAAGACCTTGGAGTACGTGTACCTGAATGTGATCGGAATGGTTCTGCTGTAATGAAAGCGTTTCATTGTAATAAAAAATCTATTAGTACTAAAAGTGGCCGTCATCTACCACTCATGTCTGTAATATCCCAGCCTATATGACAATGAATATTAGGGCGGGCATGTTCTCTGGACTTGTACTAATCCATGATTAATTAGTTCATGTAAGGTTATTCGCTCCAGAAATTATCCTAACTATACGTCTTAATGTTAACCGTCTCCTGAATCATGTACTCTTGTGTGAGTTTAGAAGAATGTCGCAGCGAGAAGGGTACGTAATATTCTGTGATCATCTCCTCCGCCGTGTTTGCTTTTTTCACATCTCGCTCTTCGTGTTCACAGTATGGCTTACCTTCGTGCAGATTCGCATTCTTTTCCGATTACGTTTCCTTTGGGTGTAGATGGGTGTGCTATGATCAGTTCTACCACTCTGAGTCTTCGCTTCCAGTACAGAGAGGAATCACTTCATGTAGAGGAGGAGATATTTGACGACATCAGTGGCGAACTCTCGCATGCAGTGGGTCAGTTATCTACCCAGAAGGAGTTTGGGACGTTTTGGTTGCTTAAACCAGGGAAGTACAGAGTCTACGGAATTACGGAGTCTGTCTTAGGTGCTTCTACTGAATTGCTTACCCCCCGATCGTCCACAACAGTATGCATCAATTCTGATCCGCCGTTGAGGAAAGTGAAGACCAAGCCAGGACTTCAAACCATCTTTGAGTTGAGTGATTCTGATAGTGAAAACGTACTTGAGACGACAGTACTCCCTGAGGTGAAGGACACGACATTGCCAACTGCAGTTGAGATTCCTGCGGAAGTAGTAACCTCCCTGAAGTCATCCGTTCCATGTACCCCGGCAGTCTCCCCTCCGTCTATCCCGGCAGTCTCCCCTTCAAACAGTGTCGTCCAGTGCCTCATGAAGCTTAGCGCTCGTAAAAGGTCAAAGAGTGTTCTGTGGGATCCGAGAAACTCAGAATAAACCGGAACAGCCCCAGCCGGCGTAAGTATTCCTTTTATTTTTCATTTTTTTGGTTAATTAGGTAAAAACTGGCCAGACACTAGCAGTATTAGTAGTTAACGCAAACCGGATACTCCAGAAACGTTAAAACAGTTAACGTAGGAAGTGTTCCCGGAACCTGGATTCCGGAAACTCGGAAGATAAGATACGGAACGGGTGGACGATCCGAGTACTGACCGTTACTGTAACCGCGTCAAGGATCCGAAGCGACGCGGAAGTCATCATGACTCGGATAGGCGTTTACCCCGGTACGTTGGCGGCTGCAATTACGGGCCGCCACAGCGTTTATTATGCCTGGGGTATATAAGCGAGGGTGTTAGGGTTTGGAGTTCCTTTTTGCGAACTAGGAGTAGAGAGTGAAAGAGCGGTGAGGTGTCCTTGTCTTTTCCGATTCACCGGCAGTTGGATTGCCGGGTTTCTTGCTGTCGGATCGTAGAGGGAGAGAAGTGAGGAGTAGAGATGGCGCGCGTACAGTGTTGCGTCCTTAGCCCCGGAACTCCAGTGAAGGAATCGGATATGGAGGAACTGATCACCGACCTCACTCGGATGAGGTGTGAGGGATTGCTGGCACGGCCGTGGTTACTAAAGAGTGAGGTGATGGTGAGGGAGGTCCTGGAAGGTCCGGACAACCGGTGGGATAAAACGATCCGAGGCAAGCCCACACTGTGGAATGCGGAACAGTGGGCGGAAGCTTACGGTTTCGAACAGAAGGGACTCCTTTGGGCGACCCGGACGGATCAGTACGTGCAGGATAGGTTCCACGGGAAGATCCATAGGAACAATGGATACGAGATAGACGCCTGCAAGGATAGGAGGCAGAGGCAGGTCTTAGCATTCCTCGTTCCGATCCTGTATCCGCAGAAACCGGCACAAGTTACCATTACGGTCGGGAATACCATCCTCGGAGCGTATACGGGAGAACGTCCGGTGAATTGGGCTGCACTCATGGCGGAAGTGGTGCAGAAGATGGTTCCGACGATCGGAAAGAAGCCGACCCCACTCTCCCCTTACCTCTTTCACCTTTACCATGCGAATGACTTGCTGACCGATAAGGAGGACGAGACGTATACGCACGCGAAGAACTGCCTCAACTTCTCGGAGATCCCGCCCGGAATGGAACCCGATCCGCGAGGTGAGCCCTCTGATACAACAGACTCGGAGGATGAGGACGATACGAGGGAAGTTCCGAACCCCGGCGCTGCTAGGGCTCAGTCCAGATCGCGATCGGAGCAGCCTGCGTCACGACATGCGGAGCCGTCTACGGCCCGGGGAGATCCGGAACGGAGAGAGGTCAGTTCCGATCGGGGATTTCCGGTGGACCTGTTTCGGGGGATTCGGGAAGAGACTCACCGGGCTCAAGCTTCTTATGATCGGATCGAAACCCTGTTCCGAAGAGTCTGTACAGCGCTGGGAGGGTGCTTACCGGAAGAGGTGATCCGAGAAGTGGAGTTGTTGAAGGATGCCCCAACTCTCCGGAGTGAGAAGAAGCGGCTGGAGCTTCAGTTGCAGGAGTTGACGAAGGAGCTGGCGGCAAAGAGTGACGAGATCCGAAAGTTCCACGCCGAGCAGGAGGAGACTTTGGGGGAGCTTCGGAAGTTGGTGGGAAGTTCGGGAGCGGTAATCAACAAGGCCCGGCTGTTTGATGAAAACGTGGTGCAGCCGGCTGATTTCGAGGACAAGCAGAAGATCATCAAGATCCTCTCCAAATGCGAGCATTCGATGAACATGATCCTGAAGAAGGTCCGGCAGCTGCTCAATCCGAGCACCGGAAGTCCCAGTCTCGTAGTCACTGGCCGAGGTCTTCCGCTCCCCGGATCGCCCTCTCGTGCCGTGGTAGGAGAATCACGCGGAGTGGGGTTCCGAACCCCGATAGGGAGTAACCTCCAAGCAGCAGAACAGATGACGGCCGAAGAAGCCGCCATGACAAATCGGACGATTGCGGAGGCGATCCGGGAAGTCCAAGCACAGGCGGTGTCACCCGGAACCAGTACAGTCCAGCAGAGCTGCGCGATCCCCACCGGACAGGTGGAGGTGACCGGAACGACAGTCACCGAGAGGCGGATCGAGGAGAGGACGGTTTCGGAACAGGTGACTCGGACCGTGCCGCCGGATGTTCTTCCACGACTCGGAGATGAAGTGATCATTGCGAATTACCGAGGGGAGGTAGCGGGACCGGAATGGGGACGACCTATTTCACCACCCGGACGGACCCGAGTAACTCAGGAGGGGGGATTGACCCCTTCACCCACAGCCAAGACCGGAACGGTGACGCCTACTCCCACCGGAACGCCAGCAGCAGGTTCCCCTCAGAACACTGTCGGTGAGTTCCGGAGGTTGCGGAAAAGGAAGGAGCCGATTACGATTTCCGAGTCCGACTCAGAGACGCATGGGAGCTCTCCGGTCAGGACCACCGGAACTGAAACTCAGACTCCGACGTCCGGAACTCCCCCCGCACATATGATTCCGAAATCGCCCAATTCTCCCAAGCCCCGGATCGTTACCCGGTTGTCTTTGGAGGCTCAGGAGAGGGAGTCAAAGGCGGAACGGAGTGCGAGGCGCAAGGCGGCACGAGCAGCAGGGGCGGGCGGATCGGAGCCGCGGGTGACCAGGTCGAAGGATCGCGAGCAGGAGAGCCACAAGAAGACAAAGAAGTGATAGATTCCTCTCACTACCACTTGTCGTAACTTTCCGGATTTATAGGAGTAGATTCCGGATCGGGAGATCCGTCCTAGTCGTAAAGTAGAATTCTAGGTAGGTAGTTAGGGATTAGGGTTTTGATTGAACTGCCGGCGCCGCCGCTTTTGTGAAGCCCCTGCTTACTTAAACCGGGCAGGCGATGCGGTCCGGGTCTTCGTTTTGCATGTTTTCCCCCTATATTCCTTATCAGTAAAGTATTTGTGTTTTGTAAGTACTGTGCGTGATTTCCCGCTAAGTGTGAATGATCCGGGAAGGATATGAGAGTTCCGCTGTAGCTCGGATAGGAAGGTGATGGGAGTTGCGACGAGACCCGAATCGGAAAGGAAATGGGATTGAGCGGAAAGATTTAGCGGATTGTCGTAGGAGTGAAGCCTCACTGTTCCGTCCCCAAATCAACCTCATACGGAATAGCCGCCGCTAGGGTCGAAGCGGATCAAGAACTACTTGGTCGGGCTCCCTGAACCTCTGAAGAGGTTCCGTGCATAGTGAGAGGGGGAGTCGGAACGTGGTACGGGTCGCCTAGGGATAATCGGATCCTGGTTCTCCCAGATCCGGATTGGTTTGTCGTTGTAGTCCCACGGATCGGAGAGGATCGTTTGTGTGACCTGCTGGCCAGAGTACTCTAGGACAGTTGTGAGACGGTAACTGATCCGAGACGTTGGGGTTTGTGGACGAAACACCTAATGAGAGAAGAATAGAGAAGGAGATAGTTCGGGAGTTACGTTCCGAAGACATTATCCGAGCAGTGGCAAGGCTCGGAACGATTAGAAGTAACTACTTGGTGAAACACTATTGAATCCCTGGACGATACTCGGAACCTAGTGACAGTACGGAAGTTTACGCTCAATTAGAGCACTATCCGGATGTTAGTTGCGTTTCCGTGTTCCGACACGTAAAAATCTGGCGCCGCTGCCGGGGATTCGATAAGCTGTGATCCAGGTGGATACTCGGAAGATAAGTGAGCGCAGATTTGAAGAAAAGTGGAGTCAGACCGTGAAGGCTTCATTTAGGTGGATATGCGGTAGGCGGAAGTCTTACGTGCAGATCCTGCCTTCCGAGGAATCGGAAGAAGAATTCCCAATCTCTTCCATGGTTGGGGCGCAACCGGAAGAGTTAGGGGGAAGAAGATCCACTCGGTTGCTACAGAAGAGGGGAAGAGTTTTGGTACACGATCTACCGGGAACGAATCTACTCCCCCGGATCCAGACTGCTGTAGAACGAGAAGGAGACGTAATCGTGGTGTCGTTGGCCGGAACCTCCACAGCCGGAGCGGGTACAGCTCCAGATCCGGAAGAAGAAGAGGTCGTAGCTGACGAAGTCGGAGCCGACGCAGGAGTAGAAGAGGAGACCGAGGAAGAGGAAGAAGACGAGGAAGACAATCCGATGGCACCCTCTACCCGACTGAAGTACAACCGATTCAAAGGAGACGGAAGTCAAGACGTGGACGAATGGCTCTGTGAGTTCGAATCCATTGCTCTGGCCAATCAGGAAGATCCGGACGCAAAGAGAAGGATATTCCAAGGTCTTCTGAAGGGAGAAGCTCTACAGTGGTACCAAGACGTTCCGGAACGCACACGTAACGACTGGACCAGTTTCGTGACCTTGTTCCGACGTACGTTCCGTGAGGCCGGAGGAGAGGCTCGCGCGCTCGGAAAGCTGAGTCGTATGACGATGAGATCTTCCGAGTCAGTACGAAAGTACAGTCAGAGAGTAAAGGCGCTCATACAGAAACTCACTACGGCCATAGCTCCGAGTGTACAAGTGGAATGGTTTGTCGCAGGATTCCCAGAGGAGATGGGGTTTCAGATCCGACAAACCCGTCCCGCCACACTTCAGGAAGCCGTGGAAGCGGCTCAGAACTATGAGAACTCGGCCCAATCTCTACGGAAGTCTCTGAAGCATACCGAGAAGCGGGGTAAGAAGATCCGGAAGGAGAGAGAGCGCCGGCGGAGGCACGAGTCTTCTTCGGAAGATTCCGACTCTACCAGTAAGAGCGATTCCACTTCATCCAGTTCCGATCAGTCGGAAGAGGACTCCAGGGGAGCCTCGAAACGCCGAGGCGGCTCCAGTAGAGACACCCGGCCTAGACGGAACCGAGAGTTGATCAAGGTGAAGGTGGAGGATGACGATTCTCGGAAGGTCATGAAGGAGATGAAGGAGATCCGAGAATCGATTGCCGAACTCAACGTCCACCTTTCCGAGAATCGGAAACCTCGTAAGATGATTCCAACCAGCAGAGCTAATGTGTGGTGTGCTAACTGCGGGAAGCAAGGACATTATCCTCCGGAGTGTACTGAACCCCGCCAGAAACGAATTCACTACGTCCATCCGGAAGAAGAGGTCTACTTTGCCTATCCGGAAGAGGAGGAATTTCAGATGGAGGAGTACCAACCTGTGTATCAGGTTCAGACCACTTACGGACGAGGCAAGGCTCCGATCCAGATAGCCCGTCCTCCCGCCGGATACCGGATCCCCCAGAACGTTCCGGGTAGGCCGATGTACCCGAAGCCGACCCACGGGTACTGCTTTAACTGTGGAAGCCCGGATCATTACGCACCTAACTGTCCGTTTGAGCGACAAGGGCAGGGAGCACCGCGGATCCTTCCGTGCCAAAATTGCGGAGAGTACGGTCATACGGCTCCTCATTGTGCCAAACCGGCACAACCCCGCCCGACTTTCAAACAGGTGGAGGTTCCTCCGAGAGAGATGACTGGGCTAAACTACGGTCACTCGGGTGGGATAGAGAATCCGGACAAATGACGGTTCGTGACGGAACTACAGGAGGGCGCGGAAGTACCAGTACACAGAGTATCAACCCGTAGTTCCGCTAGAGAGCGTGCCCAGGAACCGGAGCTTCCGAAATCTCGGAAGACCAGGAGGAGGGTAAGATCCAGGAGAGTGGATTCGGATTCAGGATCCGAACCCTCTACGGTAACCAGAGCTTTACCAGAAGAAAATGACCGTCCAAGAGCGGAAAATGGGGTGGAAGGAGGGAACCTCCCGGAAGATATCAGTGAGGAAGTCCGGAAAGAACTCACGGATCCCCTTGCCCGGAAGATCACCAAGCCTTCGGTCCGGTTTGATGACGTTCCGGTGGTTATTCCTTCCGATCCCAGAGTGGACGAGTATGACATTCTTGGGGACATCAAATCCCTCAAGGCAAATGTCACGATTGGACAGTTGCTCCATGACAATGTGAATTACCAGAAGGTAATCCGAGAGGCATGGACGAAGCGGAGACGCCGAGGGGTGAAGCTTCCGTCTGTAGCGACTAACTTCTTACAGGTTGAGGATCACGGAGCCCCGGAACTGACGGTGTTAATAGAAGGATGTGCTATACCGAAAGTTCCGGTAGATGGAGGATCCGGTGTGAACCTGATGCTGGAAGATACGGCCTTTGAACTCGGATACACCTCGTTCGAATCCACCGATCAGGTGTTACGAATGGCGGATCAATCTAGAGTTAAACCCGTGGGAAGGTTGTCCCAGGTTCCGACCACGATCGGAGAGGTAACATACCTCTTGAATTACGTGATAATCCGAGTTAGTACGGGCCGTCCCTTTCCGATGTTGTTGGGAAGACCCTGGCTATACATGGCACGAGTCCTCGTTGATTGGGGAGCCAAGGAGTTCGTACTCGGAAAAACCAATCAGCGGATTCCGTGGAAGATGGATGGATATCTAGGGGAAACCAGTGGCTCGGATGGGTATACTTCTGATTGGTCCGACCCGGAAGAGGAGGATGACGAAGTATTTAGTTATTTCGTGAATCAGTTCTCGGAAGTTACCGAGGATGACTTCCGATTTCATAATCCGATCAGTGAGCAACCCCAACCATCATCGGAGCACGTGAAATTCCCGGTACCGGAGGATCGCTCTCTCGGAGAAGGAAGTGTTCCACTCTCAGCCGAATGGTTCCGACAACAGGTCGAGGAGGGAAACCTGCCCGCCATGGGTCTCGATCCGGACACCCCTGTCCGGGTGTGGAGCGCATGGACGGATCAGGGAGAGGAACAGGAATCGGAACGAGTCAAGAACGTTGTGAAACCGTCCGACTATGAGAAGGTGGAAGTAGCCCCCGGAAAGACATTTCTGCTAGGGCGAAGCATGAGCAAGGAGCAGAGAAAGGAGTATGTGGATTTACTAAAGGAATATTTAGACGTATTCGCTTGGTCACCATCCGACCTCAAGGGAATACCTCCGGAACTCGGCCAACATCATATAGACTTGGTTGACGGATCAGTTCCGGTCAGACAACGCCAGTACAGGCTCAATCCGAAGTATTCTCTGATGGTGAAGGAAGAGATCGATAGCCTCCTGAAAGCCGGATTCATTTATCCAGTAAATAATTCCGAGTGGGTATCGCCCATAGTCGTCGTTCCGAAGAAGGTTGGCTCGGATGGGAAAGTCAAGATCCGAGTTTGTCAAGATTTCCGGAAACTGAATGCGGCCACAAAGAAGGATTACTTTCCGTTACCTTTTACGGACATTATCCTCGACCACGTGGCAGGGCAGGAGTGCTACAGCTTTCTTGATGGATTTTCCGGTTACAACCAGGTGTCGATCCGGGAAGAAGATCAGCTGAAGACGACCTTCACCACGGAATGGGGAACGTTCGCCTTCAACAGAATGCCCTTCGGACTGTGTAACGCTCCCGGAACATTCCAAAGGCTGATGGTGGATATTTTCCGAGATTTCTTGAGGCATTTTCTAGAAGTCTTCATCGATGACTTCGCGGTGTTCAGTAAGTGGAAGGAACATCTCGAGTACCTCCGAAGGACCTTCCAGAGGTGCAGGGAAACCGGACTGAAATTACACCCCGGAAAATGTTTTATGGGGATGATTTCCGGAATTCTTCTCGGGCACATCGTAAGTCGGAACGGGTTGGAAGTCGATTCGGATAAGGTACGAGCTATCCTTATTCTAGTGTCTCCCACCAACGTCCGAGAGGTCCGGGGATTCCTAGGATGCGTCGGATACTACAGGAGGTTTATTATTGCGTATGCCAAATTGGCAGCCCCATTAACGGAACTGTTGAAGAAGGAAGAAGAGTTTTTGTGGACGGAACGGAGACAGCAAGCGTTCGAGGAACTGAAGAAGGCCCTGACCACCGCTCCGATCCTATCAGCACCGGATTGGTCGAAGGAATTCCATGTGACAATCGACGCTTCCGGGTGGTGCCTAGGGGCGATTCTGTGGCAGCAAGGGGAGGATCGGAAGGAGCATCCGATCTATTATGCTAGCAGGCAGATGAGCCTTGCGGAACGGAAATATACTACCACTGAACGGGAAGCCTTGGCGGTAGTATACGCCTGCAAGAAGTTCCGACACTACCTTCTCGGATACAAGATCGTGTTCCATACGGATCATGACTCCCTGAAGTATTTGGTGAACAAACCGGATCTCTCAGGGCGTATTGCACGATGGATCTTGCTGCTCCAGGAATTCAACTACGAGGTGGTAGTGAAACCGGGTAAGGCCAATGCCAACGCGGACTACCTGTCAAGGATGCGAGGCCCGGAAGCAGTCTCGGACATCACCGCCACGTTCCCGGATGAGTTTCCGGAAGAGGCGGAGGTATTTCACATTTCCGGAACGGAGAACTCCGATTATTCAGAGATTATCCAGTATTTAACACAACGGAGGTACCCGGAGGGATTTACGCGGGAGGAGAAGATGGTATTTCAGAATACAGTAGCCCCTTTCACACTGATCCGAGGAGTACTTTTCCGGATGGGACCGGATGATGTATTACGGAGGTGCCTCGAGGAATCCGAAAGAAGGCAGGTCATGAGGGCCTTACACGCCGGACCCTCGGGCGGCCATTTCGCCTCGGAGACAACCATCAAGCGAATCCGATCAGCCGGATATTGGTGGCCTTACCTCTCCCGAGACGTGAAGGAATTCGTAGGGCAGTGTGACCAGTGTCAAAGAACCGGGGCACCTTCGTTCCGAAACCACTGGCCCCTCACTCCCATTATTCCCTTGGCTCCGTTTGAAAAATGGGGGATAGACTTTATCGGACCGATCAATCCGGTCACAGCCCGGAAGAGGAGATACATTATCCTGGCTACGGATTATGCGACCAGATGGGTAGAGGCAAGGGCAACGGTGAAGAATGACGCCGCAGCCGCAGCCACATTTCTCTTTGAAGAAATAATGATGAGATTTGGACATCCGTTAGAACTGGTGAGTGACCGGGGAAAACATTTCCTGAACGATGTCATCATCAATATCACGGAACGGTATCTCATCAAGCACCGGAAGACGACCCCTTATAATCCGAAAGCGAATGGGTTGACGGAGCGAGCCAATGGCATCGTCGGAAAGATTCTGAACAAGATGGTCTCGGCTCATAAGACGGATTGGGATCGGAAGCTCCCTTCAGCTGTACACGCCTACAATACCAGTGAGAAGAAAACCATGGGTAAGAGTCCGTTCTTCCTAGTCTTTGGACAATCCGCAGTTCACGGAGTGGAACTGGAGGTAGAAACCTTACGGGTTATGGCTGCCCGTCACGGGACGAGAATCGAGGATCCGGGGTACCGGATCGTGGCATTACAGGATCTGGAAGAAGTCAGGAGAGGCGCCCTACAGCAGGCTGTAGATGTCCAGGCAAAACGTAAAGAGACCTACGACAAAAGAATTCCTAAGGACAATAAGGTGATAGAAGGAGGCTTGGTGCTCTTATACGATAATCGGCACCAAAAGTTTCCGGGAAAGTTACATACGAGATGGATGGGACCTTACCGGGTTACGCGGATCTTTGAGAACGGATCGTTACAACTGGCGGACCTCCAGGGAAATAGCTTCGAAACCCGGGTGAACGGATCCCGAGTGAAGAATTACAACCCTGAGGAGTTCACAGACACCGAAGGAAGCGAAAGCCCGGAAGGGGAGGAAGAAAATTAGTGTTCGCGGGGACTCTCACATTTGAAAATGGGGTAATGTGGGATCCGAGAAACTCAGAATAAACCGGAACAGCCCCAGCCGGCGTAAGTATTCCTTTTATTTTTCATTTTTTTGGTTAATTAGGTAAAAACTGGCCAGACACTAGCAGTATTAGTAGTTAACGCAAACCGGATACTCCAGAAACGTTAAAACAGTTAACGTAGGAAGTGTTCCCGGAACCTGGATTCCGGAAACTCGGAAGATAAGATACGGAACGGGTGGACGATCCGAGTACTGACCGTTACTGTAACCGCGTCAAGGATCCGAAGCGACGCGGAAGTCATCATGACTCGGATAGGCGTTTACCCCGGTACGTTGGCGGCTGCAATTACGGGCCGCCACAGCGTTTATTATGCCTGGGGTATATAAGCGAGGGTGTTAGGGTTTGGAGTTCCTTTTTGCGAACTAGGAGTAGAGAGTGAAAGAGCGGTGAGGTGTCCTTGTCTTTTCCGATTCACCGGCAGTTGGATTGCCGGGTTTCTTGCTGTCGGATCGTAGAGGGAGAGAAGTGAGGAGTAGAGATGGCGCGCGTACAGTGTTGCGTCCTTAGCCCCGGAACTCCAGTGAAGGAATCGGATATGGAGGAACTGATCACCGACCTCACTCGGATGAGGTGTGAGGGATTGCTGGCACGGCCGTGGTTACTAAAGAGTGAGGTGATGGTGAGGGAGGTCCTGGAAGGTCCGGACAACCGGTGGGATAAAACGATCCGAGGCAAGCCCACACTGTGGAATGCGGAACAGTGGGCGGAAGCTTACGGTTTCGAACAGAAGGGACTCCTTTGGGCGACCCGGACGGATCAGTACGTGCAGGATAGGTTCCACGGGAAGATCCATAGGAACAATGGATACGAGATAGACGCCTGCAAGGATAGGAGGCAGAGGCAGGTCTTAGCATTCCTCGTTCCGATCCTGTATCCGCAGAAACCGGCACAAGTTACCATTACGGTCGGGAATACCATCCTCGGAGCGTATACGGGAGAACGTCCGGTGAATTGGGCTGCACTCATGGCGGAAGTGGTGCAGAAGATGGTTCCGACGATCGGAAAGAAGCCGACCCCACTCTCCCCTTACCTCTTTCACCTTTACCATGCGAATGACTTGCTGACCGATAAGGAGGACGAGACGTATACGCACGCGAAGAACTGCCTCAACTTCTCGGAGATCCCGCCCGGAATGGAACCCGATCCGCGAGGTGAGCCCTCTGATACAACAGACTCGGAGGATGAGGACGATACGAGGGAAGTTCCGAACCCCGGCGCTGCTAGGGCTCAGTCCAGATCGCGATCGGAGCAGCCTGCGTCACGACATGCGGAGCCGTCTACGGCCCGGGGAGATCCGGAACGGAGAGAGGTCAGTTCCGATCGGGGATTTCCGGTGGACCTGTTTCGGGGGATTCGGGAAGAGACTCACCGGGCTCAAGCTTCTTATGATCGGATCGAAACCCTGTTCCGAAGAGTCTGTACAGCGCTGGGAGGGTGCTTACCGGAAGAGGTGATCCGAGAAGTGGAGTTGTTGAAGGATGCCCCAACTCTCCGGAGTGAGAAGAAGCGGCTGGAGCTTCAGTTGCAGGAGTTGACGAAGGAGCTGGCGGCAAAGAGTGACGAGATCCGAAAGTTCCACGCCGAGCAGGAGGAGACTTTGGGGGAGCTTCGGAAGTTGGTGGGAAGTTCGGGAGCGGTAATCAACAAGGCCCGGCTGTTTGATGAAAACGTGGTGCAGCCGGCTGATTTCGAGGACAAGCAGAAGATCATCAAGATCCTCTCCAAATGCGAGCATTCGATGAACATGATCCTGAAGAAGGTCCGGCAGCTGCTCAATCCGAGCACCGGAAGTCCCAGTCTCGTAGTCACTGGCCGAGGTCTTCCGCTCCCCGGATCGCCCTCTCGTGCCGTGGTAGGAGAATCACGCGGAGTGGGGTTCCGAACCCCGATAGGGAGTAACCTCCAAGCAGCAGAACAGATGACGGCCGAAGAAGCCGCCATGACAAATCGGACGATTGCGGAGGCGATCCGGGAAGTCCAAGCACAGGCGGTGTCACCCGGAACCAGTACAGTCCAGCAGAGCTGCGCGATCCCCACCGGACAGGTGGAGGTGACCGGAACGACAGTCACCGAGAGGCGGATCGAGGAGAGGACGGTTTCGGAACAGGTGACTCGGACCGTGCCGCCGGATGTTCTTCCACGACTCGGAGATGAAGTGATCATTGCGAATTACCGAGGGGAGGTAGCGGGACCGGAATGGGGACGACCTATTTCACCACCCGGACGGACCCGAGTAACTCAGGAGGGGGGATTGACCCCTTCACCCACAGCCAAGACCGGAACGGTGACGCCTACTCCCACCGGAACGCCAGCAGCAGGTTCCCCTCAGAACACTGTCGGTGAGTTCCGGAGGTTGCGGAAAAGGAAGGAGCCGATTACGATTTCCGAGTCCGACTCAGAGACGCATGGGAGCTCTCCGGTCAGGACCACCGGAACTGAAACTCAGACTCCGACGTCCGGAACTCCCCCCGCACATATGATTCCGAAATCGCCCAATTCTCCCAAGCCCCGGATCGTTACCCGGTTGTCTTTGGAGGCTCAGGAGAGGGAGTCAAAGGCGGAACGGAGTGCGAGGCGCAAGGCGGCACGAGCAGCAGGGGCGGGCGGATCGGAGCCGCGGGTGACCAGGTCGAAGGATCGCGAGCAGGAGAGCCACAAGAAGACAAAGAAGTGATAGATTCCTCTCACTACCACTTGTCGTAACTTTCCGGATTTATAGGAGTAGATTCCGGATCGGGAGATCCGTCCTAGTCGTAAAGTAGAATTCTAGGTAGGTAGTTAGGGATTAGGGTTTTGATTGAACTGCCGGCGCCGCCGCTTTTGTGAAGCCCCTGCTTACTTAAACCGGGCAGGCGATGCGGTCCGGGTCTTCGTTTTGCATGTTTTCCCCCTATATTCCTTATCAGTAAAGTATTTGTGTTTTGTAAGTACTGTGCGTGATTTCCCGCTAAGTGTGAATGATCCGGGAAGGATATGAGAGTTCCGCTGTAGCTCGGATAGGAAGGTGATGGGAGTTGCGACGAGACCCGAATCGGAAAGGAAATGGGATTGAGCGGAAAGATTTAGCGGATTGTCGTAGGAGTGAAGCCTCACTGTTCCGTCCCCAAATCAACCTCATACGGAATAGCCGCCGCTAGGGTCGAAGCGGATCAAGAACTACTTGGTCGGGCTCCCTGAACCTCTGAAGAGGTTCCGTGCATAGTGAGAGGGGGAGTCGGAACGTGGTACGGGTCGCCTAGGGATAATCGGATCCTGGTTCTCCCAGATCCGGATTGGTTTGTCGTTGTAGTCCCACGGATCGGAGAGGATCGTTTGTGTGACCTGCTGGCCAGAGTACTCTAGGACAGTTGTGAGACGGTAACTGATCCGAGACGTTGGGGTTTGTGGACGAAACACCTAATGAGAGAAGAATAGAGAAGGAGATAGTTCGGGAGTTACGTTCCGAAGACATTATCCGAGCAGTGGCAAGGCTCGGAACGATTAGAAGTAACTACTTGGTGAAACACTATTGAATCCCTGGACGATACTCGGAACCTAGTGACAGTACGGAAGTTTACGCTCAATTAGAGCACTATCCGGATGTTAGTTGCGTTTCCGTGTTCCGACATGTTCTGTCTCGCATCAATTTTGATGCAATTAGAATGCAGGAAGTTGAGTACCTTCCTCCTCAGTACAATGGCGATGTCATTTTTGAGTTCCCACCCCTAGGTGCTCACGGCCATCACTCCGGCGCAAAGCAGTTACGGGGAATGGATAGGAAATACGACGGACACCCTTGGACTCGAACAGCGACTTCGAATATTCAGAACGACCTCAAGCTGACATTCCGTTCTTCGTCGTGCCTTGGCCATCTGCGCTGTGACAATGTCAAATGTGAGTATCTTACACGTGATAATAGGACTTCGGTACTGAACGAGACTGAATGGGATGGGAAATCTGAGAAACTGTTTGAAGTTGGGTCGAAGCCGCCGCAGAGTTCCACCGTGGTCTGTAAATCTTGCAGTACGCCGCCGACCTGCGTTGCACTTTGCCCTGCAAAGATTTACTATGTCACTGGAGGACCTCACATGACGAGAGCGTGCGTTCACTTCGGAACTCACAATCATCCAGTGAAGTCCGGCGAGAACCGTGACTTCGTCGAACACACGGAGAATTTGATCAGGGAGCAGGTGGAGCGCACTCCCTCCGCCACACCCTCCGCAATCGTCCTCGAAACTGCGAAGGAGCTGCTGGGCCCGTTACTTCTGGCCAAGGAAGGTGAACCGCAGAAGATTCTTGAATTGGAGGAGCTCGAACCAATATTCGACCGCTGTAAGCACCTCTCTTCCCCAAACATCCGAAATTGCATTACATCGTTCAAGAATGTTAGGCGCTTTGGGACTATGGATGGCATCAGGATGCTGCGAGGGTTCAGCAACTGGAAGTTTATCCAGAATAACATGTTCCCGGGGCAAGGCGATGATGCGGCGAAGGTGTATGTCTTCAAGATGTCTGAGGTAGGGCCGGGTTCTGGAGTCGATCTAGTTAAGCGTATGCAGACAGGCGGTGACTTGGAGGATGCGTGGATCATGTTTGACCACGTGAGGCGAGTAAGGGACTGGGTAACGATGGCCTGCCACGTCTACGACCCCACTTACTGTCGGATAATGACAATCGCTGCGTGCGACATGCAGTCGGAGGACACGGCAGCCCAGTCCGTGCTGTGGAAGAATTTGAATGCCATCATGGAGACTCACGGGGTCGCGAGAGTTAACTTTAAGGGCTTCATGGCAGACGGTGCCCAAGCGAATTGGAACGCAGTTCGAATTATCTATGGGAGCGGTAACGCCTCCGAGAGGATGGTTGACAGGGAGAGGACATGCCTATTCCATTGGAGGCAGTCTTTGGAGCAACATACAAACGCAAACATTCGACAGGACCTCCGAGCTCAACATATCAAACTCTGCCAACAGTACAAGAATGCGACGACACTGGCCGAAGCTGAAACAAAATTCTTGGCAATCCGAGCATGGTGGATGTCATCCGGCGCTGCAACTGGAAAAGGGCTCTCCAACATGGAGACGTGGCTCTCGTTCTGGCACCATCGCTATCGGCAGTGGGGAGGCTTCATGGAACTGGTAAGCTATCTCTCGGCCTTTCAGGTGTCTATCGCATCTTAGGTAACTTGGTGAAGGTAAAGAATCTGCTCTCTCGTGATGCTCCGTGCGATGCCCTAGCGTCCAGTGCAGCACCCTTTCAGCCCTCGGTGCCGAGTACTCCAGGTGGGAGTACAGAATCTGCTCATTTCTGATCCTCCGAGGCATGACCTACCGCCGAATCCAGCAGCCTTGCAGCCCTTGGCAAGTTCCCTCGGGGCCGAGCACTCTTGGTCGGGGTACTCAGTCTAGTCTTTCATGATGCTCCATGCCTTGACTAAGCGCCCAATGCAGCAGCCTTGCAGCCCTTGGCAATTTGCCTCGGTGCCGAGGACTCTTGCTGGGGGTACTCAGTCTGGTCTTTCATGTTGCTCCATGCCTTGAGTTAGCGCCCAATGCAGCAGCCTTGCAGCCCTTAGCAATTGGCCTCGGTGACGAGGACTCTTGCTGGTGGCACTGTGTTTGCTTCGCAGTCAGTAATTGGACCCTAAACCCTAACCTAACCCCTAATGTGCGCAGAATCACACTGAGGAAGAGCTGGCGGAAATGCCGTCGTGCAATCTTGCTGAATCAATTCACAACAGGTGGAAGCAGCAGTCTGGAGATCGGGGCAGCGACTTGTACGTTGCAGCTGTCGACGACTTTGTAAGGGCGTTCATGCAATGCGTTGCCTACTTCCAGTTCTTGAAGGGGGAGCGTCCCGGGAAAGGTCCGTCAAAAGAAGAGCTCAGCCTCCGACGTGCACAGAGATCTGCAGCGAGGACAGGGAACCCGAAGGTCCTACATGAAGCGATTATGAACATGCCAGGAGCGGGCGAGTGGTGCACAAGGGACCCGCATCTCGAAGGGGAGGAGGTCTGTGTCTCACTAAAACGAAAACCTGATGTTGCCTTCGGAGATGAACGAGAGTCTCATAGGCCAGACAAGATCACCGTGTCAAGACCTCGTGTCCAGACTAGAGCTGCACGTCTGGAGAGCGACTACCCTCCGACGGTGGTAATAGCAAACTCTCCTACAAGCACTGAAGCGGACGAAGCCGACCTCCACCCTGAGCACTGTCCACCTCCAGTCGAGTACCATCACGTCACTTTAGTTGAAGAGACCGCCTGCAACCCTTCCGAGTGGCACATTGCACGACTTCCTAAGACGTCCGCTAAGGCTTGCTTTGCCCAACACGCTGTGACTAAGAAGAAATGCGTGGCACGGATTGTGCAGCACGGGAAGAGCACGGCTGCGCCGACATACACAGGCCCCATGAAGAACTACCAGAAGGACAGAATAGAGACTCATCAGTTCTTTTTCTGCAATGACGACATTGACAGGTGCGTCAAGGGTAGCAAGCGGAAGTGGGTACTATCGGTGCCAAAGGTACCTGAGGTGTGGCCTGTGAAGATTGGGACGAAGTTGACGAAGAAAGAGATCCTCTCTCTAGAGAATGCCGGCTTCAGACTCCCTCAACAGAAGGAGATGTCACCAAGAAGACTCTTCCAAGACCGGGCCGCGGCAGTGGACCTCTCCGCCTACCCTACGCCGGCATACCCGGATGAGTTCCCTACCCGGCGATCAGGGAAGCTCATCCGACGGAACAAGAAGGCCCCGTCGACCAAGCATAGCAATAATTGTGCCTCTGCCTTATCGTTGAACGCGAAGGTCAGCAAGCTTTGCATGCTGCCTGCCCCAGCCCTGGGATGCATTGTCACATTGGATTCTGGGAAGCTTCCAAAGGTACAACAATACTACCTGACCATTTCGCAGCACCCTGCCTGCACTTGCCCAAACTTCAAGGAGATGGCAATGACGGCACTTGGGAAGCGGGGTCAATGGGCTAATTGTAAGCATTTGTACTACCTTCTCAGTGTAGTTTGCGGTCTTGATTCGGAGTCGGATACATTCATTCATGCAGCTAGTTTTAGCTTCAACGAAGTCAAGCGAGTCCTAGAGAGTGGCCTTTTGAAGCACCTGAAGAAGTAGTGATATCTGATTCGTTATTCACACATGTATCGCCTGAATTCATCTGGATGACGAAGTAGTGAGACTAAAAGGGCCACTACCACAAATTTGCACTTGCACTGTAAACCGTTGTTCCCATTCTTGTGAATCACGCCCTTATTTTTCTTAAGCGCTGTTAAGAACCATTTTGCAAGTCATTTAAAGAACTGTGTAATTCCTGAAGAGGTCCATGTAAAAGGGTCTGGGAGGAAGTCACATATGTGTGCCTAGGCCCGAACAATCCTTTTCCAGACTCCCTAAACCGAGAGAACTCTTAGTGAAGGGGAGGTGTACTACTGACCCACCTTTGTCATAGGTCCATGAATGGGATAAACTACCACTTGTTCTGTTGTACTTTGCAGAACGTGCATACTTTTGTATGATATGTTGCACATGTATGGTCTAATCTTTTTGTTCGTGCGCAAAGTCAGAATTCATTGTCCTCCAGTTTTCGACGCTTGCTTGGGTTGGAATCATCGGCAGTGGCTGTTGGCTGACGTTCATCCCCTACCTCCGTGGCTCACGACACACTGAAGAGAAATTCAGCGCTACAGTGTTACCTCACGGCCTGTCCTTATAAAAAGACCCGGCTGACCAGTCTCTATAACAGGAATCCACGAGTGGAGGCCACTAACGCACCCGAAAACCGTAATACAATAATTTCCACGGCCATAGATCAGGCCAAGTATTAATTTTGCTGAGACTGTCCACGGTAATAGGTCCCATTACGAACTAAATTTAGAAATTTCAAAACCCAAAAAATTGTTAATCCATAAAATACCATAACCATATCGCTCTAAATTCCCAAAAACATCAAAATATCCGCAAAGTTACCGCTCACCGCTCTCCGCTCACCGCTCAAGGCTCGCACTTTAGTGACGTCCGGGGCTTCACTGTTGCTGTGCAGTGAGTTTTTTGCCATTGGTACCAGCACGACATCCGGTATCATCCGCGATGTCGTGAAGGCAGTTAATGATGAGTTACGGGCTGAGATTTCGTGGCCGACTGGGAATAAACTGCATGTCACTATGGCTCAATTCCGAGAGTTCTCTGGTCTCCCAGGCATAGTGGGTGCAATCGACGGTACGCATTTTCACATCAGAAAACCCAACATCTCTCCCGAAGATTATTTTTACTTTAAAAGCGGTGGTTATAGCATGGCATGCCAGGCCGTGGTAGACAGAGATAGGAAGTTCATAGACATATCGGTGGGGATGCCCGGGTCTACCAACGACGCAAGGCAGTTGCGTAGATCGATGCTTTACGAGAAAGCAACCACAACACCTCTCTTTAACCCAGCGGATTCAGTGGCCGGGTTCGTCCCTTACCTTGTGGGGGACAAGGGCTACCCGATACTACCCTGGCTAATCACTCCATACAGAGACCTAGGGGGGAGGCGATCCGTGCAGGAGACATTGTTCAATAGAAAGCTTTCACGAGCTCGTAGTGTGGTGGAAAACGCGTTTGGAATTCTTAAACAGAGTTTCAGGGAGCTTCACAGTGCTTCTGATCTGCACGTGACTCTGTTGCCGGACGTGGTTGTATGTTGCTGCATATTGCACAATATGCTTTTAGGCCAGAGCAGTGAGGAAGTCGATAGACTACTTGAGATGCTCCAACGGGAAGGTATGCGACCTGCGGTGGATGAGGACCCAGCGGAGGAGGAAGTTGGGGAAGAGGGTGCCCCCCGAGACGAGATGCAGGGCACGACCAAGAGGGGCCAGCTTGCGGCATTCTTGGTGTAGGCCCGTGCTTAAGACTTTATCTTCAAATGTGTTATGTACGATGTTTTGGTTTTTTTCTGGTGCATCATCAACCGGTGAGGGTGGGTGGGGAATCTAAGAGCTACAACTGTTCGCTTCATTTCGGTAAGTGTCCACGCAGACTTTTTAAACAATTTTCTTCCCGAATTTCAGTATCTGTGCGTCTGTTTTATTAGCAGTAGAAGCAGTTTACATAGAGCAGATCAATTTCCATAGCCTTTGACTTCTATTAGTACGGTGCTTTTCACGAAGTCTAGGCAATGAAATGGAACTGGAACTAACCTAGTCGTTTGGGACTTGATGTGAACGACATAGGAGGGGAGCATGGAGATGGAGTGCGGAGAATGTAGCCTACTCGATAGGAAAGGTATGTCATCTACTTCTACTTCAATGAATTTTTATAACAGATGACATGCCGAGTAGGTAGCTGCACAGCTGATCGTCGGAGATGTCGTCTGACATGTGCTCACATGTCTGCAGGTTCGTCGGCAGGGTCCACCGTAGGAGCAGCGTGGGCAGTAGCTTCAGTAGTTGATCTGTTCGTTCCATTCCCCGCAGGCGCCACTGAACGGGAGAAGGCACTGGCTAAATTCGCAATAGCCTGAACCACCATTTGTTGGTTCATGAGGCTCAACCTCGTGTGCTCCTGGGCGATCCTTGCGTTCTCCAATTGCAACCTGTCTCTCTCCTTCTTATAATCCAGGTTCTGTTCGAAAAGCCTAGTCTGCACTTGGAGCTTCTCTTTTTCAGTTGCCTTCGTTGTGTCGTTGATGTCTCCCAATGCTTTCACCATTTTCTCCGCGCTCAATGTAACTCCTTCTGCAATTCCACTGGTATCCGAAAGCCGCCTCTTCCTATGTCCGGTGCTGCCAAGATTTTTCCGCAATTCAGCTGCTGCTGAAGTACCAGTAGATGATAGAATGTGTACCTCTTCGGCCCTGCGTCCCTGTCTGGATACTGCAGGGACAGTACCTGCAAGGGGAGAAACTCTTCCTGCGGCACTTCCTGATGGAGGTGCCGAATGGGGACTACTAACCGGTACTCCCCTAGGGGGGGTTCCTCCTGCTCCGGGTGGTGCGTTTAAATTGATGTCACCCAAACCTTGCCTGGGGCTGGGAAGGTTAGTCCCCTGCCTCCCCATATCCGCAGCAGACGCGGTGTGCAGGGGAGTGCCGGAGACACCTGCACCCAGTCCATGGCCGACATGCACCCTCCGGCCTTGAGCTGTAGACAGTTGCGGGGACTCACTTCCACTGAGGTCTATGTGAGGTGACGGCCGGGGACCTGGAACACCTGGCCACCCTCGCTCTCCCATACTGTCTAAGAAACCGAGTCCTTGGGAATCCTCATCAGGGATGGGGGCGTTGTAATTTTGATCATACGGATCCATGGTATCTCGGGCATGGGGGGGGTTCAACGTTGCTTTGTTCCTTAACCACTCTGACATATTTCTATAAGCTGCTAAATAGAAGGTCTTTGGAAGTTTATGGAGCTTCTTCTCTTCTGCAGTAGTCTCGGTGAAATACTCCTCACTATTTCTACCAGTGCGGCAATGGAAGTCCCAGATTTTTTTAAAATCTGCAAGCAGAGTGTTCCACTTGTATTTACAAGCTTCCCCTCCTCTCTCTACATCTCCATCCCCTTTCGCTGCATTAAGTCTCACTGCTATCTTGCCCCATTTCCCTAGTTCCGGGCACATCAACTCTCTTGCATCCTCACATGACAACTCTTCAATGTATTCCTGTCTTTTTGCTTCTATTAAGCCTAGAATTTCATACTTAGACCAATTCGGATCTCTCTCTTTCTTACTGGAAGCTCCGGCTTCATCATCAGTGGTTCTAACTCTCTTCGAATTCCTTCCTGCAGGCCTTCTTTGCGGTACAGACTGGGTGCTTGTACTGTCTGCAATAGCAACATAACCAGTTAATGAAATTTTGTGCTTCCTATATTCCTATGACTGACTTTGGCATCGGAGGGGGTGGGTTGGGTGTGTAGGTTATGTTCAACCTACAGTCTGCTGATACACATCGAGCTTCACACATGGACTGCGAAGGTGACCTCTCTGAAACTCCTACCTCGACCTTCATCATGTACTTCTAGGTAATACTGTTTGATTGTAAGTGAAAGAACACATAAAACTAACAAACTCAACAATTCGTTTACATGAATGTCAGAGTGCAGCAATTCATGTCGTGTAGGCGACATGAATAAAGTATACCTTGTTAGGACTGATTCAGTTGAGGTTAATGAGAAAGAACAAGAAGACAATAAAAACTTTAAAAAAAAAAAAAAAAAAAAAACGTTCTGATAACTTACTGTCTTGTGCAGATCCTGCTCCGACGTTGACAGCCTCATCGTCCATTGCGAGTCTGGAGCGCTCAAGAGGGAGCAGGAGAAGTAGATAGGAGTTACACCATCGAAGTCAAGGTAGCAGTAGAGTAGAAACTAGTAACAAGCAGTAGAAGTGAGAAGTAGTTCACTGTAGCGGAGACTTAAGTGGAAAACTTTAGAATTCTGCCGTGGGGGCAGCGTAGGTGGGCAGCCATACGGGCAGCAACTTGTGTGCCGAGATATGTTGATAGACCGCGAATAAAACTCGCCACTTACCTCAAACTTAACTGCCGTCCCAAGTTCCATCTCCAGACCTTCGTTGTAACTATGATTTTTTAACTAAAAATGGAATATTTACAGTATCGGTGCCACTGCGGTGCCACCGTCCTGCCACCGGTTTAGCACCGTAGATAAGCACGCCGGAACCGAACCTCCGAGACAGGTTCGGGAGTAGTTAACGTTTCATGGTGTGAAACACCACTTCCATACCACTGCACAAACTGCACCGTTGCCTACTTCCCACCTACTGGTGGGAAGGGGGCAATATTCAATTATCTTTGACTTATCTCTGCAAGTAGATAATCTCTTTATATTTGTCTTTAAATAATTTATAAATAAAAAATAATACAGAGCAAACTTCTGTGGTCTTAAGTTGAACCTATTAACTTCAAAGAAGTCATGAAAACCAACACCAGCTACAGAGGAACCTTGGTAAAGCTTGATATTCTCTTAACAATCACTAGCATGTTGTACTTACATTGAGTTGCTCAGGGAATGGCATCCCATCGAAGCTCACACATGAAATTGCCTTGAAAATTTTCGTTTTGGATTCCAGGATCTCCGATGAACGGAGGAAGGTCACGCCATTGCCCAGCAGATATGTCATAGACCCTGATGAGTTGACGGGGCTTCCCATTCTCAGAAAGGTTGTCCCAAGTCAAAAAGATGAACCCAAAGCTTATAAACATCTCCATGCCATGTCGACAACCATACCACCCAAAATCTGAATCCTTCAAGGCGGCCTCATAGTTGTTCAGTTTCCTTAGGTCTGATGTGCGGCTCTCCCAGGTGTACTCCGAGATTACAAACGTGTCATTCGTGTCATCTCGGAAATCCGGATTGACAAGAACGTGAAGCAAAAACAGACGATCTTTCAACATTTTGTACCGTAAAATCCTAAGATCTTGAAGTGGAGGCCAAATAATAAGATCAATCAATCTTTTCGTTCCGCAATCAACAATTAGAAAGTCCAATCCTTCAGCCAAGACACTCGTTCCATAAACTACGCCAGAGTCCATTATGCTCCATGACCCAATTTTGGAGTCATACACAAATGCTCCAAAAGTATTGGGCACAACCTGACTTTCAGGCCCCTTAACAGAAACCAAAATTACTCTGTAACAATTGCCATCCCCGTCACTCACCAACTGCACCATAGTGAGGTCTTCAAAATCAAAGGGGATATCGGGAAGCTCTTTCCAAGAGTTTGTTAAAGGATTGCAGACAAAGATGGAACCTTTGCTTTCAGGCACAAAACAGATCAACCCCCGATCACATATGTGACACGAGTCCTTGGACATATCATTGGGATTATCCAATTCAATACCATGCCACTCCTTCGATGTGTCGTCAACGATTCTGGTACGAAACTTTTGAAAATTGGCATCCCACCCCAAGAGACCAAACAATTTGGGATTCGCCTCTGCAAAGATCTCTTTGAAGCTGGAGGAATCTGACATGGCGGACCACGCCTTGGAGCACTTCCGAAGCCCAATGATTGGAGGTATGGGTGGCCGTGCAAAGACCTGGACAACCAAATCCTCCGTTAACTTGCTCCATAATCCCGGATTCACTATCTGTGGATGATGAATACATGTGTAGGTGCATATTTTAGGACCATCCCATCCACTTGTCTTTGTTATCCTTATTTCTCTGCTGGAGGTTCCACATACGTTGCTTGGTTCTGCTTCAGTTGAGAGTCTAGCCCGCTTCGACCGGGTGTTGTCTTCCTCAGAAGCATGGTCCTCCGTTGAATTCATTTCTTGAATAACCACCTGCATTCCCTGCTTACCTGGAATTCTCTCGATACCCGTTGCCAGAACATTCAACATGTCCCGCACAGTCTTAATAACAAGGAGAAGGTCTACCCTCTCGTTGATGTGCTCAGAGCTACTATGTGCATCGGTTTCCAGCTCTGTCACGATCCTCTCTATCTCATTCACCTCCGCATAGCACCCTCTCAATTTATGAAGCGCCTGATTAACCCTACATACCGTGTCAATGCAGCCTTCCTTTGCCATTGCTGCAACTACCGTAGAAGAGCACTGCTATGTGGGCGCGTAATTCAACACTTCGGCAGGAGTTTCAAATCTTAGCAGGAAAAGAACTGCCGATGCTCAAACACAATCAGTTCCAAACAAATACCCAATTCCCGCAATCATTACAGTTTATCTCTTCAACGTCCAACTTCACAGCTCCAATTCGCAAATCTTAACAAAAAGACGCTGTCTCCTCTGACCGTTTGAAGCTGAGCTCCAATCTCAGTGAATTCTCATACCAATTCCCGAATGCCTCGTTGCCCAGACTTGCCACTCCATCCACATCTCACTAATCCAGAGCCTTCACCTTCACAACCACTTCACAGCAATCCAAAACACACATCATAGGCACCCATGAGAAACCCTAAAACTCATCACCACATAAAAACAACATGCTTCACGACCGGATTCACATACAACTTCGCCACAAAACCTCCTCCCTACTCATGATCCATCCATGAAAGCTTCCCACCACCACAGCCATGCTCCACACAACCCAATCCAAGTTCTAAACCCTAGCCAGAGGTTTAGGGTTTCAGCACTCACCAAAACCTTGATCGTCTCGCCTGGTTCTCGTCTCTTCTCCTCTTGTACCATGCAAAGGATTGTACCATGCAAAGGATGGCAGGATGATCCGGTTTTTGGAACTAGAATTTTGCAGTCACTGATCATGGCATATTGCAGTGTTGTTGGAGATACTGCAACTGATAGTGATGTTGCAGTGTCATGGACAATTGATAGAGAACTGATTCGGTTGTCGTTGCATCCTTCAAAATTAGTTTCTGTTGAGTTTAGGGACCACTCATGGTACTTTTGTAAACTCATGGTAACTCTAAAGATAACTCTTGTATATCCAAAAATACATAACAAAAGGCAGCAGTCTTCTACTTTTGGTCTCATGCTCCATCCATAATACTTGACATAACAACACTTATTTCACACAAATTTTACTATGTTACATATAGGCTTTGCCCTGGATCTATCAGATCAAAGCATGTGCAATTCATTTCCAAACCTGCAAAGTTTTGAGAGTTCTCAGTAGTATTATACAGCATATGCATGCCAAGGTTCAAGTTGATAACAGTCGGGTTGAGTCGCTCTAATGTACGTAACTGTGAGGATCACCTCAATTGGGATCCACCCTTAGAAGCTTCACAAGTCTAAACTCGTACAAAATCAATGCATGCCCGGGTTTACATCCTGTGAACCACAAGGCTAAAGTCGATTTTTATGTGCAAATTATCCTACATTTACATTTTGTGTTGGTCAATGTAAATTCTCTTGCAGGAAGAGTTGGAATGGAGCTGTTCAGTGTAGATCGAGGATGAAGAGGGAAAAGCTCGTCAAATCCAATATGACAGGTGATGCTGCCATTGATACTTTCTGAAGATAGTCACTACTAGTTTTCCATTGCTCATGATAATTTTCCTCTCAGAAGACTGTATCTAATATGATTGCCCATTGGTACTTGTTTGTGAGAAGATGATTTGTGATCATGAGGAGTGAAGTGGCAAGCACTCCAATGTTATGCATCTAAGGTAAAATACCTTATGAGCATCGAACTAAACTCTCAAGGCTGAGGAGAATATTCTAAATAATTTTTATAGGTAGACAAGAAAGTGAAAACACAATTTTGCAATCAAAAATGAATTAGATATGAATTTGCAAAGGTGATGGAGCCTTCCTTCCTTAAGCATCACTAGACTACTCCCATGAACACTAGAAAAAAATCCTATGTCCACCAAAAATCCTCAATCATCTCTCCACTATAGTGTTGGGGAAGTTCCTAAGATCATCTAGCTATTATCTTCTTTTTCATAAAATTATTCGGTAATTTCCATATGATACCTAGGTGATACTTGGGTGATACTTGGGTGATACTTGGGTTATACTCATGTGATAGTCAGATAATATTTAGTATTTGAATAAGAAAATAGCTTAAACTTCTAGAATCAAATCGGTAATTTAAAAATTTCATTTGCCTGATTTTATACTAACTGTTGGATCTTCCTGAACATAGCTCTACTAACACCTAAAAATCGTCAAAATAGTCCCCCATAAGCTCCTCCTAATACATCTAAAAAAGTTTCAGTGGCTGAGATAAATTTCAGCACACTTTGATTATTAAGATCTCATAAATGAAGTAGAATCAACGGTTAAAATTTTTCATGCAATTAGTATTTTAAAATAGCTTTGGGATCCTACAGTTGGATTTGACTAAATATCTTTAGATTGGTTGTTTTTAGGCCTGTACACTAGGTGGGGTTGTTTTGGCAATTCTGACACATGACTCTTTGAAAACCAATCACTAGCATTTACATCCTATATCCACCAATATAAAATCTAAATCCACCACAACACTTGTAGGAGAGCATCCCCAGTTCCTCCCATAAACACCCATCATACCTCCTATAACTAGCATTTTCAAATTTTGCTCATTCAAGTCGAATTTGCTCTAAATATGGTGTTGATGGTGGCCAAAAATAGACTTGCAATCATAGAGTGATGGTAGGAGATTACACCTTAACTTAGTTGATTTGCAAAGGGGCAGAAGTTACCATTTAATTTTCCTATTACGATACAAGTACCGACTCATGTGCTCCCAAACTTATGGATTGTATTTTGGTTCTAAATTAATGTTGTTTAGTAGATTGGATTAATGACAATCAACCTTAGTGCTCTCCAGACAATAGAGCTCCCCAAATCCATGGGTACTTTCATGATAATTTTGCTATCTCACCATCCTTACCTCTCATTTTTATGATTGTAACAAACTTTAATGCCATAATGATCACTCATTTGATTGGAGCACGTTAGGCCACTATAGTAGGTGGCTCAAAACCCGTGTAGCACTCGAAACTACACTCTACACCTATCCAAGTAGGAGGTACATTATAGCTTTAAACTTCAAATTTTTATGTAATTATGGTGTACAATTTAGGCTGAGCGGTTCTTGAACCACCTACAAGTTTCCCTTCCAAAGTTCATAACTAGTTCAATAGTAATCTGAAATTAATTATTCCAATTGGTCCAATTTTATAAACACTTTGCACATCTTCCAAAAATTGATTCCCTTAATAACTCCCCATCGAGCCTACCAATCTGAAATCTGAGCGGTTTTTGAGCCACTAACTCTACGGTGGTTTCCCCATTCCCAACTGGCTCTTTATTCTAACGGCTATAGTTTGGCGTCAAAACCAATGGTGTAAAATTAAAAAACCACTGTACCTACATATGTAGTTGGAAATGGGTTGAATTTAGGGCAGAAATAGTAGCGGGAGTAATGGTTTAGTGGCTAGGGAGCTTTGGGATTAAGGTATGGACGAGGTTGTTCACCTATGTTTTTAAAAGTGGCAAGAATGGATTAGCTGGCCTCAAAGGAAGAGTACATTTTGGGTAAAGGGGTGTTGGAAATGAGATGTACAAACATTGGGACGTGACTTTTTAGATATGGTTCACTGTTTGTATCAAAGTGCATCTCAGAATGTGAAGACGGAATTGGGGGAAACTCAGTTGAAAATAGGCAATGCATGTTCATGTGTGGGTTGGAAAGTGTCAAAAATAGAGGAGCCTATCATTTGAAAATGGGAGAGCCCCTTTTTCCATTCCGTAAATCATAACTATTTCACAGTAATTCCTAAAACTCCCAAACCACCTGCAGTGGGTTTTTATGGACTTGGCTCATTTGTGTAAATTTTGTCCCGGCGATTTTGCTCATTTCCCTTGCAATATCAGCTGATTCAGTTGGGAATGGGGTAACCACCTTAACTTTACAACACAAACAAATTACTCTACTGTGTTCCAAAAATCGTTTCATGCTTATGGGCTTATGCGCTTCCGCTCTCCAAACCTTGACAGTCATTGTGACCGTTGGGAGTGTATTCAGGCTCGAGTGTTTCCTAGAAAATTATTTGCATGCCATGATCATGATCAGGTGATCTTGAATGTAGAAAGTGAAACTGGGGACTGTCAAAAAGAAGAAAAGGGCATAACTTACCTCTGGCACTTTTGCCAACACATTCAATTCTTATCAAGTCCAGGAACACCTGCAAGCACTGGAAAGTAGCAAACAGAAAAACAAGCGTTCTTTTCAATGGGACTGGCAGAATGAGCAGATTGCCATTCATTGACCTGGAGACTTATGAGTATCAACTCTCGAGGACTCAAGGAGAAGATATTGAAAGCCTTGTATGGCATCCAGATTGAAAGCCTGGCGACAGAAAAGGCCAGATTTGGGCAGTTCTTCAGAGGTGGATTCCTGATAATAAACTATCCTCGCAGACATACCCGCTCAGCACTGAAATGATTCAGCCCTGCCAGATGCCAGTGGATCCAGAAGAGTGGAGATGTGCGAATGAAGGATTCAAGAGACTGTCACAAGAACAACACATCAAACCACACAGATCCCTGTCCACAAAAATTGAGGCATCAGGATCTAGTTAATGAGATCAGTGTGCATTTTGAATAAAACAGTTCTGACCTTCTTTGGCTGGTCGAAGACTATATCCTTGAAGGAAAGCCTATGCTAAATCCAGCTTTCTTATGCAGCCACTCGCAAAACTTCAATGACAGTTTTACTCTAAATGATTCATCATCTATGCTTACATGTGTTTTTCTAATCGTGACAAATTTTTGATACATGTATCTACGAAGGTACAGACTACTTTTACAGGGGTTCTCACTGTTCCAATTTCTGGCCATGCTTGGGGTCCTCGTCTGGTTTTTTGACATCCTTTTTATCCTTCATCTTCTTCTCCTTGTATTCAGCATCCTGAAGGCAAACAATAAAATTCAATGATTAGCAAGAAATCGTGAATTCAACTCCTATTATGAAACACGTAATCGTCACTTAATTTTGACTCAACGACTGAAACTAACTGTAAAATATTGAGAGAAAAGTAGGAAACAGCACGAATACCTCGAGCACACCATCTCTGTCGGTATCAAACATCCGAAACATCAAGTCCAGTTCTCTCTGAACAACCCACAACACATGACATCAGTAGAGAATTTCATGGCCGAATGCAACGTGCATGAGCAAATAGGAAATCGGTTCTTACAGCCGAGATCATGATGCAATGAAATATCGAACTGTAGTCTAGAGCAGAAAAATTAGAGCAGCAAAGGCTGAGGTAGACCTGACGCATAAATTTTGCAGTGGGGTGCGACTGGAGCACTTTCTTGAATTCTTTTGGGGTCACTGATCTCCCAGCCACTGTAGGCACCAACAAAATAAATATCAAGCATCAGTAGAAGCCATTCCAGGCTAAACCTTTGCTTAATTCATCCAGAGAATATATTAATCATGCAGTCAATAGAGACTAACACTTAAAATAACGACCATTGGTTCAAAGCCCATGTGAATTGCTGGAAGGGAACGATAACACAAATAGATTATGTCGCACTTTAATATTCCTAATATATTAATTGAAGAGGGCTGTTTTCCTGCTCTGGATGCAGAATTAGAGTCTAACCTTCCTTCGCAACAGCTTGAAAAATGTCATCAATGTCATCCAGATGTTGCAAGAGGTCACGAAGTCCAGCCAGTTCCTGCGTAAGTGTTATTTAGGATTAGAACTCAATAACACAGCTCACGACACCAAATGTGGTTATAAGAAAAGAATAAAACTGCCATCCACATAACTCCAACTCCAACTCCAACTCGATCACAACTTTGTGTGAAAAGATGACGCATATGGAAAAGTGTGGACCATAATGGCTAGGAGAAACCTTCTAGAGGATTGCGGCATCAAAGTTATGAAAAGCAGTTTAGGAAAATGGTGTGGAATGTTGGAGATTAGTGTACTTCAATCTAATGCCGCTGCTTATACCGTATTCAGTTTTATCACAAGGTGTGCCTTGTTTTTCCGCTACGGGAACCACAAAAGTGAATGTGAGTGATCCAATTCTGAATGAAAAAGGACCAGTCACGCTCAGTTTTGTCATATTTTTAGAGTAAAAAACACCTCAATATACTTGCGTGTTTTAATAGTTATGAATACGAGAGGCAAGAGCTCGGTTGTGCTTCACTAACCTGTGCACGCCGTCTGTCAATGACTCTAGGCCATATTCTGACCAAGAACATAAGGATTGTGCCTGTGGCAAATGTAGTGCCTATTGACCCAAGAACCACCCACCAGAAGGCGCTTGGATTTTCCTCGATTCCACTATAACAGAGAACACATTTGCATTATCAGCAGAAGAAACAGCAGACGAGTTACTGGAAAATGGCACAGGTAGCATTTGAATCAGTAGAACAGTTTAGGCTTTAGTTAAATCTTAACGGTCTTTTCCTATAATGCAAGCTTTGGCTGTCAACAAGTGGAGGCCACCGATGAGAACAATTTATTATGCTACATGCTGAAGTGATGTAAATTTTCTATTTTATAGCCAAGATTAATCATTTCGGGAACCCAGTGTAAAACGCAATCATGTTTGCTTTATCACATGATCTAAATCAAACTTCAAAACGGTAAGGGATCCCAGCTGCGACACTTACCTGGGTATATTCATGCCAAAATATGCTGCTACAAGCGCAGCCCTGGTAATTTCAAAACCCAACTCACAAGAGTGAGAAGACCTAAGTTAACTTGCGTATTCCATGCTTCCATGATCAGGTCGAATAAATATTTTATAATCAGCTATTCGAAATGGGATATATCATGCATGTCCTTTCAAGGAAAAGTAAATAAGAAATCGAAAAATAAAAATCAACTATATCTCCTATTATAGTCATGGCAACGTATTACTCCTCTTGCTACTCAAAAACCTGAAATATGTACAATGTCGTGAGCATCTTCAAGTGGTTAAGATGAAGGATTACATGCTCAATGAAAACGTTCCCAAGCTAAAAAGCAAGTCCATTTGAATGATTCGATTCCTAGTAGTGTCCAGTCCTAACTCCCAAATCTGTCCACACCACCACCACCAGAGTACTTCAAATATTAGTAGTTGTCTAGTTGTGTAGGTTTTGGCGCCCTAGTGCCACTACTTGATTGCACCTATTCCTGTTTTAACCCTTGAACTCCACAAACTCATTGAGCTACAACATTTTCACAAATGAAGAAAAATATTATTAGAAAGATGATGAGTAGAATCATGCAGTGATATGTTTGTAACAGAATATGGCAAATTCTGTTTCAAATAAGTATTTCCATCCCTCTTATTCACTCATTAGATTGATAGACATAGAACTCTCAAGGCCAGGCTGTGGAATTGTATCATAGTCATATAAGAGTTGAGACACCTTGAGTAGCACCAACCTCTTGTGTGGCATCGATGTTCTTCCTAAGCTCCTCCAATGCACCGCCTGCATTGTCGATCTACACAAAGACTTCCATGTCATCTGATCAATGACTGAAAGAACCTCATTTGAATTGGTAGGCTTATAAAAAGGAGGGTAAAAAGCAAAGTCAATTCATTTAATGTGCGCGGTGAGGATCCCATACCTGACGCTGATAAGTAAGAAGCATGTCAGCTGCTGCTTGGCGCAATGTTGGTTGATTATGATCTTCTTTCTCACTTCACAAGGAACAAAATAAAGCAAGATCTGTTAAGAGCAGCCACTTGAGAAATCCACCTCCACAACTTGTGTTTAATTCCAAGGGTCACCATCCGGATTGAAATGAAGGCAGCAAGGGATACTGGCTAATCAAACAGAAAGTAATCTGAATACAGAGATTTCAACGTGCTTCAAAGAACAAACCTGTCCACATTGGATCCTTTGAGAAAGGACCACTGAAACTCTGTTTTGTTGAGACATAATGCTTCCAACATTTCGTCGCTGTTTAGTACCTAAACAAAATCTCAAGGAGAGTCATACTCCCACAGTCGTCGTCTGCAATTTGTCTGAGTCTAAAATTTGAATGATTAGGCCACTCATTTGCTTTTCATAAGTGCCTTTTCGTAGCCACTATTTCCTGTCAAATCAATTTTGCTTCAATATTTGTTCTCTTTATTGTATTAGCAACCCATACAACACAAGTCTATATTAGGATTTTATTTTGTTATTCTTTTAATATTCCAATAAGCGCTAACACTCTAGACATGTTTTTTTGGCACTCTTAAGGCATAAGATTGAATGAAGAACAACTTGAACTAGGAGATAATGCACTTTGGGCTCACCTCTTCAATGGCATGATGTGTATCCTTCACATCATGCTCAACTTCTGTTAGTGCTCTTTTCAACGGTAACAAGCGTTGGAGCCTGACAATCAAAATCAACGTTAATCTCTATCCATTCCAACGGCAGCAAATTAAACTGTGAAACTAACACTAATCATAATAAAGATGTCACTATGGCACGCCTTGCAATATTGTTGCTATCTAACAAAACAGAAACGCTTGAAAGTAATGAAACTCAAGTTATGAAGAGTGCACAAATATCGGAACAGGTGGGGACTTGTAAAGTTACAACATTTTGACTTTCAATATACAGGTATAAGAAGGTACACTACCCGCCAATGTTGACGTCATCGGTGAGTTCCTCAAGCATACGCTCCACAACTACCTTCAGCCTTGCAGGACACCACGTTTAAAGTCATCCCATTGAAAAGCTGGTGTGAATCTGAGGACTCCCTTCAAATGTAACGAACATCATTCTCCTATATTAATTAAAAGAGTGCTGATCGATGATCGAAATTTTCAACTGGCGTAAAGATGACCTAAGTTGCTTGGCATCAAACTTGAATCAGCTACACAACCCCCACATGTACTCATTTTCCACCATTAACTCAAGATCATAAACCAACTACATCCCACTTGATACTTGAAAGTCTGAAGTGAGTTAGAACTAAACTTGAGCCTTTTCTGTGTTCACGAAAACGTGGTACCCAACTCTTTTCTAAACGTAAAACAGGTACAACCACTTCAACCATTAAAGATTGATTTATCCTACATGAGAACCGACTACAATACTTTTCAATTCACGAAGGTCCATTAAATCACCTCTCTGTTTTTTCGTAAAAGAAACTGCTGGTGTCGTCAAGCAAACACTCCAACATTCGTAAATGGAAGGGCATGGCATCCAGCAGGTGAGCAATCGGCTCCCGGGCTTGCTGTGACATATAAGCTCCAAACAATTCCCGGGCCCTGCATATTTGAAGTTTCACAATATGACATTCATGGATTGCTATGACCTTTGTTGAAAAATCTGACTTAGTTGAAGGGAGAAAATCAGTACTTTCACACAGAAGGCTCGACGCAAACCTGTTTGCTGCCTTGTCCTGGAATTCAGGTCTTGCAATATCAGGAGCTGCACCGACAATGTCACGGTCCTTTCCAAATGACCTGCAACATAGCCGAAATAATATCCACGTCAAATCCTCAAATGACTCGAGAACCTTACCAAGGGCATAGCTCACTATGGCTAAACTGGATATTAGGACTTAACACATATTTCATGTTTAAACAAATAGAGAAAGAGAAGATATTACACTGAACTTCACCAAGCTAGAAAGGAATATTCTTTGCAGTCATTCTCGATGTTTCTGCAAAACCGAACTGTTGCATGTAAGGCGCATATGATAGCCTACCGTGGGCGTCGAGCTTCAAAAAGTAAGACATGGTCTCTGCACAACAGAGCTCTCGCATTCTCCATGCGCACCATGATCTGCAAGCGAGAAACAAACTTCGTCAGGCGTATTAACCCTCTATGAAGAGACATTTCCGAAAAAATACATTTTACAGAACATTGAGCTAGACAAACCTAAATCGGCAAAGTGATAACTACAAGCAATATGGCTCCAAATCATAGCAAAGTGCTTACTCCTCACCTTCTCGTTGTGCACCACAGTTATGGTGGACCTCTGTGATATGAACGGGTTCGACGATGCCAGGATGCTGACATCTCGAGGATGCACGCCCTAAAACGAGACCAAATAGCACGCCACATATCACGTCAGTGAGTTCAATCAGCAGAAGAAACTTGCCAATAAAACCGGCAACAATAGTTCTGAGAACAGATTAAACCCGATCAGTTTAAATCTTTGCCTATCACCAGACTAGTACCGATTCCTGCAACCACTTGTTTTCTTATTATCAAGCATGTATCATGCCTCAGACAAGATAATGGCAGGCAGGTCACTCATTAGTACACCTTTCCAAAACCCTGAAACCTAAATCTGTTTGCAGAGACAATAATATTTGATACATGTAAAAGAGTTGATGATCTTTGATAAATAAGTTCATAAAACAGACAACTAAAATTCATTCAAGTGAGGAGAAGGGTGAAGTGCTCACAAGCTCCACCGCATTGCGCAACACTGTTCGCCATGAGCCATCATTGTCAATCTGCACAACACTGTACTTCTTCCCTCCATCGATTTTCGTCGGCTGTTTGGGTTTCTCTGACCCATCATCACCTCCCTTCCCACTTGATTCTGTAGCCAGTGTCCGAAACCCTGAAGCTTCAACGTATTTAGCTTTGAAATGCCCTAACATCTCCGATCTTGCTAACACCACCCTGGAACTCCTCTCCTCTTTGTTGACCACACAGGAGTTGCTGAAAGTGTAGCTATTTGATGCAAAACCGCGACATGCTTCACCAAGGCATTCAAGTGAGCGTGAACTTGAGAAGAAAGCTATCCTTCTGAGCATCTGCAGCTGTAACCGCGCCATTCTTTACCTGCAGGAACATCCAAAGATCAATCCCCTGCCCACAAATGTAAACCAGAAATCAGTACCAAAAAAACCACCAATAATCCAACGCATCCCTACGTTCAGAGCAAGTCCAAATCCCCGATCAACATGCCTCAACACTACCATCACCTCTCAACCACCTTTTTTTCTTCTTCCAAAACTCCTCCCCAAAAAAATCACATCCCAAAAGCCCCAACATCCAAATTCAGGCTAGATTATTCTCTACAGAATGGTTGGAATTTCTAGATTGTGAATTGAAGATTCAGAAACAATCCCACCATCATGAAAACTTTCTGCTACCTATCAACATGTAGCAAGAAACTGGCCCGTAAATACAGAATAGGAGCTGCTTGGCTACATTTCTAAGATGCTATCAAGAAATTCTACAACCCAGAAACTCTAACCACCATGATAGCTCATGAAGAGCAACAGAAACGTCAGCTCCCATCGATCCAGAACCCACAAAGGAAAAAAAAAAAAAATCACATCGGCAATTAGCACAAGAGAATCAAACCATGGCTCTAACCTGTTGTATCACTCGTCCGGAGCCCGGCTCAAGCAGCAACCTGCATCTTCTGCTGCAAACTCTGCTCCAAAATGTGGAAGCACATCCGAGGCTCGCAAATGGGCATCCGGAGATGGAAGTGTGGAGAAATTGGATGCTCGGAAGCTGGAAGAAATGCTCATGAACTCATGATTCTCGGCCTCAGCTACCCAGTTGTAGGAACAGTGGCCCCTCTCCACGCGTCCAACTGCCACCCTGTTCTACTGATCTCCAAGTTGCCCTTGACTTGGTACTTGGAGGTTGGCCTGGACCCACTTGCAGTTGAGCACCATGTCCTCAATTCCATCCTCAAAGTGGGCATTTCTATCAACATTTTTTACGTCATTTGAGTACATTTAAATATATAAGAATAAGACTATCACTCATTCTGTGTTTATGGGCTGTTCAGTTGACTGGTTTGTTGTAAGGAGAGAAGAGGTTAAGCAATAAAATGATATAATCTTAATGAGGTTGTGGAATGCGCATCTTTTGTTGCGAGAGTGAGTCGGAGACAGCAGATTGTTCCGAAGGGGTGCAGGCGATGAAATTGGTCAGAAGAGGGTAGTTTGATTGAGCTCTTGAAAATAGGTTCAACTTAAATTATAGGCTCAATGCCAACGTCTCTGTACAGTACAGTCTCTTGAGAATCACTTCAGTGAAGTGCGTATGTTACTACCTGGTATGTCAAAACATGCGATCTATCTCTTTTAGGTAGTGGCGTCAATAACTAGTCTCCTCTGTTTCGAAATGGAGAGCTCCGATTTTGAAGCCTGCACAGAACTCGTATCTTTGATACTAGAGTGATTAGTGTACTCTGCCAGGTGTCACTAACTACTTCACATACTCTCCAAGTTGTGCGCACTACTCGTTCAAAAGAAGGTGAAGTTTGGTAAGCGAAGTGGTACACACCAAGCCCATTATGGGCTAGGCATGTACAGGTCAAAAGAGGGATGTGGTTGGATGTTGGAATTTGGAACTTCTTCACACGTCCATGTCCTCTGATTCATCAGCGTCTGCTCTTTGCATGTCTTCAGCGAACTTTTGATCGTACTCTGTGTCTAATAGGTGCGGAGCAAATCGCTTCATAATGCTTTCCAACTTCTCAAGAAAGTGCTGGTGCCGCACTTCAGGTCCCCGCCCAAGGGTGCGTTGCATCTGCTCCCACCTCTTTTTACATACTTCTCCGGATCTGAAACCAACCGAGGTGGAGACGATTTGCATTAGAAACAACATCTGCGAGAATAGATTGACTACCTAGCCAAGATCTTACTACATATGCACATAATTTGAAAGAATCTTATGAAGGATAGTTCCCCAAAAAATCTCTGCACTATAAAAGGACTTTCATACCACGAAGACTGGAAAGGTCACAGACTACGTATAGCATCATGTCGATGGGATAAAACTCGTATCGGTTCCGAATGTCAAGAAAAACCCAAGCATGCACGATCTATTCAGCTAGGGAGTCTTTGATCAGGACAGGAGAACCGAAGCCCACCTGTTATCCAAGAGCGAATCCCATTCAACCAGTTCTTCGGACAATGGGAACTCCTCCATCAGCCTAGCATATTATTATAAGCATTTTCATCAGTCACTTCGACATCAACATAATCAATTTCAAGAAAAGACCAAGCAGAAGCCTAGGTCTGGGTTACAAAGATCAGAGAAACTGTTCAAGAAATCAAGAACTAAGGTGACGTTAAAGCAACATCACTTCCGAATCTTATAAGCTGAAGCAACAGAGAATTAAAACCTCTAAAGACAAATACCTCTCTAAGAGACGCTGATCATCACCATTAGACCACTCTCCAGTTGTCACCATTGGTGAAGCCATCTTCCTATACCTGCCAAGCCCCAACATAAGCTTTAAACATTTGGAACACCTGCAGCTCCTATACGTACAAGACAGGTCACCACAGCACATATACTTGACTGTATGACTCAGCTGACATATTCTTGTTGCTTGTAGAACTGAAACCAAATTAGCCGTTTTGGAGAAAATCAGCTGAAAAATTGCGACTCAAGGATAGATCAGAGGTGATACCACTGACACAAGCAGTCAAGACGACCCCGCCCACCCATTTGCTCGGCAATAAACTCCCAGTTGATGTCATCACGGATCTGCAACACATATTATTCGTGAATCCTTAACCTAAGATTACGACCAGCAATGCTGTCAAGCAGATGCAAGAAGATTCAAGTGAGCACAAGAGAGACCTTTCAGGTGTTAAAAACGAGGAAGGCCACTGCCATTTGATCATATATACAAGGTCATTTGATCATATACATTTGAACTACAAAGCTCTAAGAAGCATGTGTAGGGTTACTTATACAGAGACTTAAAATATAGACATGAGATGAGCCACAGAGATTCTTAGCAGCTCTGATGTTGACAATGTCCTCGAGACGATTGAGAAATAAAAAGCTCCAGCAAGGTACGTACCATTCTGTTGGTCTTTACTATTAACCCGTTTTTAGCCATTTGTGCTTTCACATGTAAGCATTTGAAGACAAGTTCACATAACTTTTGGTGCTCCTCTTCAGACCATGTACCTGTACATTCATGAACACCATCAACAACAGTAACGAAGGCCACGTAAGTCAAGGCAAAGCACTGCAGAATACCTGCATGAGATGTGACAAACACTACTAGCACCACAAACGTCTGACTTAATGTCAACCACGTTTCTCCACCAACAATTGCCAAGCCAAGAAGCAAGTTAAACAAATTCCTTTTGCAGAACCTCCTGCAAGGTCTCCATAAAGGCGTGATAATAAACTGCATTAGAATTACTGTGAAAATTGGATTTAGTTGAACCTTCTCGCACACAGAATGTTGAATGAGAGAAAATTTACCGATTTTATAATCCTTCGATTTCGACCACTTAACATAACGCCACTTGTCCTTACACGCTTCTGAGTCCCTTCCAACTAATGTAGCTATGCGTTTCCAGTTATTACCGTGCACAGAATGCAGCCTGATAAGCATACACATGATTTCAGAGGCGAGAGTGTGAGAGAGGAAAAAGCCTAACACCGAGACCCTTAATACCACAGCAAGCTACGACATCCTGAAACCCGCTTAGAAATAGTATAAGTTGCACATACACCAAATATAATTTAGAGAACATTCACAGGCATGGGAAACAGAATTTATATCACTGCTTGGTAAAACTTACTCCATCAAAGCTTGCGTTTCTTCATTAGTCCATTTCCCAAGTAACGTATTGGGACCAAGAATTCGATGTGCTCTAGCGTAGATGCGCTTTAATTCTCGTTTTGGCAAACATTTACCTACAATCAAAGTAAACCCCTCTAAGTGTCTCATCGTAGCTTCATTTCATGTGAGAACTCAATATAAAGCTCTCAGTGGCTTTTTGTCAAAAATACCAAGATTCATACGAGAGCCAAAGCAATTACCAAGATGAAAGAGGTTTAAATAATTCTCTGACAACTTCTTACAGGTTGGCAAAACAACACCAGAGTAATTTACAATTAGAATGCTGACTTTACACATATATGAAATGCTTCAAAAGATGAACGACAAAAGTGGACTTACGAATTACGTGCCAGCAGCCTTTTGCTTCACTCGTTCTGGAATTCAAAATCTTTTTTAGACCTTCTTCTCGATCCCAACCTTGTTCCTACACGCCAAAGAGAAGGTTATACACATTCAACGAGTATGGTCAGTTAAGCTCAACCTAACTCAAACCTAACTCAAACATCAAATTGTTATCTTACTTGGATGTAGTCAAAGACAGCCTGCTTCAAAACGCCATCCTCCTCAGGAGTGTACATTCCGTAAACTAAACCAGGACGCAGCTTGTCAGATTTCCAGGTAGAGTCGAGATCTGTAAACTCTGTTTCTTCTCCAAGCAGCTCCTTTTCTGATGGTTCAAATTCAGACTGATCAGGAAGTTGGAAAGTAACCTTCTTCTTTTTCTTTCTCTCTGATTCAGCACCACTAGCAGCTTGGGGCTTCTGGGATTTCAGAATGGTCTTCTTCACAGATCCTGTTGCCGGCCCAATACCCTTGACATCTTTCGTGGGGTCCGATGAGGGAAGCTTGGTGGTAAGCTTTTTCTTCTTCTTCTTCCCGTGCGATTCAGGACCACTTCCAGGGCCATCGTCAACAATCTGTGAGGAATCCACTGTGACAGGCGTGGCTGCAACCTCCTTCTTCGTCTTCTTCTTCTTCTTTCCCTGACCATCTTCGACAATTTGTGACGAATCCAAAGCGACAGGAGAAGGCGCAACATCCTTCTTCGTTTTATTCTTCTTCTTTACCTTACCATCCCCAACAATCTGTGAGGAATCCACTGTAACAGGCGTGGGCGCAACCTCCTCCTCTTTCTTCTTCTTCCTCTTCTTCTTTTCCTGACCATCCTCAACAACCTGTGACGCCTCCAATGTGACAGGCGCAGAGGTAACCTCCTTCGTCTTCTTCTTCTTCCTCTGTAACTCAGCACCACTCACGAGCCCAACCTCCTCAACTATTTCTGAGGTCTGTGAAGTGACCAATGTGGAAGTCTCTGGTACACCCTCCTTATTCTTCTTCTTCTTCTTCTTTTTATCAGGTTCACCACTACTAACGAGCCCATGATCCTGAACACTCTGCAAGTCTTCCAATCCGGCCAACGACGGGCTCTCTCCCTGCTTCTTCTTCTTCTTCTTCTCCTTTCCCTTACTATTCGGTTCAGCTTCAGCATCACTCACAGGCCCCAAATCCAAGTTACCCACTCCCTTCCCGCCCTCCCCCCACTTCTTCCCACTCTTCTTCCCCCTCACAAACGCACTACCCACTTCCCCACCAACCTCACTGATTTCCACGGGAGTCACATCTGCAGTTCCAATTCCATTCCCAGCCCCAAACACATATTAACCCAAACCCAAAACAACCCTAATTCCAAACCAAACGAGAGTTCCACACGAGGAGCTCCACGAAGCACGAATTCCCATAAAGAGCTCACACTACGGCTTGTTCCTTCACCAAAAACAGAACCATTCATGCCAATGTCACCCGAAGAACCGTGACACTAAGCTCAATTTTACACCAATTCCAACACACACAAAAAAGGAAAACCAAAACCAATCAAAATTCCGTTACGAAAAACCAGGTGAATAAATGCAGCAAACCAAAGTAGGTCAAAAAATTCACCTGGTTCCTGCTTGGCCATCACCAAAACCTCCTCCCCGTCCTCCCCCTCGCCCTTCCGACTCTTCTTCCTCCGCTTGGGAGCAGCATCAACATGGATCCCTGCGCCATCGTCGCGCTCCCGCTTCCGAGCCATGGTTGGGGCGGCTTCACAGGTAGCTCCTTTTGCTCACCACCATGCACGCGAATGCAGTTGTCCGCAAACTTACCGGCTGATCGAAAAACAGCCCCGCAATCCACACGCCATGTTCATGATTTGGGTGCAAAATCGTGTGTTGTGTCGAGCTCTAGGGTTTAGGGTTTCTGGAAGGGTACGAGGACGGACGTCGTCGACGGAGCTGCACCTTCGTTCGTTCGTTTGTTTGTTCGTTCGTCTGCTTTAGTGGACAACAGAACTGGAAAGGTTTGGTGCCACGTAGGAAGCTGCAGTGCCACGTAGGACTTTGAGTCGGTTGGGGCGTAATGTCGTGTTTTCTGGAAATTTGGATTGTATTGACCCCACTCCTTCACTTCCCCTCCACGTCATCGCAGTATTGTTTATGAATAAGGTGGAGGCACCTATAACCAACCAGTTAAGAGATTTGCCACTAAGATTGGAGGTGTATAAGTTGAGGGAGATTTTTCCTTGGAGGGGAAATAGGTTTAAGGAGGAATGCAACTTTAAATGTCATGTTTACTTCTATATTTAATTTACTATGAATTTTGAAAGACATTTTTTTTTAATACATATAACCGATATGTAGGCCCACCTAAAACCGACCACCATGACACCAAAACTTGATCACTGTGCTACTATCAAAATATTCTCGTAACAATTCCCTTTGATTTCCTTTCTACCAATCATGCTTGATACTTTCTTCTAGATCTCCCAACATTTTGAATAGTAAGTGGTTGGAAATGGAGGTCGGAAATGGAGAAGTCTTATGATTAGTTATGGGTACCTGGTCGGCTATGGGTGCCTCCACCTTACAAGTGGTGGTTTGTGAATGACAAAAGTAGAAGGTGGTTTGTTTTTTTTTTTTTTTTAATTTGAGCCAAATGGTGGAAGGTGGTTTATGAAAGCTAACGTGTCGTGGCTTTATCGATTGTATTATAGATGTGTCGTTACTTACAAAAAATACATAACCTTCAAAATGTTGGACATGGAATGAAAAAATTCAAATTCAAAAACTAAAAACACAATACAACTTCAAATAAGCATTATTTAGAAGTTGATTAGTTCAAAAACATATTTCAAATAATCTAGCTCAAAATCAAAACATAAATTCCTGAATAAGATTAGGTAAATTATATAAATAATTAGATTTTTTTTCAACTTCTACCTACATATTTTAGAAAAAAATCCTAATATAAACCATTCAACTTCCAACAAATATAAAAACATACATTTCAACCACCACCACATGGTGATTAAGTTACCGTGACATCATAGCATGTTTGTCACCTAACGAATAGAAATTATTTTTTTTGGAAAAATAAGATTTGTCTCACAAAAACTAAATTTCTCAATTTTTGTCTTTAAGCAAAAAAAAAATCAGTAAATATGACCTTAAATGGCTAAGAAATAACAAAATATTGCAAAAACGAATTCATTTTATTTTTATTTTTTTATCTTCAATTTTTTTAAATTTTTATTATGTTTTCTATTTTAAGACTAATTTTTTGACAAACGTGATATAGTACTACAGTACTTTAAGTAGAGTGAAATCCCATGACCACTATTCTGTAAGCACCCATAACCAATAAAGCACCCATCATAAATAAGTAGGCTTATTGATTACAGAACAATTAAAAACCAGTAGCGTATAATTGATAAACAATAGATTGAGGATGCATCCTCCAATAGAATGCGTTTGTGAGTGTGATTGTTATGGAATTAGATAGTCTTATGTTTGTTCACTTCTGTTGTTGTTGTCAGTCATGGATGAAGCTATGTGTTTGTTATAGGCTTTGAACAACTTTTGAACAAAAAAATTTGTAGTAATTCCAATTTTATTGAATTAATTGTGGAGAAATCCTCATTCTTCATGAACCTTATGTTCATACGCACAAAAAATAACTCCTATTTGATAAGCTCTGATATGCTGAAATGCTTAACTTATCGGTTATGGGTCCTTATACCTTACCACATACCTTACCACATGGTGAGGCTCCCCCAAACATATTGGCCCATAAAAATAAAGAGGATGGGATGGGCCCACCAAAGGAGACGAAGTAAAACGAAGAAGAAGAAGAGGGACTTGTCTGCAGAGAGAGACAGAGACAGAGAGCAAGAAAGGAAACACAGACAGACAGATAGACTGCAGTCGGAGGAGAGAGCGAGCGTCGGAGGGAAGGGAAGGGAAGGAAGGGAAGGGCGTGGATCGCACACATGATCGCCATGGATCCATGAATCCCCATCGTCACCTCATGGATGAGGCAACGCAATCATAACTTAGCGTTGCAATTACGCACAACAGACCACACTACCGCTATCACACTGCAATCAATCGTAATCGCTGATTAGAGTCCACTGTGGCCAATTCAGCAATACCAGAGGACAGGAGAGGACAGGAGAGGAGAGGAGAGGAATGGGTGCATGAGGAGGAGGAGACGTCGGGGAGATTCTTTCAATCGGGAAGGGCTTGCTTCCATCGGGAAAGAACCAATCAATCATGAGGGGCGTCTCCCGCTTCTGCTTGTTGGTGTTGTTGCTGGGCGTCTTGCTGCAGGGGGCAGTGGAGGCCATTGACAGGCCCCGGATTAATCCCTTTCCAGGTTCGTCGTCGCTTGGGGTTTGTTTCTTTGGTTTTGTGTTCGTTTTGGTTTTGGTTTTTATTTTGTTTTATTTGCTTGAATGAATGGGGAGTGTTTTTAGGGTTAGCGATGGGTTTAAGGGCGGTTTTTAATGTTTTTTTTTCGGGGGGGGGGGGGGGGGGGGGGGGGAGGATTTTAGGGTTTTGGGGGGGTGGGAGGGGTTTAGGAGAGGAAGAGATGGTGATTTGTGATGTGGACTGGCGTAATTTTGATTGAGTTTGATTGTTTGGGAGGTGGAGATGGTTGTTGCTGAGTTGTGGTGGTGTTTTGTGTGTTTTTTGTGTGGGTTGCAGATGTGGCGGTGGGCGAGACGATCACGTTGCGTCCGATGTCGGATGGGGTATTTGTGGAGTCTTCGCCTGGGGTGAAACCGGGGTCTCTGGTGGCGTGCATGCGGATTCGGATTCATGGCATTCCTCGGCTTCGGAATATTGAGAAATTTGCAGTTGTCACGAGAGTCAAGGTGGAAGCTGCTGCTCAAAGTGTGTACAGGCCTGCTCTTCCTAAGGTCGAGGTCTGCATGCATCGGTGAGTGACATGCTTGAGAACATGCAAAACCTGTTTGGAAAATATGGTCTATCGAAAAGAAAACTTCTGTTTTTTGACTCTTCGCTTGAGTTTTGGTTCTTACGTGGGGTCCCGATCCGCTCCTTGAAGGATTTACTAGGATTTATACGCGATGTTGCCGCTCCTGGTCATCGTTGTCATACTGCGTAGTGCTCTACTGAATTTGAAAGAGAAGACTATCACTTTGAATGCTATTGAATGCTAGTGTTTTGAATGCTAGTGTTTTTGTGGCCTTTAACCGGGAGTGCCAGTATATTATTATGCGGAGATATCCCATTTTCATTTGGAAACCCTAGTCCTATGATTTCTCTCAGCCTCTCTCTGCTCTCAGACTAGGGAGTCAAGTAATGGGCTCCATTATTCCCGGTTTGATATTATATCGCATGCGAGCTGTTTATAATCTAAATGCATCTCATGCTGCAGTTTTCTAATGTGTTCATAATGATCTGCTGTTTGTAGGAATGGGTCTATGGAAGTTGCGCAATGCTCCAAAGAGAGTTGGCGAGCCCTTGAGAAGAGCGTCTGGTCTGGAGTCGCATCTCCTTTTGAGACGAAGTATGTCGATCTTCGAGTTACTGAAGCTCTTACAGACGTTCCGCTCAATATATCCGCCGTAGAAGGTGCGATTGACTGACTTTTGTCTGTCCCTCCTGATAAAACTTGTGTTTAGCATTTCATTGCTGTTTTACTTTTCTCGTTATCACTAAACTTTTTCAATTTTTTTTAGTGATTACACTTCAACTGTGTAGCTACGCATTCGTGATCAATCATCATCATCTCTCCGATCTAAATTTTAGCTTCCATGAGGATGTTCTAGTACCATGATGCAGCCATTGTGATGGAAGAGTTTCTGTTCTGACCAACTGCCATTGTATTTTGCAGAGGGCCAGGGTTTTCGAATTGCTTTCCTGGTCGTGGGGATGGTTTTGTTGCTGATTGCTCCCATAGTGAGTGACTGGGTGCCGTTTTACTACAGTAGTGCAATGACTTTGGGCATATTTTTGGTGATTATCGTGCTGCTGTACCAGGTACGTTGCGCTGTACCTTCTCGTACACTTCATATGATTGTCTGTTGCGCTACCTGATTTAAATGTTTCGGCGTAAAAAAATAATTTTCATTTATTTGAGAATGAATCTGCCAAGATGAGATGATGAAATGTATGCAATACTGAGCAGATATTCTTTATCTGGCACTTCCTAGTTCTCGTGGATATATGTGTGGTCCAATTTTTTGTGCATTTGTCTTTTTTATTTTTTTCCCCTCCGAGTGTTCTTTGAAAGTGGCTTCCTAACTTAAGGTTGTGTTCGTGGCATTTTCAGGGAATGAAGCTGCTACCAACCGGACGCAAGAGTTCACTCTGGCTTCTACTTTATGGGTCGCTGGTATGCTTTGGCATAAATAACCTGATATTTGCAGCTGTTCGATATTAATATGTAATTTATGGTAGCAGAAACGTCCGATACAACCAATCTGGATTATTCCTTTAATTCTTCACGCCAAAACAAGATGTTTGTTTATTTCTCCACATCAAGGTATTGCTTTATTGCTTCTTAATATTATACTTTCATTCATATACAACCTAAAGTTTGTCTATTGGATTTATGATGTGCAGCTGGGGATGGGAACTGTAGTCATGCACTATTTTAGTGGACTCGTCACTACTCTCCTTAACGAGCTTGGGCTTGGCGATGATTTGTTCAATCCTGTAAGTATTGAACTTCTCCTTCCACCTCTTAGTCTGTAAAATACTACGATTCTACTATTTCTGGGTTGTAGGGGCTTCCAAGTTGAAGGGATGGATTTTGAGAATCCGTTGTACCTCGTCCAGTCTCCGTGTCTAGATTTTGGCTGTGTGGGTCTCATGCTTGTCATTTTTAACTTCAACGTTATCGATAATAGTATGAAGCAGGAGAAACCTGGACTCTGACTCAACTAGCATTTTGCGTTGATTTTAGATTTCTAGGAACAGTTACGGATTGACTTTCGCAAGTTCATTATCAAGCTCCTTGGCGTTGTGCTGCATTTAGTTCAGTTTAACTAAAGTTGCTGTGAACAGGTGGCGGTGTTTCTCGGTCTTGGTGTTGTCCTTGTTGGTGCCTGGCTTGGATTCTGGGGAGTGCGGAAGATGGTCCTTGCTGAGGATGGGAATATTGACTCTGGTGTAGCCAAGTTTGTGAAGTGGGCAATTCGTGTTATTGGTGGTGCAATGCTTCTCCAGGTATCAGTTGACTCAATCCACTGACAGGCATATGATAAGAGTCTTACAGCTAAGTAGAGGTCCTTCATTGATTACAGTAGGTCCTGTGTGCAGATTCCGTGAGGATCCCGTCATCGCGCCATACATATTTATTGTTCATTTTTAATCAGTGTCTACTTGTCCTTGATTGTCTTATAGGTAGATTTGGTTTTGTGATAACTGTTAGTAGATATTCAGCTGACATACAGTATGTTGACATGTTGTGTTTGTTGCAGTCTTCATACGACATTGTATTTGCGGTATTGGCACTCGCACTTGGATTAGCATCGACATGGATTTTGGGAAAGATCTTCAACGCTCTAGAGAAGCTTTCAATTCCAGAAGCTCTTCAGCGTCAGTGGTCCGAGTGAGTATTTGCCCCTGCTCTTCTTGTTCATCCTGGCGTATTGTGAATGGAATCAATATTTAACAACTCTGCTATTGCGTAGGTACTGGGAATCTGAAGGAGTCATTGCGTGGGCAGGAGAAAAACTACAAGAACTGTGGTCCAAGTAAGTTCCTTTTACTAAAATTCAACCAATTCCAGCTGGAGTGCATGTACTCTCTGGTTCATTTTTCCTCCAGTTAGTCTTTCCGTGTGCAGGAGGGTTAGCTGAATACCATCAAATTGTTCCACAAATTCTCTAAAATGTGGTGATTTATAGCATTCTTTTACATTTTTGTCGGGGCTTCTTAGAAGCTTGTCAAGGTTGTGTAATACAGGGGTAAAGGTAGCGAAACTTTTTGGCACTGGACAGAAGGACACGCGCCGAGTACTTTAATGGTGGTGAAAGAGGTAGCAGGCTCGGTCGTTTCCAATGTAGTGGAAATTTTGTCACTGACTTCTTGTGTTTGTGGGAGAACAGAAGGCCTAGGATGCAAAGGCAGGATGCCTTCCGGCCCTCTTTCAGGCGAGGTGTCATCAAGAAGCCAATAACTAAAACTCAGGCAAATTCTCTGCAGAATCTTCCTGGAAAGGAGGCCCTGACAAGGTGGGAGCAAGTCAGTGCCCTGTCAAGAAGACATCTAACAGGTAACAATCGTATTTTGACATGGATTTTGCTTTATTTATTTTACCGAGTTTGTAGCTACTAATTTGCAATTTCGACCTGCGTTCCTGCTACTGTTGTTCTGTGCTTGTACTTGGCAGGTGGTGTGGAAACAGTCGCTAAAAAAATTACGTAGAATAGAGTTTAGCGAAACTCTCTTCTTCGTAATGTTTCAGCTTGTAGGAAGCACTTTCTGATGTACTCTATTCTTTCGTATTATGGTTTTGACAACATTATCTGATGAATGCAGCACCTAGAGCTGATCTGGCGACTCCGTCTCCAACTCGAGTGAAAGAGTTTTACTCCACATACCACAAGACTCCAGACCGCCAGCCGTTGAGTAGCAGTGATTACAAGGCCACGGACATGACAGGAGAGGCAGTTGGTGATCTGGTCAGGTCCAGAGACTTCCAGGAATGGTGGGCTAACAATGTAGTCACCAACAATCGTGTTTCCATTGCTCCCAATGAACACAGGGAGGAGAGACCTGAAGAGGAAGTGGAGGCGACAGCTTCCTTGCCTGAGGATGATTTTCTTTTGAGCAAGAATTCTAACCATTCAAGAAGGTATCCAGGGTTAACGTAATTCAAGCTTTTGTATAGTACTATACTGGGCCATTTGAAGTCCCAAGGAGGAGGGAGAAACGACTTCCTGTCCGTGTTTTGGCATTTTGCAGAGACTATTCAGTTTCATTTTCAGCTTCCTTTTTGATAAGCTGAGAGTTTTGTCCATTCTCTACTTAGATTCTGGAGTCTCTCTGAATGGAGGTATTGTACGAAAACAGTGAACAGTTGCACAACAACACTTGTAATTTGATAATTTTCTTTAATCAACACCTTTTACACTCCGCTCTTTATCTGTTTGGTGAATGTCGTACAAGAAAGGCTTCAACCAGTATGATTGAATGCAAGGTAAATTGTACGGGAATGCTGTGGGTTTAGTGGAGTCTCAGAAGTGACTGAAAGTGAGGATTAAGTAGCATAATCAATTCAAAATGTCTTGTAATTTCTGTTCAGTACTACCTATTACAAAATGGTTTACCTCTTACGAAATGGTTGTCTTAGAAGCATCCCCATCATTAAATCGGATGTTCCGGTATATGAATAGGAGATGGCCTGTTTTATTCTACTCTTAGAGTCTTTTTAGTCTCTCATTCTCTCCCATTTTTATTTCTCTCTTTCAGTCTCTCTCGTTCACTCTTGTACTCTGCATCAAACAACATTCACCTTCTATATGGAGTAACTTTTCATATGGGAATGGAAATTGGCTCCACAAAGTGTAAATTGGTTCATCAAGATACGTTATGCATTCTATATATACTATTCATTATATAGAAATTTGTTGTGGATTGCTTTGTTGTCAAATTATTAACCCCTAATTGACGAAGGATGTTTTTGCTCAAAACTGCCACAAATAGTCCCTTTTGAAAGCAAGCTGGATAGTGCAAAATTAAAACCCATTTTGGTATTTCCAACCGTAAGATCTAGTATCTAACTTCTATGTCTATGTGCATGTCAAATCTCACAATCTCATTCCTTACCATTTGAGAGATTATAACATTCAAAGTTGAAAAAAAGTTTTTTTTACCCTGCAAAAAGAGGATAGCAGTATTTTGGGGTCCAAAAAAACCATTTTTTTGAGTAGATTTGGATGACGTTTCTATAGGTTCATGTTCCTAGGTGAGTTAGGTACATGTCCACAAAATCTCATACCCATGCAAGGTGTAGAACCTTGAGAAAATCATCAATTTCCACAAGGGGTTATGCTGAAATTCACGTACAAAGGCCGTTTTTTTACAATAAAAATAGCATATGAAAAATTCTTGGATTAAAAATCCAAACGGTGGAAACATGCTCTAGTGGCTCTTCTACATATAGGAATTTTGTTTTTTGGAAAAAAATAAAATCTCGATTTTTGGTGGAATTTCAAAGTTTCGTCTTTAGGCAGATTTTGGCAGTTTTGGGCAGTTTTGGGCAGTTTCGGGCAGAAATTGCTGCATTCACAGTGGCTGAGAGCCTGCCCGTGGAAGGGCGTTTTATGCTCAGAGGAGCATAACTTTTGCTCACTTCATCCCAAAAAAATAAAAAAAATATCCCCATAAACCTTTAAAAAAACCTTTTTCCACAAAAAAATTCAAAAAAATTCAAGTAAATTTGAATTTTTAAGAACCTGCCCAAATTTCAAAAACGCCCATTCTAGGACTTTGGTCAATTAGGGGTTAAACATATGGCGCTAATTATGATCTTTGGTTTACTTCTAATTGTGATTTTTGGTATTTATTTGAGAATAATTCTTTCCAACATTTTCTTTGTTTGATTTGGAATACAAGTCAAAAATACCTTATTCAAGCCCTATAGAATTCCTACAAATATCCATTGACGCTCCACTCTTTAGAAGTGGATTGCATATGCTTCTTCTAAATTTAATTTTATTCATTAAATACTACTTTTAAACCTTTACCACATGTTTTCTCTTGAATGTCATTTTTAATTGCTAAAACACACATTTATTAACAATGCATACGTTTACCAGTTAATAAAAGTATATTTGAAGTAACGGTTGTGGAAATATGGCATATGTAGATTTGCATATTTTGTTCAGACCAATTGAAAACATCAATGTCAAAGCTTGTTGTATAGTAAGCTTTAACTTCTCATCTAACCATGTATTTGGGCGTACAAACTTTGTTCTTCATATGTTGTTTGAAAATGGACCGCATCTCCAAAAAAATCCATCTATTTTTTTCCAATCTCACACCCATCGTATTGTGATTCCTTTTCCAAAGGACGATATTCTAGCATTGCTTATTGTTGTTTATATATTATTTGTTGCCTTTTTAAAATGTAACCCTAATAATGATCTCCATTTGTTGACTCTTATAACGTGATGGTGATATTTCAAACGAGTCCCAATTTCCAACCCCTAGGATTGATGGGCTACCAAAACCACCCAACCTTGGATTTAAAAAATTCCCAAGAATGTTTTAATTACGTTTATGCCTCAAAAAGTTGAATGTTTTTAATCAGTACACTAAAGTGTCACTATTTTTAAATACAACCACTCATGAAAGCTAGGACCGTATATGCGGTTAATTAATGGCCACTTAATACTTTCAAACATAAAAATCCATCGAAAATTGTAGTAATACTCACATAATGTGTCTTTCTTTTAAAGGCCTCCACACTAACTTTACAAAGCATCCAAAATATATAGACTTTTCCTTTCACAAGCCTAAACATGCAAGCTTGAAATCAAGTTAAGAATATATGCACCACTACCTTGGCCCTCCATTCATAGCCTTGTCATCGCCTCTAAAATTCAAGAATTTAAACATAGAAATCAAACCACACCACAGCCTTCATCCAAGTAGCAGTTTACAAGCATAAACACATGAACAACACCATATTCATTATATTGGGAGATTATAAACCTCCTAATTTAATACGTGCATTGCTCTTCGGCTTTAAAATATACCTACAATGAGGATTTAGATTGGGTCGACCTAAATGTGCACTAGATCAAAATCTAGACACTATATTGGATTAAATTAAAGTACATGATAATTTACAATGTGCATGATAATTCTTGACAATCTAAAATTTAAACTAAAATCCTGTGACTTAGAAAAAAAAATCACCCGCACAGGTTTCACCCCGGGGTGAAACCACACATTGAACGCGGGGGGAGGGGTTGCGGGAGCAGAAAGCGGCCGTCGCCGCGGAGGAGGGCCCGTCGCCGCGGTGGGGGGGCCGTCCCTGGCGACGGCCCCTTGCCGTCGCCGCGGAGAGGGGCCGTCGCCGCGGTGGGAGGGCCGTCCCCGGCGACGGCCCCTTGCCGTCGCCGCGGAGGGGGGGCCGTCGCCGCAGGGGGGGGCCGTCCCCGGCGACGGCCGCGGAGACGGCCGCAAATTTTTAAGAAAAAAATCCCGAATCTTAAAATCTTCATAACTTCTTCAAAACGTCTCCAAATCGGGCTTATGAGGTGTTTTTTGGCATCTACATTTCCTGTAGATGCCAAAAAACATCTCATAAGTCCAATTTGGACAAGTTTTGAAGAAGTTACGGGAATTTGGAGATTTCGGGAAGTTGAGGGGTCGGCCGTCGGCGGGGACGGGGGGCCGACCCCCGGCGACGGCCGCGGGGACGGCCCCCCGTCCGCTTGGAGGCGGGGTCTCGCATGGCCTTCCTTCTTCTCTTGCGTTTTCTCTAGAGACGGCCTTCCCTCCCTTCCTCCCCTCGTCCAACCTTGACAAAAAAAATTCTATTTCTAGATACTCTAAAAACAAAATCAATACCGAATTAGAAATTTCAGACATATCCCTGAAATCATGGAAAATGTCCAAAAGATTTTGTAATCGGGATTGTGGGATCCGCCTTGATGTTGGGGTATACTTTAGAAGGAGATATTTATGCCGTTCAATTGTTGGTGCTCTACTATGGTTTGCAAACATAATCTCAATGTTTAGAAGGAAGAATACATTTGGTTTGGAAATGAAATTATGGCCCATGGGCCTATAGACGAGGGAGGTATACGATGGGGGGTACAACTTAAAAGGTAATGAGAAGCTTATAAAAAATAATATTCTTTTATTTGAAGACATTATTTCGTTAGGTAATAAAATTAAAAGAGAACTCGACATGGATTTCTCTTACATTAATATGACAAGTTTGTATGTTTTTGGCTTTAATTTTATAAGGCAAGACAAATTCTTTTTTCCATGAAAATGCTCTTTTCCTAATTAATTGCTTTCTTGGGTATTTAAAATTAGGCCCACTGTAGTTTGTATATCTTAGTGTTATTGAACTTATTTCTTATGTTTTCAAATACGATTTTATTCCATGTAATTTTAATTAAATATTTTCCAATTATTGTCTCGTGCTTTATCTAATCCTTTAATCTTTAAGAAAAAAGTCCTTTCTAAGTTGGATATTTTTATTTAGTTTCTTCTTTTGCCATAATGTTATCACCATGACATGGTTTTTTCTATTCACTTCATACTCCTCATTTCTTCTTGTATGTCATTTCCACTCTTGCAATAATTATTATTATTTTTTATTTGATCTTTTATTCTAATTATCTTTTTGATTTATTATTACCTCTCATGTACTTTTTTTATTTTTTGTTTTTTCCCTTGATATCTATCTTCTCTATACACATCTATTTCCTTCAAACCTTTTCTCATTGTAGTTTGTCTGTCTCGCGGTTATTTGTTATGTTTCATTTACTGTCATATTGTATTTTATTTCAATTGTCTGTTTTTTATTATTGTCTTGTACATAATATAATCCCCTAATCTTTTATTTATTTTTCCTTTCTTCCGATAGGCAAAAGTAAAAAGATAGAATGGGAGACAGATTAGAGGAATATTAAATAAATAAATAGATGATGGGAGAGGAATGGAAGGATAGGAAAATGAGAAGATAAAATGGAAGAATAATGTTAAGATAAAAAACTAAAGAGACAATAGAATGGAAAAATAGTGTAATAATAAAAAGTTCAGAGTATAGAATGGAATAATAGTGTAATAATAAAATAACAAGAAGATAGAATGGAAGGCAAATGGAAAAAGTATAAAAATAAAAGGTAGAATCGGAGACTAAGGAAAGAATACAAAATAATTAAATACTTAAATAAATAAATAAACAAATATAAATTTTGGCTATAAAGTATGTGTTTGTATTTCCACATTTATATGAATCCACATGTTATGTCTTTCATTCATAAAAATAATGATTATGAATCACCTTTAAGATGGAAAAAAATCATAAGTCTCAGAATAAAAAATTGACGAGATTTGTTAAACTTTAAGCCATATAGACTCGGTGTTTGTCTAAAAGGAATGGAAGGCAAACAATGTGGCATTCACTTGCCCAAGTACTCAAATGTAATACTAGCATATCTTTCATTTCAAAAGCAAGAAACAGTTCTCTTAATGTCAACTCCCAAACCTTCAAAATTCACTCACCTTTTAAAATTAAACATCCACCCTTGTCAGATTGCTTGGTTTTTTAATTAATTAATCAATTTATTTATTATTAGAACTAAAATTTGTTGTATTTAAATTTCTATCCTCTATCACTTATAATGAATTTTTTGTCCACCATCTTCGACTTCTAATTCAACTTTACAATCCCCAATTCTATTTAATGTGTCCTCCAACCTCCTTCACACAATTTCAACCTCTATCTAATTTGATTTGAAATCTAATTTCTAAGTGATACGTCCTCTACAACATACCTTCCAAATCCTCTCATTCAAATTCATTTCTAAATTTCAAGTATATCCTTTATTTAACTCCAATGTTCCATTTATGGAAAAGGGATTTGTCTTGCCTTATAAAATTAAAGCCAAAAACATACAAACTTGTCATATTAATGTAAGAGAAATCCATGTCGAGTTCTCTTTTAATTTTATTACCTAACGAAATAATGTCTTCAAATAAAAGAATATTATTTTTTATAAGCTTCTCATTACCTTTTAAGTTGTACCCCCCATCGTATACCTCCCTCGTCTATAGGCCCATGGGCCATAATTTCATTTCCAAACCAAATGTATTCTTCCTTCTAAACATTGAGATTATGTTTGCAAACCATAGTAGAGCACCAACAATTGAACGGCATAAATATCTCCTTCTAAAGTATACCCCAACATCAAGGCGGATCCCACAATCCCGATTACAAAATCTTTTGGACATTTTCCATGATTTCAGGGATATGTCTGAAATTTCTAATTCGGTATTGATTTTGTTTTTAGAGTATCTAGAAATAGATTTTTTTTTGTCAAGGTTGGACGAGGGGAGGAAGGGAGGGAAGGCCGTCTCTAGAGAAAACGCAAGAGAAGAAGGAAGGCCATGCGAGACCCCGCCTCCAAGCGGACGGGGGGCCGTCCCCGCGGCCGTCGCCGGGGGTCGGCCCCCCGTCCCCGCCGACAGCCGACCCCTCAACTTCCCGAAATCTCCAAATTCCCGTAACTTCTTCAAAACTTGTCCAAATTGGACTTATGAGATGTTTTTTGGCATCTACAGGAAATGTAGATGCCAACAAACACCTCACAAGCCCAATTTGGAGACGTTTTGAAGAAGTTATGAAGATTTTAAGATTCGGGATTTTTTTTTTTTTTAATTTGCGGCCGTCCCCGCGGCCGTCGCCGGGGACGGCTGCGTCTCCACGCGGTCGGCCACGTGGACGGCCGCGTCTCCACGCGGTCGCCCACGCGGACGGCCGCGGGATCGGACGGCCCTCCGCGGCCAACCATGTCGGCCGCGGGCCGTCTGATCCCGCGGCCGTGGCCGTGGCCGACCGCGGGGACGGCCACGGGGACGGCCGCGGAATCGGACGGCCTGCGGTCGGCCGCGGCGATCGGGCGGTCCCCGATGGCCTGCGCCGGGGTCGATCCGGGCTGTCGGATTCCGCGGCCGTCCCCGTGGCCGTCGCCGCGGTCGGCCATGGGGACGGCCGCGGGATCTGACGGCCTAGGAGGGCCGCCCACATCTGACGGCCCGCGATGTGCCAGCACGGCCGCATCTTGGCCGTCGGATTGAGGTGCGGCCTTCCCCAGCGACCCCGCGGCCGTCCCCGCGAACGGACGGCCGACCTGGGGCGTGGTGGCGAGATCGGCCGATCGGACGTTTGGGGGATGTTTTTACCCCCCCCCGGAATCGCAAAATTATTACCGCGACGTAATTCTCGAGCGTCGGGGACGCCACGTCCGGGACGGGGAACGTCCGGGTCGGACGTCCGGACATCCGGAGCCGGGTCGGACGTCTATTTGAAGAACCCTGTCCATGTGTTGAAATCGTATGCACTGTCGGCAAGGAGGTCCTTCACGAGCTTCCTTGTGACACCCACTGTACTCCAATCACCGGATGAGAGATTGGATATGAAAGTCGACGATGTCTCGCTGGCACTCTTTGTCATGCCAACTACCTCCTCTACTGCTGTCCTCGCAACGGTGAGCACCTCCCTCATCTTAACCTTGTTTGCAAGCTGCAATCCATCCTTCATGTAAGTTTGAAGCTGGTGCAGGTTGTCGCTGAGGGACTAGATAGTGCTGTTGAGGGATTCAATAATCTGCTCTTGCTCTAAGCGATCTTCGTGTCGGTGTTCCTCGGTAATGCGTAGGCGCTCCTCGGTAATGCATTGGCGATGCAGCAACTCGTCATACTGTCTGCGAGCATTCAAGTTGACAGCCTCTATTTCGAGGGCAAAATGGCGCTCGAGCTCCGCTAGTAAACAAGAAATTTTAAATAAGTAATTAAATAATAACCAAAATTTTATTAAAAAATTAAATTAAATAAATGAAAAATAATAATTGTTTAACAGCTTGGAGTTTTGAAACCAACTCACTTTTCGGAGATATTAAAAAGGGTGATGGTCCAATTGGGGTGTCCAAAAGGACCGTCCCCATCAAAATTTCTATTCCCCCCCCCCACTTTGCACCACAATATCTTAACTTTGTTATATGATTTGAATGTGTCAATTATGAAAAGGAGGTGCACCTATTCATCTAGATTATGGTTTTAAAAAAAAAAAATATGTTTATTGACCATTTAGTTCTCTGTATGTGTCCTTTTAAGAAAGTTTCCAGAACTGTCCCAGTTTAGAAAAACGGCTAAAAGGAATGAAAAGGACAAGTTTTTTATTTGCCACTTCCACAAAACTTGGGGTGATGGTAAATGAATGTATAATGGACATATTTTTACCATTCATCTGTGTTTTGTACAAATTAGTGCATTACTAGGAATTTTCTAAAGTGGGTTTTTTAAGCTTAATCCTCACAATTGAAAATGCCTATAAAAACAGCAGTTTAAGTAAATTTTTTTTGCAATAACATATAAGTAGTACCGTACCTAGGTGCACATATTTGTGAAATTGCCAAATTTGTGATGATTAGTATGACATAGTGATAGTGTGAAATTAAACCGGAAAGGACTCGTCACCGGACTTCATGGAAAAGGAATGCTGGAAGTATGAGAAAAAGGGAGGGAAGCTTTCAAGAAGGAACGTAATGATTCAATGGGCTTGGAGGGAAGTCACATGGGAGCGACACGTGTACAGCGGTGGGAAACGGTGAAGCCCCAGTCATTATTGCACAAGGTTTGCCACTCCAAATGCTTTCTGTTCCCTTCGTTCTCCTCGCGGGGCAGAGCCGTTCCCTTTGTGATTCCTCGCGCGACGTGCTGTTCCCACGAATCTGGTACAACGTGGATGAACTTGGTGGGAAATTGCAACGATGATGGGCTGGAGTGGTGGACTGCGAAGGCACTGTAGTGATGTACATGGCCCGATGAGTCAGCATGTCATGTGACTTGGAACTTCCCCCCACTCCGAATTGGTTGATTTTGTGTATTGGTTAATTAGACTGGTTGTACACTGGATTTTGTGTGGAGCCTTCCACATTACTGGGTTTTTGTGTGGAGCCTTCCACATTACGTTTTTTGATCCAGTATTATGTTAGTTAATTCAATTGAAATGCAGTTTCGTTGGACTTGCACAATTTATTATTTACGGTGGAATTAACAGACTGAATTCATTTTTGGGAAAAGTAAAACAATAATAAGAATGTAGGTATTGTGGAGGGTTTTTGTATTTTTATTATTAAAAAAGATAAATTACGAATAAAAGAATTAGTAATTAAAAATAAAAGAAACAAAAATAGATAATAAAAGGAGAGATATTTAAAAGTGAGAGAAAATGAATCTAGAAATAAAATAAATATTGGGCATAAATTAAGCACGTTGAATAATTCATTTGCTTCTTTTTTATTGAGTGGTTTGTTTTGAAATATGACGTAATCACTTTTACTTTTTCATTTGCTTCTTTTAATTTGACTTATTTGTTTTTTATATGAATTAATCACTTCTATTTTTTTCATTTGCTTCTTTTAATTGACTTATTTGTTTTTTTATATTAATTAAACAATTTTTTTTTTTTTTTTTTCATTTGCTTCTTTTTTATTGTCTCGTTATTTGTTTTTTTAAATGTTATGATCACTTTTATTTTTTCATTTGCTATGGTTAAATGACATATTTGTTTTTTTATATGAATTAATCAATTTTATTTTTTTTTACATTTGCGGCTTTTAATTGACTTATTTTTTTTTTTATATTAATTAATCAAATTTTTATTTTTTTTTCCATTTCCTTCTTTTAATTGACTCATTTGTTTTTTTAAATGAAGTGATCACTTTTATTTTTTCATTTGCTTCTTGTAATTGACATAAAACCCATTTTTTATATGAATTAATCACTTTTATTTTTTCATTTGCTTCTCTTTGATTGAGTTATTTGTTTTTTAATATGAATTAATGAATTTTATTTTTACTTTTAATTGAGTAATGTGTTTTTTAAATATGAATTAATCATTTTTTTAATTTTTTTTCTCATTCCAGCATCACATCACCTACATTTCCTATCTTGTCCATTAAAATGCACTTCTCAATTCCAATTATATATAATTTTTAGCTTTAAAATTTTAAGCAATAAAAGAGTAATAAAAAGTTTTAAGAAGTATAAGCGATGTTTCCTGTTTCAGTCATATTACAATCTCAAGATTGAAGCTTCTGGAGCTGAATCCATTTAAGGTCTCGAATCCCGGAGGAAGGCGATTCATCGCGCTCAAAGTGTTTACTTTTTTGTCCAGATACGTCGATGTTAGGAAGAATCTATGATCTGGTGAGAAAGGAGGACTATAAACCAGTGCATATTACTAGAGATACGGATTAAATTTGATCAAACACATATAAATGCATGGAGAAGGAGATATCACCCTACCGAGTCTAGTAATATCTAAAGATTTGTGCTTCACCCAATGTCTGCTGCCGTGTCCCTGATGTGAAATGCAAGTCCATCATCGTAGCTTCACATTGTTGTCGCGCATCCACTGTCTTCTTTTATCCATAACGGTATAGGATTGAAGAATTGTGCACTCGCACTTTGTACATTGCAAGGTTTGAGTGGGATAGTTTCGATGTTGGCGGCAAATGGAGCGCGCAAACTGAATATGCCGCCAAAACTGTAAGTCCGGTGCCCGGACTTTACATAGTTGAAACCCATTTTATTGAATGATTAACATATTTTTAAATAAATTAAGAACCCATTTTATTGAATGATTAATATATTTGTAAATAAATTAAAAACCCAATTTGTTGAATGATTAACATATTTTTAAATAAATTAAAAACCCATTTTATTGAATGAATTAAACTTTTCAGGCGTAATAGTCCATTGTCATTAAAAATATGGTTGTATTGAATTAATTAATTTTTTTACAATTAAATGTCCATTTGTCGGATATTATAGTTCTTTTATTAAAAGTCCATTTTTAATTTTTTTTTAGAATTATAAGACCATTTTATTGGATACTGAATTGTCCAATTCTCAGTTATTTTAACCTCTCCTCGTTATTTGTTTTTATTTGGTTTAAATATGCTTTTCACATGTTTAAATAACATGATTTTGAATATTATTATTTTCTCAAATGAAATCCCCTTTTATTAATTTGTTTTACAATTAAATGTCAATTTGTTGCATATTATAGTTCTTTTATTCTTAATTCCATTATTATTGATATTTTTTTAAAGAATTATAAGACCATTTTATTGGATAATGAATTGTCCGATTCTCGGTTATTTTAACCTCTCCTCGTTATTTGTTTTTATTTAGTTTAAAAATGCTTTTCACATCTTTAAATAATTTGATTTTGATTTCCTTTGTAAATTTTAATTTGGTTTTTGGAATTTCTAATTTTACTTTACAAATATGATGCGGTTTTGATCATTTGAAACATTACGTTTGTATTATTTTGAAATTTCTTATTTACTCCTTGAAATGAAAGCAGAAGCATTTGTACAAAGTACTTAAACCAATAAATTTATATAACAGGTAAGGGATGTGGAAGTAAAAGAAACGAGATTCAAATTCTAGCGAAAATATGAGGAATGGGTAAATAGATAAGACGTAGGGACTGTAGGTTGGAGAATATGAAGTTGAAACTTAAAGATTGTTTGGAATTTGAAATTAAAGACGAGGACTAAGTTAATACCACAGTTATGGAATATTATACATCTACTTATTTTTTATCCACCATGCATATCAATTTTGGACAAATAAATTTCAATTTTTAAGTAGCTACATTTTCAAAGTTATTATTGCTAGCTACATTTTCAAAGTTATTATTGCTAGCTACATTTTCAAAGTTATTATTTGAAAGGTAGGGGTTAGCATGATTATGGGTTATTTTGAATAATGTACATAAATACTATGAAGTGACATGGGCATATCATTAATATCATTAATTACAACAGATGGCCACTATTGATCTACAATTAGTCAGGGGATATTCCGGGGTTGTAGCGAATCACAAGGGTTTCGGGAGCATCTTCAGGGTTTTTAAAGAATATTCAAGAGAATCTGTAGGGTTTTCACCAAGAACTTAGGGTAGGATTCCCGCGCCCTCTGGTATACGCTCAAGGGAATGGGAATTCGAGCGGAAGAAGACAATCTCCGCTCGATCAAGAGTAGATCAACGGTGGAGAAGTTGTCTCGCACCTGTTCCTCTCGAATTGCGTGCCTCGAATTCCATGCAGAGTTCTGCTAAGTCCCCAAGCTCGATTTTCTGTGAACGCCATTTGTGAATGCAGTTAGCTTTAGTGCAACATGGCCCAGTCTAGGTCTAAGTGGGGCAAGCGTCAGGAGAGGTTGGAAGAGCTTCGGATCAAACGTGATAGGGAGAGGAGTAGAAAGAGAAGAGCAAAGAATCGAAGGTTACAAGAAGCGCGCTTTCAAAGCGCTTGTTCTTTGCAATCGTTGTCCCCGTCGGAGAGTTCTGGGTTCAGAGAGGAAGTCCCCGGCTCAAAGGATTTCGGAATGGCGGTAGCTAGAGACGCCCGCGAGCTTGCGTTCACTGTAAATGAGATGACTGCTGGAAGGGGTCTGGATTATCAGAGGGCAGTATTGCTCAAGATGTTGGAACAACCGTTGTTGCGACCGGCTCTTCCGGAGGCTGTGGTCAAGATGGACGAAAGAGAACACTGCCGAGTAGTGTGTAATGGCATTGCCGACGCATGGTCCGAGTTGAAGTACGGAGTAGGTAAAGATAGGTACATGGCGCGTAACGTGATCGAGGCTGCTGTCATTGACGTCGAGGACCCCAGAGCTGCAGTAGCGGCATCAAGATGCATCGGTATGAATAGACGAACCCTTAGGAGGGCGGTTTCTCGAAGGCGCATGCTCAATGTGCGAGAACAGGGTGTTCTGTGGAGTAAGAGTGATCGAAAAAAGAGAAAGGACGCGCTGTCCCAAGAAACCATCGACGCGGTGGTATCTTGGTGGACGGAGGAGACGAGGGTGAGTCCTTCGAAGAAGGATATCCGACGCAAGCGCGTAGGGTTGCGACAATACATTTCACACGCCGGTCACTGGCTCGAAGAGTCTCAGGTATCAGTATCGCTGTTTTCATTGACGCCAAACATGTCCTTAGGGTTTCTTGTATGTCGATTGCATTTCTTTTACTTCATAAAAACAAACACACTTCGTATACAGTAAGGTGACTTAGTTCTGTGTTTGGTAGCTCAAGTTGTCCAATTTGTGTGACGTTGCTGAACCGATCCTCTGCTTCACCTGTTATTCTTCCAGCATGACCATTTTTATCGAATTTGGACAGATTTCCGGCCTCAACCTGATTCACCGATGTTTCTTCCGTCCTTCTCCGACCCGCTCTTATTACCCTTCGTCTCATTTTCCTTCCTGATTTTTGTTCTATCTTCCCTCATGTCACCCACATTTTCCCCATTTTCCGTTCTTGTCGCATGTGTCTGAACTTCCGTTCCCTTTCCAGTTGGTTTAAAAATTCCTTCTGCAGGTTGTTATCATTCTATCCTTTTTTTAGGACCTTTCTTTGTCCACACCTCGTTTCCTTTGTTCCGTTCATTTTCCAGTTGGTTTTGAATATCATTCTGTAGATTTGTTATCAGTCTCTCTGTTTTGGAGGACTTTTCCTTTTTCCGCACCTCGTTTCCGTTTACCGTTCCCTTTCCAGTTTGTTTTGAATTTCCTTTGTAGCGTCTTATCGTTTTCCTTGATAGAATATGACTTCTTCTTTTTTCCACACCTCATTTCCTTTTACCGTTCCCTTTCCAGTTTGTTTCGAATTTCCTTTTGTAGCTTCTTATCGTTTTCCTTGATAGAATATGACTTCTCCTTTTTTCCACACCTCGTTTCCTTTGTTCCGTTCCCTTTCCTCCTAGAACAGATTTTCCTTTTGTTCCTTGTTATCAATTTCCTCGGTTTTTAGTACCTTTTCTTTTTTCCACACCTCGTTTCCTTTGTTCCGTTCCCTTTCCTCCCGGCTCAGATTTTCCTTCTGTTCCTTGTTATCAATTTCCTTCGTTTCCTTTGTTCCGTTCCCTTTCCTCCTGGAACAGATTTTCCTTTTGTTCCTTGTTATCAATTTCCTTGGTTTTGAGTACCTTTTCCTTTTTCCACACCTCGTTTCCTTTGTTCCGTTCATTACCTCTGTCGATACGGTTCCTTTCTTCTGTTCCAATCTAACTCCGTTTCCTTTCATTCCGTTCCTGTGCAGGATAACAGATGCTTCCTTTTATTCCGTTCCTTTTCTTTTTTCGACCCTAACTCAGATTCCGTTTTTTCCTTTCCTGTTCGTAACCTCTTTTCCGTTTATTCCTTTCAGTTTCCTTTATTCCGTACCTTGAATTTCACTTGTTCCGTTCCTTATCTCCGTCTACCAGTTTTCATTTTCCAAACTAACTCGGGGTCGTTTCATTCCTCTCCTGTGCAGGATATAAGGTGTCGTTCGTTTAGAAAGCTTCATTTTTTGTTTAAATTGTTTGCAAACTAACTCAGTTTGCTTTTATTCCTTTCCTGTTGGTTTCAAAAAATAGCTTTTTCGCTCTTATTGAAATCTTGGACGTCAATAAATGCTCTAGTATTTTAGGACCGTAAGATCACGACTATTTGTAAATTGTACATAAAACCGAGCTTGAACTAATATCGTGTCGTGATCTTCTTACAGCTGGATTTTTACACGTCGTTCAAGGCCACACACGATCAGGTAACGGTGTCGTTTGTTTCGTTCCGAAGGTTACGACCTTTTTTCGTCAGGCGGCTACGTGATTTCAACTCATGCTGTTGCCGGTACCACATGGAGATGGCCGAGATTACAATAGGCTTTAATAATATGAGGGCAGTGAAGTTTCACTTCACTGATCTTCTCACCTCATGTACTTGCGGATGCGACAACTTGTGTTCGAACATTCGAGCTGGGAAAGAAGCAGAAGGTTTGGTTACTTGTCAAGCCAAGAATCATACTTACCGTCGATCTACAGAACTCTGGGAGCAGAGCCTCTGCCCGCGGATTCCAGGCAGCGAGTGGCATCAGCTAAAGTGCGTCATGGGTCAGTGTACAGAGTGTGGATTTCGGTTAATTCCATTATGCGAGCAAGAGGTAGATCCGCAAAACAAGAAGCAGATGGAGTGGAGGCGGTTCGAAAAAGTTGTAGCAGGCAAGACAAAGCAGGGTGATCCGAAAAAAGTGGTGCGCCTCGAATACAAGCTTACAACGGCCAGGGTCTTCCTGCAATACGCGAAAGGGACACTGCCGGAGTTTGTCAAACACCAGCACACCGCAAGGTGGCAAGACAAACAATTCAGAGAGAGTTTGAGCAAACTGAAGCCGGGTGAAGTCTTTTCACTGATTGATTTCGCTGAAAATTATTCCTTTAAGGGCCAGGACGAGATACAATCCATGCACTGGTACAACTTCCAAATCACTATCCTCGTTCATATCATGTACAGGGTTAATGATAACTTTAACCCGCAGGATCCTAAATCGAAACGGTTAAAGACAGACTACTTTTATTACATATCCGATGATCCCAAGCATGACTCACTATTCGTCCAGCACTGTTTGACGTTGCACTGGGACGTGATCAAGTCGTGGGGGCCGGCACCGGATAGGCACGTTGTCTGGAGTGATGGGTGCGCTGCCCAGTTTAAGGGAGCCACCGCATGGTTTTACGTTGCCAGGTAAGATGTGTTTGGTTACTCCTTGCTCCTCTTGTCAATTTCTGCAAAAATCGATTTCATATCACTTCTTCTTACGTTTCTAACCGAAAGCTTTAATTCTGCCAACAGGTATCCCTCTTTAACGGTGTGTTCAGAGTTGCCAAGCGGATGTGCCATGGAGTGGTCGTTTTGGGGAACGGGCCACGGCAAAGGCCCCCACGATGGGGCCGGTGCCTGTCTCAAGCAGAGCATCCGGAAAGAGCAGCTCAGGCCCGACAGTAGAAAACTACATGATGCAGCCGATGTAGTTAATTATTTGAAGACATCGATGAATAGACCCAATGGAGCTTATCCCGGTGCAAAGCGCCAAGTTGATCGACACTTCACACTGATTGGGAAGACGGAAGTTTGCAGGAAGCTGTCGATGGGATGTGCAACCATCAACGGGAGTCGCAGCATGCACTCCATCCGAAGTGTAGGCCCACAAAACAACACACTACTCCAGGTTCGCGATTTTTCTTGTTTCTGCGGTTTCTGTCTACATGGTGAAGGAGCCTCGTGCTGTAGCTCTGCATTCGTCAAGCCCTGGAAAGTGGTGACTCTGGTGCCCACCTCTAGCATCGAAGCAGTGCAAGAGGAAGATTTGGAGCAAGGGTGGGAGGTGGAGGACGACAGCAACGACCTAGCTTTGTCATTGGAGGTCGGCGACCACTTTGCGATCTTGGCTGATCCGGAGGACCCGCATTCTAAGGGAGCAGAGTTTTTCGTCTTGCTTTGTACTAAGAGGATGTACGTTGTGGAGGACGAGATGCTAAGGGATGCATGGGGGGGTGTGGTTGAGAGGACAGATGAAGTGGTAGAAGGACTCTATTACGAACAACATGGTAAAAAGCCGAACTCCTACGTTTTGCTGGATACTGTTGGGCCAGCAAGAGTGTACTCCCACTTGGTCTTTGCATCTAAGTTCAGTATGAAACTAGCAATTCACAAACAGAAATCCAATACATCTGTTTACAAGTTGAGTGATGCCGCCTTATCCAAGATTGCACGTGTACTACGTGACAGGGAGAGGGTAGCAGCGTTGGAGTCAGATGCCGAGGTCCATTCCGATGAGGACGAAACAGAGAGTGACTCGGATGATGATTCCGATTAAGTCACAGTTACAGTGGTCACTTCTTTCCCTGGTTGAATTGATTTTGCGCCATAAATGGCTCGGATCTGTTAGCTGTATAGATTGTTTTAATCCTTTCCCTTAGTTAAGTATTTCTTTAGTTTGCATTAGGTGGCCGTACTGAAGACTGCTGAGGAGTCGATGATATCCAATCTTCCGGATCCGATTAATTAGTGCGGCGTACTGGGGGTAATCCGCACCCTTCATGGTGAAGTGACATGTAGATTACGTAGCTGTTTCCTACTTTTAAAGTGGCGTCTATGAAGTTTCGGCTACCACTCCTTTCACAACTGTGTTCACCATTCGGCTGCCACCTTTATATTCAGGTGCTCATTTCTTAGCTCATTACTCAGTCGTCGTTAGTTTCGTCAATTTTTTTCTCTTATGTAATCTTGGAGGTGCTTATTGTGACGGAATTCTCTTGCATGCTTCAGTGTGAGTCATGGTGTTCAATTACTTCGAAGCGGTCGAGGAGATGGACCAACTCGGGGTGGCGTACTTCACAATGGCCGTGACGGCAACGTCCGCAGCATCCAGCATGGTTTGTGTGGCACCTGTGATTTTATTCTGTTCGTATTGCCCTTCTTAATTTTATAAAGATCTGAAAGTTTGCCTACTGTTCAAGTTGTTGTGTACTGTTCACGTCGTCTTGTATCTTCAGTGAATTTTTTTGGACTCTAATAGTGACGTTGCATGCACATAGGAAATCCCAATCTCCTTCACGGCGAAGACAAGGTGGCCCGGAGTCTCAAAATGCAAGCTCTTAACCTCCGTCAACGAACGCCGCGAATGGGCGATTGACTTCGAGCGACCCTCCATCGGAGGAGTAGGTGCAGCCTTCAGGAGTGTGGGTTCAGGGTGGCACGAATTCGTGTCTGGTATGAGCCTCGGGCCAGGCACCTTCCTTATTCTTGAGGTCGTGGATGAGGAGTGCTTGTCGGTTTCTATCTACCCTCCTATCCCATTCCGGTGCTTCAAAAAGACTTTGCGGGCTTCGCACTGCCGTAAATTGGTAAGTATGTTCCCTTGACGTTCGTTTTGTCTTGAGCATTGGTGTTTTGTTGATTCAGTGTAGGCTCCTCAAGTCGAGTTTGCGTAGTTGTTAATTAAGTCCTGGATTGGTTATTTTTCAGGATATTCCTACTCAGTTCTGGCGTGACGTTGGAGTAGAGAACTTCGAGGACGAGGACTATATGCTGCACGGTCCGTTGAAGAGTTCCAAGGTGAAGAGCACTGTGGCACGCACACCTAAACAGACGTGGTGTTTCTTCACCGTAGGTTGGGCGGGCTTTTGCCTGAACAATGATTTCCAGCAGGGCGATACTCTCGTTTTCACTCAGTCTTCAACTTTCGGCTTTGAAGTGGAGATGGCGTGAAGGTCGTCGTGATGTGGCATGTTAGGAGTGATCATTGGACATGTTAGAACTTCTGACTTCCGAAACTGTCAATTGTATTGTAAATATTGCTCCACAAGACTCATGACTGTTAACCTGTAACCGGAGAGATTTTTCGTTATGTAAATACATAGCACTATGTAATGTTTTTTAATGGCCGTGTCTTCATCTTCTTGTATTCATGTGGAGTGACTGGTTATGATGCCGTCGCTGTCTCAAGCAAAGCATGACTTGTGTTTTTACTGGAGTTCACCTTCATTTTCATGTTCCTTCAATAATCAATTTTAAGTTACATGACGCGTATGAAACTATAGACTGAAACAGTCGTGCTTCTGCAAATACAATCAAAGTCCTACTTAAGTTGTCCAATTTAGACTCCAGCAATTGTAGGTTACACGAACAACGGAATGAGTACATTTCTAAAATCTACATTTCATTACAATATTTTGAAAAGTACTCGGGTGCGTTCTATCCTCTGAAATCTACATGATCGCCAAAACATCCTGGCAATGACCTCTGAAATCTAATAATTTCTATTTCGAATCTACTACCCCCGATATGACACACTTGTCCCGATGTACTTAAACATGATCACAAATTTTACTACTCAACTTAAGTGCGTCCTTAAGGTGTCACATCTGTTTTATGTGAGTTTTGCATTCTGTCTAATCTAGCGCCGGCGCTCTCCCTCTCCCTCATTAATGGTCCGCAACTGTTCTCCTTCTTCCTAGTCCCTCATTTTCACAACTGAAATTGCAGTTCTACACAACTGATCCTACAGAGCTCGAGCTTTTCCGTAATCAATCGTTGGCATTCGTCTTACACCACCCACGGTATCAGGAATGGCTTCGATTAGAATGATAGATCGTTGTCGGGCAGATCAGAAGGGGAAGAAACCACAGGTGGACGACGGTCGCACCGGGGGAGAGACTTCCCAAACCAAAATGGAGCTCGTCATCGTCGGGGATTATGAGCGAAAAGAACTTCCCGTCTGGGTGGACTCTGCGGCGAGAAGGAATGGAGAGTACCAGTTTATTCAGGACGTTCCGATTGATCTACATTGCTTGCGCCGATGGTTGAAGATGGTGACGCAATTCGAGGAGGTGACCAAATACGAACTGCGAGAATTTGATAAGGTGCGGGAGCTGAATGTCGAGGGGTGGATGGGCACCTGGAAGATGAAGGCGCTCATGCAGTTCCAGGCCGTGGCACAAGCCACCGGAATTATGCATCCGCCGCGCCGCCACATGCATTCTGGGGTCGGTCCTAAACTCCGACCGGTACTAGCGTTGCCGGCACCGGATATGGCGGGATGGTGTGCTGATCGCCTTGCAAATCTTGCAAAGGTTGCGGTGCCCGCACCCCCGCCACCGGTCTCTGAGCAGCGACATAGTTCCCCACCGGCGCCAGTCGAAGTTGTCAACTTGTCGGATGTTTCCTCTCCTACCGCCAGTTCCATGAACTCTTGGTCTTCGATGTCCATCGACCCCTGGCCGAAAATGGACAAAGTAGAGGAGGACGACGCATCGACGCACCCTGAGCGGGAGGCAAGGGAAGCAGGAGGGCGAAAGCAAGGTACTGTGCCAACTGTTTACTAGTTTCGAGTTATCTCATGTTCTGTAACTTCCATGTAGCTCTGCTTTCCAATGAATTTGGTTTGGTCACTCTGAACTCCTAACTTCGGACTATCTTGTTTTCCACAGACCGGTTGTGAATGCTGCATCATTAGATTTGCACCGCGTAGAAGACGAGACTTGCACAGGTACGTTCCATCTGCTCTACTAGATTGACTCTAAACTACTTCGTTCACCAGTTAGTACTGAGTCTCAATCGGACTTCATGAGACATCTATTTTCCTTTTCCGTTCTGGACTCACGTCTGTTTCACTTCCCTTCTATTTTGCAGATTCGGTGGAAGCAGCTTCGAGCTCTTCAGTTGTATCAGGACCGATATTCCTGCGACAGTGTAGAGAACTGAGCGGCCCCTAACATACTCGGCAGTTGTTGACTATAACTGTACTGGGGGTTATCCCGGTCTTGTGTTGCGACAATACACTTTTTAGCTCTGACATGCTATTTCTCTGGTAGTGAAAGTAACGAGATCATCGTCTTGCGCACTTGCTTTATCTGAGTTAAGCGCTACATGATTGACGTTTGAGGTTCTGGTTCCTTAGTTTGTTCAAAGATGCAGTGAAACGACGTCGATTCCTTATACACTTTGCGGATTATGATAGTTATCCAGACAGTAAACTTGTGCCCTTTAAATAGTTCTGGAACACTTATGTGCAACTCCTCATTGTAATTTGAATGTAGAACCATTTTTTAAATCATTAGCAGTCTATAAGTTTGCGGCATTTGCCAAACGTAACATTCGCATAAAGATTAGATCAGACTGTGGCAAATTTCTCTACAATATGATCGTAGCACATACTTCTAAATCTCGACAGTATGCAAATAGAAAGTAATGTACTTTGATACAAAGTGATGGCCAGGAATGACAGGAAACTGAGTTAGCAAGGGAAAAAAGAAAGGAACCGTGTCGTCGGAGATAAGGAACGGAACAAAGGAACGCTTCTGTATAACTTCTGAAAAAAAAGCCATACCCTACCACCCACTGCCCCCGCTCCATTACAATCATCTTAAAGCTTCCCAACCAACAAAGCCAAGACCGAAAAAGTGATGCGACAAACAACACAAACAACCCAGCATTAACTACAAATGTGCTTCAAAATTCTTAATCCCAGTGCTTCAAAATTCGGTGCTACAAAGTTCCCTATCTACAATGTTCGTAATACCTATAGCCTGCCAACAGTTCCCTTCGGTAAGGGAATAGGTCATACGCAGTACTGGCTCTGAAATAGCATACTGTACCGACTCAATATAAACAACAAAAATGAACAGGAGTACTCCATCAATCCTACCGGAGGCCAGGAATTTACAAACCCCTGAATTTTACAGGAACCGTGTCTTGAACTTCGCGGCGTCTTAGTGTACTTCGTAGCTGCTGTACCTTTTCAAGCGGTGTCTTCGTTGCAGGTGCGGCCTCCTTCGGAGGCTTCTGACCAGCTGTCTTTGACGCACTGGGGGGGCGGCCGACAGGTCTTTTCTTCGTCATCGGTGCGGGCTTGATGTCGCTAGCTCCAGCGGCCCCCGACGCATCTACACGTGGTACAGGTCCAAGGATGTCTTCAGCCGCCATCTCCACGATCTTTTTAAACTTCTGAATGTGGCTCGCCGAAGGATGCTTTGATCGCCTACGCTTGCGCCCCCCCCTGCTGGACTCCATCTCCACATCGGGTGGCCCTGTGCCAAGAAGGGTCGAGACAGCTGAAAACCGCGTACCACTTCGAGGTTTAGGCGTTGCTGCAGGTACATCGAACTCTCCCTCACTCTGATCCTCTTCAACTTCTGGGACATGTTGCCGTGATATCGTTCCCCCGTTATTGAACTCGTCAGGGCCGCACCAGTGTACTAGTCCGTTGTCCGTGTCGCTACCAAAGCTCAAATCCTCACCCGAAGCATCTGACGCATCCTCTCTCTCCTCTTCTGTAGGGCCTACAACCTTATCTGTGGCAGGCGTTTGTGGAGCTACTACCGACTCAGTCACATTCCCCTCAATCTCATCAGTTCTAAGGTCCAGCAAGAGGCTTGGCTTGGACTGTGAGTTTATACGCCCCCATCCTGTTACACGGCCATCGCATACCAGACATACATTTATCTGCTGGATGCAGCTGAAGCAGAATACGTCGTGGCCACAACCCTGAGCACAATTATCAACCAGTACTCAAAGTTATTATAAACCACAGGCACATAAGCTTATTTGGAACTAAAAGAAAACGGAAAAAAACACATAACCAAAGCATGTATCTTACCTTGAGAAATACCGAGATTTCTTTTATCCTGCACACTTCACAAAGTGCGGTGGGTGTTGTTTTCTGAACCGGCTCGGCAAAACACTGCTTAGACGTTACATCAATTTGACTAGATTGGGACAGAGGAGTGATTTTCTCAGGACTCTCTCTCCAACATGATGACGTAGGAGACGTCGTAGTTCTTCCTGCTTGAAAAACACACACACAGTGAACACCCCACGGCATAGACATCTCTACATACGGGCTACTAAAATGCAAGGTCAGGAAAGGAGTAAAGGAAAATCGGAAGAAAATAAGCATCCAGGAATCATAGAACCGATTAAGGAAAACTAGAAGAAAAGGAAGCATCCAGGACTACAAAAGGAAGCATCAGCAACAAGAGTTAGTTTGGAAAAAAGGAAAGGAACGGTGTCGACAGAGATAAAGAACGGAGTACGGAAAAAAGAAAAGGACTCGAAAACAAGGAATACGATAACAAGGAAAAAAGGAAGTTCAAAAATACAAGAAAGGATAAAAGGAAACTGAGTTAGCTTGGCAAAAATAAAGGAACGGAACAACAGGAAACATCTTATATCCTGCACAGGAACAGAATGAAAGGAAACTGATTTAGCTAGGAAAAAAAGAAAGGAACCGTGTCGACAGAGATAAAGAACGGAACACACAAAACGAAGTACGGAAAAAAAGGAAAGGACTCAAAAACAAGGAATACGATAACAAGGAAAAAAGGAAGTTCAAAAATACAAAAAGGATAAAAGGAAACTCAGTAAGCTTGGCAAAATTAAAGGAACGGAATAACAGGAAACAACTTTTATCCTGCACAGGAACAGAATGAAAGGAAACTGATTTAGCTAGAAAAAAAGGAAAGGAACCGTGGCGTCGAAGATAAGGCATGGAACAAAGGAAACGAGATTTTAAGCAAAAAAAAAAGGTACTAAAAAGCAAGGAAATTGATAACAAGGAACATAAGGAAATTCGAAACTAACAGGAAAGAGAAAGGAAGTTTAGACAAGCGTCAAGAAAGGAAGATGGGGGAAATGTGGGTGAGAAGAGGAAAGCCAGAACAGATCACAGGAAGGAAAATGAGACGAAGGGAAATTTGAGCGGGTCCGAGAAGGACAACATAGCAGGGAAGGATAAAAGACTCCCATGAGCAACAAATAACCATGACATTGGGCGATCGAATTTATGATAATGTACCTCCATCAGTAGAGTTAGCCGCAACCACTCGGTCCTGCTGAGCAAGGGCCGCTACCGGTTTCTTCACCGCAACCGCGACTGTCGTCGGACGGATGCCAATAGCTGCACAACTGAGCGGATCAAAGGTCTTCTTGCAAAGGGAAACAAGACACTGGGAGGACTTCTGAGAGTGCTCATAAAGACAATATGGATGATAGGTATGCCCACAAGCTAGAGACGAATAGTCCCAGCAACTAAACCACAAAGAACACACCGGACATGCGTTCAAGGTATGGATTACAGCTATGGGAAATTCTGGACTTCTTTCGAGCGGGATGGGAAAGAACGAAGCACCAACCCCCATCTGCATACGACGGAGTTGTTCTGCCATCGAGGACAGAGCATTTTCTAAAGAAGTCACTCGACCCTCCAGCAGGTCTTTCTTTGCGGAGCACTCTGTGAACGTGACCTCTAACTTTGCAATGTTTCCCTCGCACCGCGCAACGGCCTCTCTAGAAAGACGGATGGTATTTTCCTCGAGCCCCTTCTGGAATGACAAGTCCTCTAACTCCGCAATGGAAGCGTCAACCTCTTGCTGAAGTACGACACACTCTTCACGACTACTGGGATCGCTCCGCAACTGCACCTCTACCAAACGCAGACTTCGACTCTCCATCTTAACCCTAGAGGCCCGCTCGAGCTCACTAAAGTGGCCTGACTTGACCTTACTTTCAGCAGCAATCAATTCACGATCGCTCCGTAGAAGCTTTGCCCTCCGAAGAGAGTCCTCAACAGACCCTAACGCAAGAACACTCTCGACCATGCTCAAACGACACTGCTTTAATAAATTTTCTGTGGACTCAATCGCCCTCTCCATGCTCTCTACTTCCCCACTGCTCCAACCCGGTAGGACTCCATTTCGGCCAACTCTACTGCTGCCCTTCTTTCCCATCAGGAGCCCTGCGTCCACCTCTCCCTCTGACTTCACTGTAAGGGACAACGTTGTGGGAAACCCTACACTGCCCACACGATCAGCACTAAATCGCTTCTTCCCGAGCGTGGAAGGTGCTGTCAAAACCCCATCGTCAGCTTCCCTCTCTCTTTTCTGCTTTCGCTCTTCTGCCCTCTTCTTCAAACTATCCCTAACCTTCTGCCTCTCCTCACTGAATTGTTTCCAGTTAACACTCCACCCCATAGACATCAAGATAAGCCCCCTAGCGAAGGAGACACTGATCTCTTTGTTCGGGATCTCGTCAGTACCGTACACTCGGCAATACAAGTTTCGAATAGCCTCTTGCTCAACCAACGTCGGCCGTACGTTGTATTTCCAACCGGACTTGGAGCTCTTCTTCCCAAAATAGCTACAAATCATACTCTCAGGGACTTCCTCACGGATTTCGCTCACATTGACCTCACCGACCGGTAGTCCTTCACATGCAAAACGTGTGGCCTCCATCTGCAGTGCCCTCAGAAGAACCCTAAACCCTTGACCAGTAGAATGCCTGTTGTGCAACAAGCGTGACAAAGATTCCGAATTGAATGCACCTGACTTCTGATTCACATGCAGGCATTCAATGCAAATCCTCAGATAAGCGAAGGTCAGCGCGGGAATGGGGAGAGGCAAAGTGGCGGGAGAGTAGACCACTTGGCTGGAAACGCGGGAACCACCTGGTGCAGTGGGGAAACCCGGGAAACTTGCCGCGTCACTTCCGCATCCAAATTTCCCACGATTTTGTGGGGAGTCCGGATCAGGACTCATACTGGACGGTACAACTAATAATGCGATGAATGTTGAGGCAATTCAGTCCTGTCCGGGCCTCCGGCTCGTCCGTTGGGAGATACCCCAACCGGGCCATCGCCCAAAAATAAATATTCTTTTTCAAAGCCTATTCATAGAGAATTAATAAAATAATGAAAAAAAAATCTTTTAAAATTAAAACACATTATATTTTAAGTTTTTTTTATTAAAACAAAATTATTATTAATTCTATAAATAATGTACTAATTAATTAGTAACAAATAAAAAACATTAATAAAATCAGATAATAAAATTAATAATAATTCTAAAGTTCATTTAAAAATAAAAATAGCCATAGAAAACAACCATAATAAATCTCATCTAAATTTAGTAAAATTATTTCACCAAAAAATAAAATTAAAAATAAATATGAAATTTCAAAAATTATAAAAGATAAGAAAAATTAAAATATTTTTAAAAATCAGAAATTAAAAAAATAACTAAAAAAATTCTTTTAAAAAAATAGAATTTTCTAATAAACTATAAACTAAAGATAAAATTACTTTTAATAGAAAAAAGAAGAAGATTAAAATTAAACAAAAACTTCTAAAATATTGTACAAAAATTACGAAACCATATACAACCAAATCAGGTAAACTTATTGACTTTTATTTTGCATCAAAAGATATGATCAACCCTTTTGAGATCTTCCTCATGCTATTCAGAAAAAGAAAATAACCTCCAGGCAATATATCTTTCAATGACAGTTGGTTCAAATTCAAGTAAACTGCAATATTCGCACAACTCGACATAGATATCCTACAATTTATCTATGGCCTACAGCCTTTGAACCTTGCCTCAAATTTGAACGTCATATGGTTCATGGTGCTGATATTTGGCATGAATGTTAATAAGATAAAGATCATGTTGTGCCAAAAATATCATGTTAAACAGACAATTTAACAACAGTTGGTAGCAAGGAAATGGTTTCCCCCATTGTTTCCTACAACACACATGTTGGTATATTGTTAATATTGTTTTTTTTTACTATTCTTTTGACCTTGAAGTTTTTATCATATGGTATTGACACAAAGAATTTCATGTTAAGAAGAAAAAAAATTCAATTTTTAGAAGGTTGTCAAAGTTGGCAACAATGAAAAACTTTCCACAGTGGTAGATTTTGATTAACCTTTTTTTGGTGAATTTCATGGCCTTGAAATTTGGCACACATATAATTGACTTAAAGATAATGCTTTGGTAAAACATTCTTGGTAAAAATACCAATTTTTGAACTCTCGTGAGGCTTTCAAAGTTGGCAGTGTTGAAATTTTTCTATTTGCATTTTCAAAAACGACATTTTGATTGGTACCCCACTTACACTACTAAACTCTGTTTCACCTGGTGCTGGTGCTTCTGTTCATCGTTGTTAGCAACTATTCATCTTCATCCGTCAATTGATGTCCCCCCAGCCGGTGATGTCCGGATACTATGCCCTCCTTAGGTCCGGGTGTCAATCTTTGTTTTACAACCATCTACGGCCTGGACCTCGATCCTCAAGGACTGAATCCGAATTTGTGAAGCCATGCAGTTGGGACGATGCTTTTGAACGAGCTTCAACTCATCTCCGGCTCAACTCCAAGCCTGCACACATCAACCTGACCACGATAATTCCCTTGAACATCCAAAATCAACACAATATTGAATGTGTATAACACCAGTGATCTAAAAGTTGCTAAACATTTGTAACGTGACATTACTTTCCCTGATCAAGAATGTCCAATGCAATGAGATAAACACACTAAGACCTTGTCCCAAGCTCATGCCTCTCGTACAACCAAATATGTCCGAACTCATCAAACTAGCCAAGGCCGCCAAACTAGCCAAACAAGCAAAGCTCTTGGAAGAGAAAGGAAGATGGAAGCCAAATCTATGAATAAGAAGATTGGAGTAGGCAAACCAACCACAAACTTGGAAGTATTGGACTTTGACACATTTGTCCAAAACTTGTTTCAAAACGGGCATGGAGGGTAAAAACAAAGCCAAGGACCACAAGAGAAGCTCCCAATCTAGCTTATCATCTTGCTAAGTTGCTAGATAAAGATGCAGTACATACTATGTATATTACTATGACTTTGCGATGATGTTTACAATGCCTCATCAGTGCTCTAGCCTTATCAGCTTCTCTCTCTGCAGCTCTGGCCTCAAATCTTACAGATTTCTGTGGCATTCTACTGATCAAAACTTAATTCATTAAGCCAATTTCGCAGTCATAATGATTGCTCCCATTCGTGCCCTCTACTCACTCTCAATAACAATTAAAATCCATCTACACCTCATCGGCAATTTTTCCTTTCACAAATGTACTCTGCACATCCATGTATTATACATTTACTCTGTTGTGTTGTCAGTGATGATGTTTATCGTTGCCCACTAATTAGCCACTGTGGTGAAATTTTTCCCAAAGTTGAAACCATGCTGAATCTGCCCATTTCCTCTGTGCAACTAAAAATAAAGCATAGTGGCTCCAGTAATAAGTTTCCCTTGTTTGTTTGCAATATTTAGATATTCATCACTTTGGCAATTTTTTGCTTGCAAAAATCAGACTTAGAGTTTCAAAATACACTACATTTTCATATTTAGAGAGGAAATCCTAAACTGTCAAAGTTTGAAGAAACTGCCAGTATAGTGAATTGAACTCCATCAATGGAATTGTCTAGTTTGCGGATTCGCCGTCTTGGGAGATTTTTGTGCCGATCATGCGGTTGGGGAGATGTCCACCATTGTCAGGGGAAGGTCACGTGATTTTGTTCTAAGGTTGATAGACATGATCTTTGCTGGGCTCATGTAGTACCTTCTATCACTGAGGTGGCTGATTGCGTAGTACTTAGCATGACTGGCCCCAGCCGACTTTGAACACAGTTAAGATCTTAAAGGACGGCTCGAGCTCGTGCTTGAGCCCGATATTGTCTGGTGAAGTGGTACATTGCTCCAGTTTCAAGGTACAATGACAAGTGCTGAGACTCATCAGGTACAATTTGGAATATGTCTCATGAATCATCAAGCATATGTTATTATTCTTCTGCAAAATCGGTAACGCCATCGATGTCGATGACGCTTCCTTCAGAGTCCGAGCTCTCCACAACCTGCGACTGATCCTTCGTCATCTTTGCCTGAGTTGTGTAAATCGTAGATATTAAACTCCAAACACTCGACCATTTGAATCAGGTTACGTACACCGATTTTTTATAGTGCCCTAAGTTGCCAGATTTGTTGCAAACTGGCTCCTCCCAGATTGATTCATTCTGCTTCCGAAGTCTACCTTTCTGGTTGTTGCAAGAGTTGGTAGATTTGTCCTGTGTCGATCAATCGTCCTTTGCTAGATTGATGTCGTAATCTAGAGGTTTGATCAGATTGATTAGACTCGGCAAATTTGGAGTTTGATTCAAATGGTGTTTTAGTACGGATCTTATTCTTCGGTGGTTTGGCCCCAACCTGCTCGGCCATCGTCATCTTCATATCTGTATTTAACAATTACCATCAAGATCCAGCAACTGCAGGATTATGAGAACAATCAGTTGTTTCGGAAATCAGATTTGCATGCCTTCGAGCAAGTCTATCATAAAGTCGTCGATTGTCAGAGACTCTTTCTTCTTGATCTTGAGCAGTTTCGGTAATAACTAAGCTTTCGTAAAGAGGACGAGTTGATACTTGTTTTTTTTTTTAAAACTTTGATGATAGTAAAGATCAACAAGTTTCAATAATTTGGTGATTAGTTTTTCAGCAACAAGTTTAACTCGTTGAGAATTGTTGATCCAAATTCTCTGTCTTCGTTTGTTATGGTGATATGAATGGCACAATGACATGTTGCCAAAAGTCTTCTAGGCTCTGAAGAATGTTATCAATTCTGACACAGTGGGTGATGTTGTCTGTTCCTGACACATGTTTAGACACTAAGACAGACCTGCATAGCTCTGATGTCATATTGGATTACAAGGAATTACATCAATAACTCAAGAATGCAGAGCAGTGAAACAGGAGTGTTACATAGTTCAATTGATGAACAAGGAACAGAGCCCCTGTTCAGTACATAGTCAAACGACTGATAACAGAATTAGGCTTAAAGAGAACGCCTGGCTAGCCTTAACAGCATTGTGAGTTGCTAAAAAGTAAATCCAACAAATAGCTATTACGTTGCTGCAAGGCACGGATACCTGGATTGAAGTTTGATAAAAATATTATAGTTTAAATATGTGCATAAGGTGCTATGAGCTCAATCATAAGCATCTTGAAGCTGTGTGTCGATTCTCCCTGTGCTCAATCCTCTCTACCTCAGATAGTACTTGCTCATCTTCAGTAACAAATTATCAGCTTATCTTTAAGAAAACTTAGCAACTTCACAGTAGGTCGTCATCAATTAAACAATAACTCACTCTACTCTTACTCAAAATACTGCAAATCCAGCATGTAGAAATAATTCACATCTGCGTGATCAAGGATGTTCTGCTCTTGAACACCGACATTCCATCAATGGATGGGACAAATTCCTCATGCAAAAGTCTCTCTTGATCAGTTTCTATCCGTTCAACATTAGTGTACCCTTTCAGCACCCCCGTCTCCTCCTTGACATGGTACAATTAGTCTGCAACTCGAATCAAAATCAACATAACGTGAAATGTGCACAATGAAAATAGACGATTCATCAAAATGCTAGTCCTGAAAAAGATCGCATGTTGCTTTATTTCAAGGAAATCAATTGTTACATCCTACCTTAATACGTCTTTCCAATCCAACAGATTCATAGATCGTCCAACTCTTGATGACCATTTCGCCATATCCAACTTTACACAACAATTGAGATGCTACACACCAAATCTCAATCTAGCTAAAAGCGCCATGTCAGTGTTGAAACATTCACAGCCGCCTCATCGAATCCTCATGGAAGTTCGCTTCAGATTCGCACAGCTCATCGTGATCGCTGCCGCGTAATGTCAAAATCTCCGCAAGTCCTAACTGTGGTGCAGAGGCCAGGATGATCGGTGGCGCCATTAGCTTCAAAGACTGCTTCAATTTGGACATTTTAAATCAGTAAAGAAAGCATAGATTAGAGTAAGTTATCATTGCAGCACAGTGTGCCAAGCATGCATGCACCACGTACCGGTATGGCCTAAAATGGTTTTAATAATATTCTACTGCTCTACGTAATATTGCTCGTGGATTCTACGCAGCCCTCGATCTCTGGCCCAGAAGTGTCTGAATTTTGAAATGCACAAAGTGTTAGCGCTACTTGATTGATCCTCGGAAACTCTGCAGCTGGAGATAAGTCATCAGCAATCCTCGTCAAGGGACTTTCCTTCTTGTTGCACAAGGGTTGTAAAGCTAAAGGAGGACATGTGCCACTCACTGCTGACGAGGGAGGACCTTGGATAGTAATAATTGTAAGTGAAGAAGCATTCGCCGCGGTGGAGGGAAGTCTTCGGAGGTTCCGAGGCCATTGGGACAAGGATGTGGTGGACTTTCTGAAACATACGACTCAGTTTTGTCATTCACTTCTAGTCTTACAACAGTGGTTAGAAACGGAAGAAAGTTTCACTTAAAGACGAGGAGAGGAGGTAAAACCCAAAACAGGAAGGTTGAGTGTAAAGATTCACTGATTAAAATGATCATGGTAGTGCTCACTGTTCATGATATATCATGTGTTAATTGCATTCGTTGATTTTCAAATAGCACTCATCCCCATTCACCCAAATGACGGACGAACTGCTGAGTGGTTTACCTCCAGTATTTTGGTAAGCGTCCCCTACTGGCCCAGGCTAGCCTTGGTCTTTTGGAAATCTCAGAATCCTCTGCGAGCGAAGGTTGCATGTTGAGACAGGTTGATTCGCTGAACATATTTCGTCTCTTCAGCTTCTATCTACAGTAAGTTAAAGTGATTACGGTTGGTGCCAGGAGTTATAAGGAATGTATTGCAGTAGAATGTCGTGTGGGAAAGAGGGAATAAAGCATGCCAAAGGTGAATCAATCCTTCCTCCTAGGCTTTCAGGCTACAGTTTACACAGGAGTAGCTTGGATCCAGATAAGTGTGATATGCTGCTGTTTTGTCGTGTTGCATTCAAAGACTTATCAGCCGTCTTCTCCAGACAAACTTGAAGATTCCGAATCCCTCCTGAGACAGAACTGAGACACACTGTTTCCCTAGACTAAGGGCCAGCACGACTCTAGCTTGACCGCAGAGTATAACTACACTCCAATTACCGGAGGGATAGCAATCGTTTTTCTCGGTTTAACTTTATTCTTACTCGTCCATACACATCCTGTAACGGTTTAATCAGTCAATTACGATAGACATCATGTCAAAAGTTGTTCAGAATGCATTTATGACAAATTCTGTAGCCAGATTTCTTTTTGATATTTAACACAAAGTATGAGAATTTTATTCAGAAATGATTACAAAATCTATCGACATAGTTCGTACGTACATTCTTAAAGAAAATAATACAAAACAATAAAATAGTGGGCACCCGAATTGAAATCCAACATGAAACACGAGTTATAGTAGAAACATAGTCTTTATTTCACCAGGTCGGACAGTGGAGTGTCCAATAGTCTACTACTACTACTACTTTGTTGCTTAGTAACACCAGGAGAGTAAAGCGCTGTACGGGTGAAGCAAGTAGTAACTGAACTACTGTAGAGGTCAAGTAGTAGTCACAGGTGCAAAAATTTGCAAAGCTCCCTCGCAGAAGGAAGAGCAAAGCGAAAGGTTGGGCGGGTGTTATGACGTGACTGGATCCGTGTCAAAATTTTGAACCTAGAGCTATCCCACGCAGTGCGCCAGACAAGTGGGACAAGAGCTGCCAGGCAATGGGCATCCTAATTCGGCAGAGCATGATGATAAATTAATTACAGAAAGAGGCAGGCAGAGTAGTAATCAGAGGAAACACACACTGGGCACTCGGCTCTACACGATCATCGCTATTCCACATAGGTACTGCCGCACAGGGTCGATCAAAACGGCGGATTAGTGTGCTCGGTAAGGCTCTTTTATGTATACTGCAGATTCATTCAATTATTGACTTCCATCTTGTGACCGATCGAGCTGAGCTGAAGAAAATCAGCTGGCACATCAGATAAGCGGCACGTAACGGACGCCCAACTCGTTGGTCTTCTTCACCGTCCCGTCCAGTAACTTGTCCACAATCACAAGCTCCTGCAATAATCGACGAACTCAAACCGTTTAGATAACGGCCAGGAAAATGTATGAAACTGTGGACTGGTACTCTGTTTTCTGAGGAATGAGGTTATTACCTGAGAATTGGTTCCCACAGGGATCACCATGCGACCGCCTGGCTTCAGCTGCCTCACCAGCGCTTCTGGGAGTTCTGTGAGTCATTCAAGCAAGAGATGAGTTCGAGGTAAAGGATAAATGGACGCCTTGAAGAGATCAATGAGTTGGTGATTGAAGAGTTCAGAGAATAAATTCTACCTGCTGCGGCAGCGCCAACGTGGATGGCATCGTAGGGTCCGCATTCCTCCCAGCCAAGCTTTCCATCCGCCACTGCAAATTTTTATGATAGCTAGTTTGTTAGAAATAAAAACACTTTGTGGAACACTTCAATTATAATGAACGAGGCCTTGGCGATGGCTAGCAAACATGGCAAGACTCGAAGAGCGAGTCGGTGGTTGTGGATTTGTACCGTGCACTACGAGATGACCTTTCTCCATTAGAGCGGCGGCGGGGGTCATTTTTATGGCGTCAATGGACCGTTCGACGAGTTCGGAAATGTGCTCCACTCCGACGGTGTGGCCAGTCTCACCAACCTGCAGCACCACCAAAACAGTTCTCTTAAAGTTAATCACAAACATCACTAACGTAATACATACTATCTGCTGTTGCTTCAAAAGGAAACCACATTACTGAGCATTTTCTAAAATGAAAGACGAAAGCTCTTCGGGTGAATGCTGAGTAGTACCATGAGTCCGAAGACAGCCGTGAGGTAACCGGAACCAGAACCAACGTCGAGGACGACGTTGCCAGGCTTCAGGTAATCGGCGAGGAGAGACAGACAGAACGAATGCTGCAAAATTTTAAATAATCGGCAGTTGTAAGACTCCACTCACTCTAGAGTTTCCTGCCTCCGTAGTAAATTATTTTCAAAAACGCCACTTGAGGATGTTGTAGAATATCAAGGTAGAAGAAAGAAAGATCGGGGTATCTTACCATATGCGGGGCAGAAATTGTAGCTGCATAGCCTGAAATTTCAAACACAGACACAAACCACGTAACCCAGTGTCAGTCATGATTGTGACAAGCAGCTCATAATCTCAAAAACATGCTCAGCGGTGAAGACCTTGAAACGAGTAAACCCTGCTTAAACCCTTGATTGCAAGGAATCCAGAGACGTCACCTATGACTTGCGGGGCATCATTGTAGGCGAGCTTGGAATCCGGCACGAACAGCTTCCGGTCCACTTTTGACATGGCAAGAGCCGCCTCGGGTGAGGTGAGGATCTTTTGCTCTGCAGATGCGGACAATCAGGCAGGTGAGTAACGAGATTACACTTTCTTTCTTGGGATACGTTTAAACCGATGTCAAGGAATTCCATGGCAAGTGGCAGTAAAAGAAACTTCCAACCAAGAGGTGCAATGGACATGCAGAGGAATCGGAAGAGGGGGGACGATCGTGCGCATACTCTGCAAGTTGGAGACCAGCTCGGCGTTGGTCGCGCCATGGCAACGCCACATCATATCATCGCCGGGCGAAGAGGGCGCCGGCGGGTATGTGCCCGGCGGCGCACAAGGGGCGAGAAATGGCTTCCCTATTTTCGCTACTTTTTGTCCTCCCAGCCTCCGCTCGAATCGCGCGCTCCCGAACCGCGCTAGCTCTGTTGGTGGCTCTCAGAATACAAATAACTTTGATCGACGAAACTACACTCGGTAACTCGCAACTACGTCGCCCTTCGAATGTCTGCGCAGCCTAGCGGATCCTCAGGTGAAAGTAAGCTACGCGGTAGAAATGCAGCAGCTTTCACAAACCACCGTCCCACAACCACTGACAATCACTCTCAGACTCTCAACGCAACAAAACTAGAACGAGAAAAACCAAAACAACAGAGTCCAACAGGACAATTCCCAATACCAACCCGCTCCAAGTGCACAAAAATTAACACAAACAGTACGATCACTCCCAATCTAGAACCAACATTAACCACCAATGTGACACACACAACACGATCAACGAACTACCAAACAACCAAACACCGCCGCCTCAACTTTGCAGCCTCTCCCTCCACCAACTGCAAGAAAAACCGGAATCTAGACAAACAGAGACCGAAAACACCTTCGACACAGTACACAAAAACAGTACAGTACTGTAAGTTCACCAGCTTCCTACCACCACGGCACACAAATTCTAGAAACTCCAACAACCTCTCCGTGACCTCCGAACGAGAACCACCGCGCTAGATTCGTGCCTGCAGATTACCGAGAACCGACAACCGCCGAATCGAATGATCCCTCCGAATTCCGAGAGAGCATACCACCAGGTCCCCAATTGGTAGTACAGTACCAAAGATCATCAACCAAACGAACGCTAGACTTGAACACTTGTTCACCCGCTGGTTGATCGACGAAGCAAGCTGATCGAAACAGAGCGAGTTTGCAGGCGCTGAGAAGGAAAAACAAACACCGCAACGGTGGTGTGTGAGCTCGATGACGATGCAACTGGTGTGCTATAAGACAGCTAAAGGAGACATGGAGGGCAGTGGCTTATATAAGGTGCTCCGGTTGGGCTCGCCCAAAGTTGGGAAGACGAGAAGCATCGCCAAGCATCTGAGTGAAAAAACTAAGTAGCAGCATCGAGATTCGGAGCTAGACAAAGTTAGATAGATAGATGATCAGTGGAGTTAAGTTACGGAGATACTAGATGGATTTACTGCTACTAGTGTAGTAAGTTGGTAGGGATGAACTTGATGAAAAGACGGCAACAGGAACTTCATGCAGCGGGGGAGAACAATTCCATCACGCACTGCAACTTCGACTTGTTGAGCGCATGATCTGGTCGTGCCGTTGCTGTCTGTGCGGGTGGGGCTGCATTTTCTATTCTTTCTACTGGAGACTCGGTTATCTGCCCTGGTGGCATCCGACGTGGATTCCGGGTGAATTCATGAATGAATGGTTTTGTTTTTTTCCTTGTGTTTTTTTTTTTTTTTGATGTGGTTGTTTAGTTGTGTGTTTAGAAGAATGATCGGGGAGATCCGGAAGTTAGTTTAAACCGGGAGTCCGGGTATAGAAAGCGGGGACACACTCTCCACCATTTCTAGCCTTGATCTGTGAAAGCTCTACACCTCTCTCGGTCGAACCACATGACTAGTCAAATTCTTCTCACCTCTGAAAACAACAACCTCATGTAACCTCGGCGTTGAGTATGCAAACTTCCGGTTTAACACGGTAGTTCAGGCGCCTATTCCCATTCAATGTAGAGGTTTCCTCGGTGTTTTTGTATTCAAAGGTGAAAGGAACTTGACTACTCCTATGATTCGTAGAGAGCTCCGAGAGAGATTGGGAGTCCTCACGTATCACGGTTACAAATGGTGTAGAGTATGTTCCCGTTTTATATACCCGTATCCATGATTTAAGCCAGTCAAATGAAAATGCCAAATTACCAATTTGATTTTGGAGGTTTGGGATTTTTTCTGGTTCAAAATCTAAATTTTACTTATGTATTATATTAGTATCACTCAAGTATCATACATAAATTACCAAATAAACTTAGTAAAAAGAGGATAAGAGCTGGATGACCTCTGAAACTTCTCGAGCAATGGTTTGGAAGTGAGGAATGGTGGATTCGAGAGCATCACAGTTTGTTGAGTTTTTGGGGTGGGGTTGGAGACTGTGCAGGGGGGTTAGTGGAAGTGGGCACTGGGATTGAAGTTGGGGGGCTGATTTGCGCCATCAAATGATGGATGGGATTCAGCTTTCAAAATACTTTTTGGCAATTTTGAGGGGGTGATAAAAAGGGGGGTTTCAGGTTCATGGGCGGCTGCTCATTCCTAGAATATCCATGCTGGAGAGTTTTCAAACCTTGCGGATTTTTGTTGGGAGGTGTGTATGGGTAGGGGATTAGTGAGTGAGTGAGGGGAGATCGGATGGTTTTGAATTACGGGAGAATGGTATGAGAAGGTTTTGTTCAGGTGTCTTTTTCTACTTTGGTGGAGGTCCGTGCAATGCCACTTTGCTGATGGGGAGTTTGCATCTTGCGATGACTGGAAAAAAAACCTTGGTGCAATGGATTTTGCCTTGGAGGGCCCCAATTTGTGGATGGTTGTGCCACCCCCAACTGGTCATGGTGCAGAGTCATTTTCGTATCGGTTCCTTTGAGGGACAAATCATGCTAAAGGCACAGCACAGTAAGAACAATTGCAATGCCATTGGTATTGACCAACTCAATGATGCATGATCGTGTTGTCATGTTGCAATGTCCTTCTGCATCAAGTTGGTGTTAGATGTGACAATGGCTACTATATGCATGACTCTGTCTCAGCTGTCAAATTCATCTTGAAGGTTGGAGCTGGTAAAAATGTTTTAAGAGAGCTTTCTTTCAGCTACATTCGCCCATGACATTGAGTATGGACGGTGAAATAATTGGCCTTCGCTGTCATATTCACCTTCTTACCAACTCAATGCACGAGTTTACACTAGTAGAAAAGGTGATCTGATACACCGAAAATGAACACCAGGGAATGACCAACTACACCAAGAAATTCATTTTTTTGGTGTAGTTGGTCATTCTCTGGTGTTCATTTTCGGTGTATCAGATCACATTTTCTACTAGTGTTATGTGATATAGATATAGGTACGGGATTTATACTTTATTCCACAAAACAAACATACAAAGGTAGAAAATAGCCCTACAGTCAAAGGGTCACTTTGCAATGAATATCTAGATGAATGCAGTACTTACAAGAAATCAAAATACCAAAATTTATGATTCACCAAAATTAAATAAATTGAGTTGCAAGTGATTGAGGGATCAAGTTTGAAACAATTGCAAAAGATGTCTTAATCAAAGGCTACTCAAACATAATATTCCTATAAAAATAATCACATAGAAGTACAGAAAGGAAGACAATAAAAGTCAATACCAAAATTCAAATTGACAAGGTTGAGTTCATAAGGAAAAAAAATTCCGGTGGTTATCAATAATCTTTAATTTCTAAGACTGAGCAACCAATTCATATCGCCTTCTTCTTCAACAACCCACCAACTCTTATAGAGATGATGACATAAGTGAGGAAATGATAATTTAATAAATAGCAAAAAAAAATTAAAACAAACATTTGAATTAACAATGCCTCATTTTTGTACATATAAAAATAAATTGTATCCACTATATTTTAAAACTTCTACATCATTGATCATCTAGACTAACTTCATCCTTGTCATCTTTGCCTTACACTTCTTCTTCTAAACTTCAAAAGCATGTAATCAATGGATTTTTCTCCACCTTAATTGAATTAAAGATGCATGAAAACCTTTAAAGATGCTTTCAAATCAAGATAGATACACCATTTTAAAGATGAACACAATATCATCTAATGTAATTTTTTTTCTTTGAATTACTTTCAAACATTTGCAAATGTATCAACACCTAGACCCCTTTATATTTCATTTTATCATATAAGTCATGTATTTTAAATTTTAAATTAAGTTATAGACCATTTTTGTTTTAGTTTTGGATATTTTTTATATGTATTAAATATTCTTCAATTTTCTACTAAAATTACATCACACATAAAATATTATATATTTATATATTAAAAAAAAATTAATAATTTGACAAGAACATCAAAGCATATATTTCTTTGATGTGAAATTATGAATTTTTCTATTTTATGTCAATATTAATAATTTGATTTTTAATAATTCCAAACACACCAAAGAGAAGTGGGAAAATGAGAAAGTGATTTGGAGATAAATAAAGGATGTCATAAAATGATTTATTTACTGGCATATAGATGTGCTACTGGTGGGAAAAAAAAAACATATCATATAAATAAGTTAAAAGATAAATCAACCTTTTGACATTTACAAAATGCACTGGAACGACAATAACAAATTTATTATTCTATGGTTCTGTTGATAATTAAAGGAAATAAATAAGGAAGTGTACAAAAATTTAAACAATTATTATTAAATGGCCAATGGATCTATGTCCAAATCATTTCCACGTATATTCTTAGATGTTATACTATCTTTTTAGTCTTTTCATTATATTTCTATTATTTAATAATATAAATGATATAGACGTACTTTGTATACTTCATCTTCAAGAGCAGACTTTCTCTGCCAGGACCTTTCCACAATCAATTTTCAAGTTGAATTATATTGATAACAGAACAATGTGATATGGACAGTAGTCTATTTGTTACTAGTAATGACTGGTAACAAGCACATTAGTCTATTTGTTGCTAGTAATGACCGTTAACAAGGACAGTAGTCTATTTGTTGCTAGTAATGACCGATAACATGCAATCCATATCAACAAAGAATAAAAGTACAATGCCAAAATGCAAACAAGCTAAGTCATTGGCAAAAAACCAAAGAATGATTGGCAAGATTTTGTATGTACCAATACTAAGTGGATTTGTTGCAAAATAGACGAAATAACAATACATTTAAAAGGCAATATTATATATAATACCAAACACAAAATTCAATCCGCATCAACTACAACAATTCTATTATAAGATTGTATGGTTAATATTTCCATATCTCACCTCTATTTACACCTATAACAATTCAAAAACTACATTATTTCTAGCCGGGAAAATCTCATGATTTGTAAGAGGTTAAAAATTCATTTCCTATACAAATTTAAACACAATAATATCATTGACAAAGTAAGGAACATCTGTTAATATGTGATAATGTCTACCTACAACCACATTCAAGTGTACTTACATTACATTGGACTAACACCGGTTCCTAGCCATCTTCTTTCCTTCTTGCTTGATATTAGTCAAGGCCACTCGAAATCAAATACTTCACATTTTTTGTGCCTAACTTACATGTGCTGAGTACATCAAATTGTTCCAAACCCTGAACTCATGTTTTGTCAAAGTTCTAAATTCTTTTACTCAAAGACTCACAAACTCTATTGAATGTAAGTTTAACTGCCAAGGCAACAATTGTACTGTCTGAGTCAAGTCATGGCTTCGCAATCTCTTGAGAGTTGCGCCTAGTGATTAGAGAAGTTTTGGGCTTATGAATACATAGACTATAGCCTTTGATATACTGCTCCATGATCAAGTGATTCTCTGTCAGAATTCAGCAATTCTGAAACTTGTGCATGGTGTACTTTGCGATCCATCTACCCAATAATTTACCAATTGGTCACACACAATTTGCAAACGGGTTATGGTCTCTCAACTCCTGAAATCGTGACCAGTGACCACCGTCTCTAAAACCAATAATCAATCGATTTCATTGTGTCTATCCAAATTCACTTCAGGTTATGTTTTAGGGGAAACAAAAATGGCCACAAAATTTGATGTTTCTAGAGCCCAAATCACACTAGTTGCCCGAGAAGAGCATAAGGCTCTTAATCCTTAAACATCAGAGCCAGCCCCACGGGCTTGGTTTAAAGGAATTTATGGAGACAATAGTTTCATTTCTGAACCAAATAAAGCGAGACTTGTTGCGTTGGAAAGCTACTGAAAAAAGCGATCTAGATTCCAAATTTTCGCCTCATTTGAGAGATTGTGAAATCCTTGGTAAGCAATCAAAGTTATCAAATTGAACAAGTTTTGAGGTTGGGGCACCTAAAGTTCAATAATGTCGTAGTGCTACAGTGCACTGCAAAGCCGTTTTTGAAGAAGAAAATAAATAAAAAATAAAATTAAAAAAATTAAGATTCTTCCCGGACTGCCCACCCAGGACCCAAATTGTCGTTTAAGGGTTAAATTCAAACCAACTTATTTGTTGATTGCTTATGTTGTTCTTTGATAAGTATTAAAAACAAAATAAAACATTTTTGTTTCCGACATAAAAATGACTCCTTGATTCAAATGACATGAAAAAATAGCTTTTGTTTTATGTCATCTGTCAATACACTAACTTCAGATTCACCATTTAATTCATAATTTTCATTCAAAGGACTTGATATCCTAAAAGGTGAACATGTATGATTTGATTATGGTGATATATTTAGTAACACTAATAAACTTGGATAACTAGTTGCTTTTCATGTGTGAATTATTTCTATTGAATTGAGGTTGACTGCATCTTAACCCCTAAAGGTCCAAGGTGTTTTGGCACTTCTAAAACTGAAAACTGTAGATTTTGACCACCGTATGGAAATTGATGTATGTTTCCAATAAAATTTGCTTTTCTGGTATTTCCAACTGTAAGATCTTCAACCTTACTACTTGCACTAACACCAAGTCAAATTTTAACTGTTGGATCTTTACCATTTGTGAGATTATAACGTTCAAAGTTTATTGTTTTTTTTTTTGGCTTTCCTCGCAAGGCATAGTCCAAATGGTGCCAAGGGAGACTTGATGATTGTTACCCCAAACATTTTGCTCATATTTTTTTCCATGTAGGTAACTAAGTTGGGCACCTCCATGCAAAATTTTGAACACTTATTTTGATTTTTTGGCCTTCACGCAAATTATTTTTCAAAAGCAGGTACAAAATTGTCAATATGGTAAAACTTAAATAACATTAAATGTTTTTGGTTTGGAAAAATAGTGAACGGTAAAAAGTTACATCTATGAGTTTGTAAATTTTTGAAGAAAAAAAAATTGAAAAATTCCTAAATCTCAAATCTTGACAATTTTTGAAAGGAAAAAATGTAAAATTGCAGAAAACTTTGAAGCTTGTTCATGTAATTTTTGGAGGCTGCCCTTGTAAAATTGGTAAACTTTTTGGCTTGGGTCACTTTGGATTTTGAGTAGTGATTTGGTTATGAACATACTTTAAAAAAAAAAAATTGAAAAAAAACCTAATTTTAAACTGCCCGTTTTGGACTTGAAACCTAAAATTTCTAGATGAAGGTTCTAAAATTGGAATTTGACTTTGAAAATTTTACCACGTACACCTTGCGGTAAAGGGAGCATCCAACAAAAATATTAGGCAAAAATGTTACTTTTAACCTCTTCAACTAGGCTGCCAGAAATAGCAAAAACACATATTGGGTTTCCTGGACCTTTAGGGGTTAAAAGGCCACGTTACTTAAGACGCTAGTGAAAACCATGCCCGCAATGAGCACAACAAGTAACCAGGATCATGACCATTTTGACCAGATTTTCCATAATCTCTTCTTGTCATTGCGGGCATGGTTTCCACTAGTGACATGTTGTTCCTTCAAAACCTCTCTAATCATTTAAAGAGTTTTTTGTTTGAAATACTAGTATTCATAACCTCTCAACAATTGAACAATGATTTTTTCAAATTTATTTTAAAATTTAATATACTTTGTAATACCTCCATTTCCCTCCAGTATTTACTGTACTGGATAAGAAGACTAGAGTATGTTGCAAATTTACATTCAGTCAACCTGGATAATACCATTTGTCTGCTGAATGAACTCTAGATCCTACACAATGAACCACATGACAACTTGCAGGATCATGTGTTTGGCTATATATCAGCACGGCAGGGCTGTTAGAAGTGTTGGCCCATACACTGCTGGATGTAGATTTGTGTTTTTAGGATTTGTGCTTAAAATTATGCAGCGTCATGCTCATATCCAGATTCTATTTTTCAAAGAAACTGAATAAATCATATGATTGAGGGTGCACAATCTAAATTCACTAATAAGAGAGGATGTCCCTAACCCACCAACATAACCCCTAAAATTCCCAATCATATCTCACTAAAACCACTCCAAAATTGTCGTCTCAGTGCAAAGAGTGAAAGAACCAAAAAAATCTCTTAAGGGGCTCAATCATGTGGATGTTGTGGAAACCGCGGAATGACGCTGCCTTTTAACGGTAGGCATTGGCACATCGAAAAAATGTGGTGCAAAATCTAGCTCTCTATGGTAGACTATGGAAGAATTGCGTGGGCAAAAGCTCAAGAGGCAGCCCAAAAGTGCAAAGACAACCCCGAGAAAGTAGCGCATGCCATGTCCAACTTCTCGACTCTCTACGGAATATGATCGCCAAATGGGACGACATTTCCTCTAGTTGGCACCTTAGTGGTCCTAGTTTCAGGTCTGTTAGTCAAGTCTAGGTGTCCACCGGCCTCGCCGAACCTGGCAGGGTGGGTTTGTATGATGTTTTTTCTTTCCTCGCAGTAAAGGTTTCCTTTTTTTTGTGTCAATTTTAAAATAAAAATAAAAAAACCATACCAAACAAATGACTAATTACATGGGATTTTGCCCTAGATAATTAGAAGAACATACTTAAAGAACTTCATAAAATTTGACTAGACGGATTAGAAGATTATAGAGTTTGTGGTCATTTCAAATTTTCAAGTTTGTTAATTACTTGTGCATGAAATTTAAGAGGTAGTAGAGGGATGTAACAAGAATATTGATACACCTCTTAGACTACTACATTTTCTATTTAGTTGAAAAACTACGTCAAGCAGAAACACATGTCAAGATTTTTTATTTAGTCGAGACTTATTTTTGCATGTAAGACTTAGGCAACAACTAAAATATCTATTTAACAGTTTGAATGATCACTATGGCAACAACTCCAGGCGGAGAAGCGCGGAGGCTGACAATGTCATAGATGATGTTGTGCTAACCTAAATCTGTGCCAATCACATGCATGCCATATTACGGTGAAGTAACAAAGGAATTTTGAATAGAAAGAGTTCAACAACCACCATTTACTTTGCAAAAGACTACAATGCATGGTACAGAAGAGCCAATATTCTTGAGATTAAACAACTTTACTATAAGATGTAGTTTAAAATTCAATATGAGGTTTGCAAGTATTGAACCATATGTCGATTCCTTATGAATGAGTTTAATAATGCGTTCCTCTACTAAGTTTCTTGAAACGTTTTCTCAATATTTGGTCTAATGAGCATTGCAGTTATCTACCTTCCAAACTAAGAAGATTAGAACTAAATTAAAGGAAATGCAAAAGGACAAAAGAAAACCGATTGTTTGTCAATCCATGCTCTTAAACAAGTATTAGCAGCATTTCAATGAAGCGACTAGATGAAGACAAGAGCATAGCACTGTGAAATTTTGCACTGGTTTGTTATTATATCATTTATACAAAAGAATCCTTTGTTGGAAGAAAGGGCCTCATACTGTCGTAAGCTACAGTGAAGAAGGTGGGCTTCAAAAATACATGTATATAATGCACCATCCATTGACTATACAACAATCCTAAATGAAAGTGGTATGCATTACAAAACAATAAGTGACACTTTTTTTAAGATGGAAAATCTAGTTAGGTTGGCTTTGAAAATTCACAAGCGTCAACTAGATCTCTAAAAACAAATTTACAAGGATTAAAATATGCGCGTATAAAGAAATTTTGGTTTAAAAACATTGCTTCTTTCTATAGTAACTAGATAGAAGTATGCTAGAGGCATTCTTACATGCATGATTGCATTTGGAACTATGATGCAAGTGATGTTTAGGAGGAGAAGAATGGTGGTTGCAAGATATAGGTCAAAATGGTGTTGTAAATATATAATCACTCAATTTAAAAGGAACAAAAGTAAATTACTCTATTGTCATGTATTAGCATAGTGAAGTAGAGTTTTCCAAGGTTTTATACTTTAAGGGAAAGACATGAGAAGAAATTACATGGATCAATTTGAGGATGGAGCAAGTATGGTTATATAGCTGGAAGTTAGATGACATCAATCCTATTTTTATATTAGATCTCCTACTGCATAAAGTCATTTGAATGTGAATCTCAACAACAAACTGGTTGCTTCTAAATGTTGATGGTCATAAAGTCATGCAATCTTGTGAGTTGGGTAGAAGGCTATGGTTGTGGATTTGGTTATACTCACGCGTAGCCATTCTACTTTAGCCATCAACTACAACCTCTTGATGTAAATGTCTTTACAATATTTCAAAGAACATTTTGAGACAATAATCATGCTTGAATACCTTGTGCTAGAAGACAAAGTGCCACAAAATTGATATTGGCCCAAGGGATATTTAGAACTTTACAAAGGGCATTGATGTAGAGTAGTATTCAAAGAAATTTTAGAGCTACATGGATATGACCACTTAATATAAGAACGGCAAACAATCATATGGAACATGTGTTACAATTTGCATAGAGTGTATATGGAGAAGTGCGCTAGGTTTAGATTTAGATTCCGTTGAGCAGTGCTCAAGAGACTTCTTTGAAGTTAAAGGCAATTATAAATAATCAAATTCTAGGATTGCAACTAGAGTCCCAACATTGTTGTGTCTAATTAGAAGTCCAAGATCAAGCGGTTTACATGGTAGATTATGTGGCTTACGTGGCGACTTAAGATAAATCTAAGTATAATGGCTTTGATAGTACAATACATGATGTCACGCTTAAAAACAACTATTTGAACAAGGGCAATAAGCCTTGCTATATTGATGCTAAAAGCGTGCATTCTTCTATTAAATGTTTTCTTGACCTTCTAAAGGTTGTTTTTGAGCAGCTATAAAGACATAATATGACATGGTCATTGGCTATACTAAAAGTATTATAATGACAATTGAAGACTACGTATATTGCATGGAGATGAAAACTGAATATTGCAAAAAAACAAAGTTGGAAGCTGAGTAGCCTAAATAAAAAGCCAAACAAAAGAAAGTGGAGCGGGCAGTATAGTTGCTAAAGAAGAAATCAATAAAGACATAGGATGCAATTAAAGCATAAGCTGAAAAAATATTCCGCCAACAGTGAATTCAAGAGGCAACTCGAAAGAATGAGATGCGCCTCATATTTCATAATATTTGATTCACTTCTTCCATTGAGATTTTATGTTGCGCCTTTTTGAGGCATTTTTTGACCTTTATATAGTCAAAATATGGCATTGAAGCTTCTAAGTAATCAACTTCGAAGCATGAAACTTCCAATCCGTCTCATGTTCTACTAACTAGACCATAAACGTTTGTTCACCAATGTGACCCTCAGTACATGGTAGAGTAGGTTGTAGGCTTTTCAAATGAAGATGTTGAATTTGGCTCCAAATAGCGTCCACAATCGGAAATTGGTGTTGGATGAGTCAAACCACTTGTTAGACCGCTAATGCATATAGTGATGAGGAAGCAGATCAAGGTTGGTGAGGTTTCTAATGATGGACCCCTTATATGGACCATTATTGCATTTTGATGTCAAAAGACCAAACTTGTCCCACTTGATTAATTATTGAGTATGATAAGATTCATAATTCATAGTACTATATTGTCACAAACACGTTTCCTCACACGTTTTCTCGCATTGCTTGGTTGGTTTTGTTTTTTTTGTTTTTTTTTTTGGAGGGGGAGGGGGGGGGGGGGGGGGCATACAAGGCGCTTTTTTGGCTCGTGGCATTGCATCGGGTGATGAAGCGCATGCAACATCAAGTATTTGCAGCAGATCGAACTTGAGACCTCATGGTTGACTTTTGGAGAGCTTTAAGCCCCTTCTATTACCTACCATCATCTGCTAGTTGAAGGTCATTCCGGACCATGGTTGGTTGGTTTTCACTACTCAAGAGTTTTCTTTTGCAAGGTAGTGTATAATTCACAAAATAAGTCAAGCTTCACTTTGGAGTTTTTTTCCACTTGGACATTGGGTACACACTCATTAATAAATGTTTCTTTCATCTCACAAACAAATCACATCTTACTTGTTTTTAAAATCCTCAAATACGCATGAGGCCAAAGTGTAGTGGCAACCTATTTTGACGAGGGTCTCACACTCTCAAATACAATTATTGTATTTTAAGATTTTATATGTAGATTCTTTAGATTGTTGTATACATACCAAGCTGTGATTTGTAAAATTTTGATATATAATGCCAAAAAATTTGGTCTAAAATCTTCAAGGGATGTTAGCCTTGAAATGATATTGTAATCACATAAACACTTCGAAGCATATTTTTGTTTTTTTGTTGTGGTTTTACTTCTTATTACTATCATATTTTTTGTGACAAAACAGTGCATGGGTTTAACCCTTAAACGACATATGCTTTTTTGACACCACACCCACAATCTCTTTTAAACTCAACTTTAAGCACAATTCTGTTTTCAATTTGCTTTAGCTCTATTATGAAGAAGTATAGATCTCTTTAAGGTGCTCGATTTGGCATCCTCAAAACCCCATTTGATGTAATGTAGTGTAAGTTATGAGCAAGATCTCTCAAAAGTAAACCATGCATGAGGGGCTAGGGTTGATGTTTAAACCGGGAGTCCGGATATGTAAAGCGGGGACACACTTTCCACCATCTCTAGCCCTAATCTGTGAGAGTTCTCCACCTTTCTCGGAGCTCTCCTCAAATCACAAGACTAGTCAGAAACTTCTGACCTCTAAAACAGCAACCTTAGGTAACCTCAGCGTTGAGCACGCAAACTTCCGGTTTAAGGGTTAAACGGTTTTAGAGCCCAGTTCAAGGCTGTTTTTAAGCCAGAAACTTCCAATCTGACCCAAGTAATTCAGCATTTCCCATGAATAACCTTTCCACTGGCTGTCAGATTTCCATGCCTATTACAAGTACCAGGGCACCACTGCCCTGTGTCAGAGCATGTACCGGTACCTAACAGAATTATTTGCCACTGGACGAAATCAGACAAAGGAACATGGTTTCCAAGGAAAATAAAATATTGCCCTGTCAACCCAACTCTTTTCTTTTCCTGCCCGGCTGCCCCTGCCTCGCCTGCCTGCGCCGCAAACTGCTTCTACCGTATTAAAAACCACTCTCCCAAATTCCAATTACTAAGTTATCATAGTACACGTACTTAACTGAGCCCCCTCTTGGGTGGATAATTTGGGGGCTGACACGCTTGGACTGACACCTAGGACTGAAAATAGTGAGGTGGCACTGCATTTTTAATGACATCCATCAGGGCAAGCCCCCTTTTGTCCTGGAGCGAAGAAGCCAAATCCAAATGAACCTGACAAAGAAGCCCCCAGGGGTCAGAAAACAATGACCTCAATTGATGAGTTAACGGTTTCCTAATTTCAATGAGGTCAAGCAAAATAAAATACTCATTTTTCTGTGCGCATGTTGACATGGCACTTTACGCACAATTGGGTGATGGTTTTTTATATTATTTTTTAATTAGGAAGTGATGGCGATTAGGCAAACACTTTGCACGTGAGAGGGGCAGAGTTTGGCCCCCCTGTGGAGGCAAGTTGTTGAATCACTGCCACCTCAGACCTAGCTAATGATACACAAATTTAAGCAAGGAATTAATCCTAGTCACCCCCCATGACCTGCTTCAAACCGCCTCATAAGTTAGTTTGCCTCCATTGTGGGTCCCACTTGGGGCCCAACCCCTAATCATCTGAACTGGGTCTTTGATTTTTTGAGACCTGTGGTAAGTGAGTGGCAATGAAAAACTTAAAAGATATACATTCCTAGGAAAATGTGACTTCAAATGACGTGGGGGCTGAAGAGGGCAGGGGTTTATCTCTCCAAAACCTAGTAAAACATTTTATAATGCCCTCCTATACTCATTTTTGTTTGATTTTATTTATAGGGTGAGACAATGAGGGTTAGAATGGGTTAGAGCAGGGCAATTAGTGCTTAGTGTTGACATGGAGACATCATGGGAAACCTGTGATTGCATCAGGGTTTGGCAAGGGAGGGAAGTGCCAGGGTGGGGATATGGGAGATGGGGGTCCTCCTCCTTCCTGCCCTTGGAAGAAGCGCCCCCTCTTTCTTTTTATATTTAGATGGCCTTCTGAACGCAGTCACCAGTGCACGTCCATGGGTCCCTTCCCTTGGCCTACTAATCCGTCTCCATAATTAGCCCTTGGACTTAATTGTTGGGTTAGTGGCCCAAATGATGCTCTCTCTTGACACTTGGTGCCCGGATACGGTGCTCTGGAGCAGTGTCACCAATGTTCACTCAAGTTAGAAACATGGGCAAAGTAGCAGGCTGGAGGAGTTTACTGTTGGGGCTCCAGTTTTGTCATTTACTAGATTTTTCATATATAGTGTGTTTTTAATTAAAAAAACATATGGGGTATTGTATCTCTATCAGGCAGCAGAAGAGTGGTTTTTTGGGCAAGAACAGATACAGTTCCGCGGTGTAGTCTGGACATTTATCTATTTAGAAAAGGGGTACTTGTATTAAACCGGAAGTCCGGAGGCTATCTATACTCACTACAATAGCGAGGTCATCTCGGAGTTATTGTATTCAGAGGTCAAAAGAACTAAGGTAGAAACACCTATAACCGACAACTTAAAGCAGTTTAGCATATCAAAGCTTGGGTTATCGACAAGGAGATATTTTTGGTTCATAGGAAAATAAGGTTCATGAAGAATGAGCATTTTTCCATGAATTATCTCCCAATATTGAAATTTGAACAATTTTTCAAAGTGAAAAGTACTTCCGAACCAATAGCCAATATATACAAATGAGGTACATCTGTTCTTTCATAATCTAGGAATTAGAAGATATCGGCTATTGGTCATCTGTCGACTATGGGTGTCTCAACCTTAAATTGTGTTTGGAAAAGAGTTTCGAAAGAGGTGCAGACCCCTCACAAGATTAGGGTTACAAATGGTGTAGAGTGTATCCCCGCTTTTTATACTCGTACCCTGGTTTAACCCTTGACCACTCAAGGTGATATATTTCGTACGTTTAGAATTGGAAAACACGATGTATCTTGGAATGTCAAATGGCATTTCTCATTTGTTTTCAAGCTCTAACGGGTGGTTTACACTACAGACGAAGAACTCGTCCAATGAAGCTATAAAATATGTGATTGGCTACATCAACTTGTTCCAATATAACTTGGGTTTATACTACCATAATAAAAGGAAAATGACCAAAAAACTTGAGGTCTTTAAAAGGCCTAAAAATAGGCCTAGAGGATAATGTTGAAGGGTCTCAGGATTTTGTAGTGAGAGGGGCAAAAATGGTACTTTCATTGCAAAATGAGGAGTGTATAGGTAATAAATCAACTTTTGGTATTTTTAAATTATTTTTTATTATGGAAAATGCTCCAAAGTTGCCATTAACCCCTAAAGGACAATCTGCCACATTTGGGCTTTTTTGGAATTTGGACAGGTACCTATAAATGCGATTTATATCAGGATTTTTTGAAATTTTTATTGAAGGTGGGCCGTTTGGAGATCTTCGTGTGGGTATTCTTATTTTTCAATTCCGACATTTGGATCAAAAGTTATGAAGGTTTAAGTGTCAAACGCTGCTCGTTGGGCAGCTACTGAATTATTCTAAGCCACTGTGAATGCAGCAAATTTTGCCCAAAACTGCCCAAAACTGCCAAAATCTGCCCAAAGACTAAACTTTGAAATTCCACCAAAAATTGAGATTTTGATATTTTTCAAAAATAAAAATTTCTATGTATAGAGAAGGCAGTAGAGCATGTTCCCACTGTTCGGATTTTCAATCCAAATTTTTTTCATATGTTATTTTTATTGTCCAAAAACGGCCTTTGTTTGTGAATTTCAGTATACCCCATAGCAGAAAATGATTTTTTTGGCAACTTTCCACAACTTTTTTGAATATAATTTTCTTAGGGCAATTAGCTAACTCAGTCTTCTTTGACGTGCATCAAAACCACCAAAATCCATAATGCGAAAAAATGGTTTTTTGGGCCTTCAAAACACTGTTGTCCCCTTTTTTTGCAGGGAAAAAAAACTTGAGTGTTATGATCTTGCAATTGGTGGAAGAATGAGTGTGTGAGATTTGGTGGATATGTAGACATAGAAGTTAGCTACAAGATCTTACGGTTAGATGTTCTAAAAAAGACCCCAAGTTTGCAAAATCCACCTTGCTTTGAAGAGGGGCTGTTTTGAGGCAGTTTTGATGAAAAATACCCTCAGAACTTTAGGGGTTAATAGGCAATCATTTGAAATTTAGCACACCCACTTTTTGATACATAGTTATTCTTCCCGGTGTAAGTTAAGTTTATGTTGAGTGATTTTACATTCTTCTGAAGTATGACCATGGAGTTAATCCATTTTCATTGGTCGGAACTCTTGTTCTTTAGTGTAAACCATCCCTTAAACACTAAACATAGAATGACCAAGCTAAAATCAAGGAAAAGAAGTTATGACAAGCTCTTCCATGCCTTTCATGTACTTGAGGTAAAAATAGTAATATAATGAAGTAAAATACATAATATCTTTTAACTCCTAGTCGGCCATGACCATTTCTCATCAAAAACACTCCAAAAACTATCATTTTAGAAGCAAGAATGAACAAACCAAAAATAAAATTGCTTTTGCATCTTTAACAGTAGGATCGGACTAAAGACTTCTAAAATATTTATGCAGAAAAAATTTCAATAAATTTGACCGCGGGAATTAGAAGATTATAGAGTTTGAAATAATAAATATTGTCCTTTTTTATCCTTTCAAAACATGATGAGCTGAATTTGACTTCTCTTTGAGTAATTTTTTTGCACTATACATGTTGGATGTTTTGTACTAAAACATTATACATGGTGTCAATTACTTATGCACCAAATTTTAGATTTAACAAAAAGACGTAGCATTGTTAAAAACATTGTATAAGGAACACAAATTCATGTTATTGTTAATACTCATTCTATTTTTTTGATAAACCATTTTTGTTAGAATAAAAATCCACGCCATCAAAACAAAGGTCTATGTCTATTCTTGAAGTGAAAAAATAAAAATTAAAAGAAAAAAAGAACAAAATCTCTATCTTTTATGTGTAAAAAATAAATTTAAAAAATAAAAAATAAAAAATAAAAAAAACTTTTTCATGCTTGACCAAATAAAATAACAAAACTTTGGCTTGTTATAGAATGAAAATCTTCTATAGTATAAGAATTGTTTTTTGATTATTTCAAAACCAATTATATTAATTACTTGCACTAAAAATCCCAAAGGTAGTTGAAGGGTGTATCAAAAAAATTGGAGTTGCCTGAGAAGTAGGAAGAATGGCCTTGGGCACCATAAGATGTTAAGTGCAAAAACAAATCATACTCCCGCAAAGCTCTTGCAATTCCCTCCGTTTACAAAAAAAATCAGAAACTCACATCCACAATTGAGATCGTGAAAACTTGCCCAAAATTTCAAAAAACCCATTTTGGGACTTTGGCCATTTAGGGGTTAAAAAATTCTATAGATAACCTTAGTACCATAAGGAAGCCAAATATGGTAAATTTTGTCCATATTGATCAATTTAAATCATTTTTTTCATTATCCAAATAAATTTATAAAAATGTTCTAATTATTCTTTTTTAATAAAAAAAAATGGGATGATAATATGAGTTGAAAAGTATAAAACTAATATCAAATCAATGCAAGATTTTGTTTGATATAAATGACACATACAAGAATATGATTGGATAAAGTTCATAGAAGACAAATAAATAGTTAAAGGTTTGTTGATTTCCAGTAAAATTCTAACTTCTATTGTTTGGTTCTCAGTGAATGCTAATTCTTCTCACAAACAAGTAACTCCATTAACTCCTAGATGACTAAAGTTGTTTTTCCTTCAAAATTGTCATCTAATACGTCTTAGTAAAGCAAGTCAAGTCTTTTAACATTGTAATTTTTTTTATAATGAATCAAACTGAAAGATGTTCAATTTGACATAGTAAAAGACTCCTTCTAAAAAATTTAGAGTTAGAATCAATACGCATTACTAGGTCTCAGCCACTAAACTTCAAGAACAACTTGTTTATAATCCTTCTTAAAGATGAAAATTATTTGTCTTGATTTTCAAAAAATATGGCTATGTGTTCTCAATCAAGAAATTGGTATTGTGGTAGATAAATGAGTTGAAAATTCACAAAAAAAAAATTGAAAGTAGAAACTTCAATACTCCCTTTAATACAATAATGTCCATTGCAATGGTGATAATCTTGTAAGAATTGATCATGACATTTTTTCATTTTTTGAAAATTGTTGTAATAGAGTTTGAGAAACTTCAAAGGTTTTTTTGTTAAGAGTTTTTGGAAGTGCCCACAAAACATGAATTTTTATACAAGTACGTATTTTAACCAATTATTAAACTATCAAAAATAATTATTCCATGGTTCAATTTTTTTATTTCAATATCAATTCATAGTATCATTAATCCCTAAAGTTCAAAGGATACTTTTCATCAAAACTGCCTCAAAACAGCCCCTCTTCAAAGCAAGGTGGATTTTGCAAACTTGGGGTCTTTTTAAGTACATCTAACCGTAATTTCTTGTAGCTAACTTGTATGTCTACATGTACACAAAATCTCACGCACTCATTCTTCACCAATCGCAAGATCATAACATTCAAAGTTGAAAATCATGTTTTTTTTCCTGCGAAAAAAGGGGACAGCAGAGTTTTGAAGGCCCAAAAAATCACTTTTTAAAGTAGATATGGGATAAGTCTCTCCATATTCTTGTTTCTAAGTGAGTTAGGTACATGTTAGGAAAATACCATATTCAAAAACGTTGTGGAAGGTTGCCAAAAAAATCATTTTCGGCTAGGGGGTATGCTGAAATTCACAAATAAAGACCGTTTTTTGACAATAAAAATAGCATATGAAAAATTCTTGGATTGAAAATCCGAACAGTGGAAACATGCTCTACTGCCTTCTCTATACATAGAAACTTTTTATTTTTGAAAATTATTAAAATCTCAATTTTTGGTGGAATTTCAAAGTTTCGTCTTTGGGCAGATTTTGGCAATTTTGGGCAGTTTTGGGGAGAATTTGCTCCATTCACAGTGGCTGTGAGCTTGCCCAAAGTTTGGCTGAATGGAGCTTTTGACACTCAAAACCCCGTAACTTTTGTTCAGTATGTTCTCAAAAAAAAAAAAAAAACTTCTACACAAACCTCTTCAAATTGCCTACCTACATTATTTTTTTCTAAGATTTAGGAATTAAATTGGAATTCTAGGAACCTGCCCAAATTTGAAAAAGCCCATTCCAGGACAATTGTCCTGTAGGGGTTAATTTTCCTTTATTTCAACGTAGAATGATAATTTCTTTGTCTATTGTTGAACCTATATTTTATAAATAAATTTTTACAAAAACTATTAACATCCTAATTTATACGGTGGCCTATTTGGGCATTGAAAATCATTTGCGCCAAAACACAATCATTCTACAAACAATTATAAATCTAAACAATAAAAAAATAAACTTACACATCACTTCACCAAGGCATTTAGCAACAACAAAGTACTAATAGCTTTTAGATTGTTTACACTATAATAGCATTATTTTAATCAATGTTTTAAATTTTTTTTTGGGTGAAAATATCATTTGATTCAAAAAATAAAATAAAAATGAATGCACAATGTTGTGTAAGTTTCATAAAAGCAACACTAGAGCAAAACATCATTATGTCCTGCGTTAAACTGCGTTATCTGAAACGTAAACCCGGACTTATGGAAATTAGTGTGGAAATGTGATCCAAATAAACATACCGCACGTTCAACGTTTTAACGTACACGCGTCACTTTTGACGTTGCTTTAATAGCTTTTGTTAAAGAGAATACACTTGAATTTTGAAGTGACGGTTCAACGTTAAAAATAACAACATGAGTGACATCGCGTCAACTTAAACATAAGTCTGCTTTGTGGAAGGTAACTTTTTCACCTCGTTTTGTACATCACAATAGTTTTTTAATGGTTGAATTTAGTTACATCCCACGTCAGCACGTTTCTTTTAACATAGAGGGTGTTTATCGTGACTTAGGAAACGTTCAACTGTTTTACTAAAAACATATTAACAGATCCTACGTGGAATGCCTTGCTGACTTAGTATGAAGGCGTGGACGATACGGACTGACCTGGAACATAGGGTTCGGATCCTAGGGGGTGTCAATAGTGACGCCTGCGTTTTGGGTGACATAAAAAGCGTTACATTGCGTTTCAAGAAACATATTGACATAGTCGACATGTCACATGTGCATGGAGGCCGTGATTGACGTAACGACTATGGTTTGACTTAGTCAACATCCAAGGGGGTGTCAATAGTGACACGCGCGTTTAAAGTGACATAAATTGCGTTAAATTGTGTTTCAAGAAACGTAATCACATAGCTGACGTGTCAGATGTGCGTGGAGGCTATGGCTAACGTGGCAGCTAGAATTTTGGTGATGTACACGTTAACTCATGTTTCCATTGTTCATTCATTGCTAGAAACATTCATCCATGAAGGTCATAGATTAGGGCTTTGACCCTTGGTAGGGTTAGGGTGAGCCGCCACTTCGGCGGCTTCTTATCTTGTATTTGAGTGCTTGTTTTCAAGCTTTTTGTGTTTTCTTCTTACTCCATAGAGTGTCTCCCATTGTTTTCCCTATCAGTCCCTCGTTGCTTGTTCAAGTAGATTGAGATTTGAAAGAGTTGTAGATCTCTTGTAGGGCTTTCCAATGGTAGTAAATACGTCTAATGTTGAGTTATAGGAAGTGAGATATCGCCTCCCAAAGTTGGGGTTGTCAAAGGAGTGCGGCTGGAGGAAGGGTCTCGGATTTTTAGCAAATCAATCTTTGAATTTTGATTCTACAATCTTGAGATTTTGAGGGTAGATGTACAATCAACTTAGCTTTCCAAAAAGCTAAGGCATGCCTCAATCCGAGCTAGGATGGAGTAATGGCAATCCATAAACTGAAAGGTACTTCAATAAAATCCCGGCGTGGGGGGGGGGGGGGGGGGGGGGGGGGGAGGAGGATTGGGGTATCTCCTAACTTTATTCTTGTTCTCTATCTTCTTCTTGTCTCCATTCCTCCCTTGTTTCTTGGATGATGTGTTGCTATGAACTCACCGTGAGCACAGTGATGTGGGTTGTGTAGATTAAGAAGGATCTAGCATCAGCAGCCCCTTACGTTACGTCATCCTACGTCTAAAGACGTTTTCCGAAACGCGTTAAAATATGTGACATATGTGTTTATCAGCGTCAAGTTGAACACTACATTGTGTTTCTTTTTACACAAAATTCAAAATGAATGCGTCACTATTGACATGGCAAACATCATCCTATGTCTAAAGACGTTTCCGTAAACGCGTTAAAATAAGTGACACATGTGTTTATCACCGTCAAACAGCGTCAAAGTTGACGTCCGGGACACACTTCCAAAACATGTCACACTACGTTTACATAAATACAAAATAATACAAATTCCAAATCTGATTCAAAAATATACCCTCAATCCACGATCACTCCACGTGTCACAATCTTGGCCATTGGAAACCTAAATGACACATCAAATTTCTATGCCACATCAGCAAATTTTTCATCCATCAGGACGACAGAGCCTTGCCCACGTCATACCTGACCTGGAATCAAACAACAGTGGGTATTGTCCATGTCACATGCAACGTGGAATGCAAAAAAGGAGGGAACTGCTCATGTGGCAAAGAACTTACTCTCGAAGTTACTCACCCTGGGTAACTTCCATAATTTGTGTTTGCGTCACTTTTTACGCAGAATGTTAAACGTGTTAACTGATTTAACATGTTTTAACGCAGCACGTTAAACCAATGCGATGTCCGTGAGCTTTTTGCCATTTTTGCGTCAAAAAAATTGTCCACGTTAAATTGCGTTAAACCGTGTTAAAAACTGCGTTCAACAACGTCACTTTCGACATTGTTTCCCTTTAGTGCAAACAAAAAATCATATGAAGTTGTCATAATAGACCAAATCTATATCCTTGACTAAATTAATTTTATATTCAAATTTTACATTACATATAAATATAAAATTGGGAGAAATCTTAAAAATTTAATTATATAAGGCACTGTAAAAAAAATAAAATCATACATCTATTGTTGAGGCGTTTTTGCATTGTCAATTAAGCTATTTGTTTCAAGCAATTTACATTATGATAATACAATAAATATTCATGTTCTACTTTACTTAATATCAAAATTTGTATGGTAATAAAAAAACACAAATACTTGTTAAATGTATAGTTCTTAAAAATCAAAATACAAAAATGTAAGAATTCCAAGACGTGCCAAAATAAATTCCATTGGCTATTACTTTTGGATTGAACTTTTAGACTTTAAGAATAAGTTAAATTAAAGGCTAATTTTTTTTTTTCAAGGTTTTTAAGATTTTTAAAAGAAACTATGAATGCATTTATAACGCACATCATGTGGAAGTATAAAAAAGCATGTAATAAGAAGATTGTATTTAAAAAATGCATTGAAGATAACTATAAAAAATACACAATATAGGTTTTATGTAACATTTTGTGGAATTGACTTGTGACTCACAAACGAACAGACAAACGGACAAAGGGACAAATAGATACCATCTTTTTTATAATATGAATATTGCCGATTTTTGGACACTCTTCCATTACAATAAACCACCATAGATTTGTCAAATTATAAAAACATGGATTTTATTTTATTCAAAAAATCTAGTCAATATTTTAGATTCATAACTAATATTTATCTAAATTCCTAAAGTTCCTTGACTATATTTCACCAAAAAAAGCTCCAAAACTTCCATTTTAATGAAAGAAGCATGAATGACTAAAAAATAATCATGTTTTAGATCTAACTGTAAGATCTTCAATTAGATTATTTTAGTAGGTATCTCAATAAATTTCATCAAAATCGACTATAGAGATCAGAAGATAATAGAGATTGAAATTCAAAAACGAACTTTTTTAATAAGATTTTTGACTAGGTTCCATAGTTGTGAAATCTTGCTTTATATTACTTAACGATCACATATAGTTCTTAAATTTAAATGAAAGATAATTATACCAATAAAAAGATTATTATATTTAAAGTAAAGGTTATATTTTTTGTATCCTACTTAAACACATTTACTTTGGTCCGGAATGACCTTAAACTACTAGATAATGGACATGGATACCTTTTGGTTGTTGTTGGGGTTGCCACGGGGTTGGCAGTTTGATGCCAATACGTTGTAAAATCTCACTTGTATCAGATAGAAAACCCAGGCAATGGCTTGCGAAAGCAACTTGTCAGCTACACTCTGGATTGCAAAAAGTAATCCGTATGTCATACAAAAATAAAATAAAACATATTTAGTTACACTTTGACTTCTCTTGAATTCTATTATCATCAAATGGACATATTTGATTCCTTCAAGACTATAGTGTGTTTGACAAACATGAGGAATTTTTAGCACGTTCCCACAATGTCATTTTAAATGTGAAGTTTTTTTAGATGTGAGAAATAATAATGTTTATATATATATATATACACATACATACATACATACGTACATACATACATACATACATATAATCTCATTGGGCCTCTAGGAAAGTTATGCTTGTTTGAATCATTTTTTTCAATAAGGAACAATTCATTAACTTTTCTTGCATTCGACTATCGCCTTTCAAATTTGTTGTAGAAGTAATTAACATGATTGTCTTTGGAATTGTTGAAAAGAATGTAGTTTATTGGGGAAAATTTTCATTCTATGAAAAGTCAATTTTTTTCATCATTTCTAATTACGATACAAAGAAATGAAATTCTCAAATAAATAGTAAATGTTTCTTTTATATGTCTATTTCTAATTAAAGAACATACACAATTTTTTTTGACCATATGAATATAATTTGTTTAATAAAAGATGTTTAGAAAACAATAAAATAATTATTAGCAATATATAAATCCATGTCCATTTTACATATTTTATATGATTTTACACTCTTTTGCCACCTCTAAAACTTGGTGTACTACGACCCAGGTGTTGATTTCTTGGCAGTAGGTTTTTGCCCGCCTGCTTGGCTTTGCGGTGGCGCTTTATTATTTCTCTTATTGCGGTGGAATAAAAAGTTTCAATCGTCTCAAAAAATAAAATAAAATAAAAAATAAAAAATTTGATGTACTAAAAACTAACATCATGCACACCATATTAGTATTGAATTTAGACCTTGTGTAGTATAAAAATTTGGTACCAAAAGTAGTCCATGTGTGTTCATCATATTTTAGTAAGATGAAAAAGTAAAATGTTTTTAACTTCAAGTTATATAATCTTCTAATATATGTGGTCAAATCTATTGAGTTTTTCGTATCATGCATGATCTTTAGTGGTTATAGACTAACACTACAGCTAGAGATGTAAAGAAAGATAAGTTTTCTTTTTTATTCTTCCACTGTTTGTTTTGAAAAAAAAAATTATGGAGTGTTCATTCTTAGATATAATCTAGGAATTTTTATCTTAAACTTTTGAAAAGTGGTATATAAAAAAGAATTATATGAAGAAATAAATGTAAATCATGTCGACATCTATAATAAATTATAAATATCCACTTAAAGGTCATGTCATTAATTTACTTCAAAAAATTACAATGCAAAAGTATCAAGATTGAAGAACGAAACATCAACTTTGGAGGCAGATGCAAAGAAGTAGAAGTGTAGAGGGTTACTTCTGTAATCAATGTTTATGTTGGATTAGAGTTTCCATTATGTGTAAAAACCCTATCTTGACGGTTTTGGATGCACTTCTCTTTTCTTATCCACATTGCTTTATTGTCTCTCCAAGCTAAAATGCTCATTTTTGGTTAATCCCTAAAGTTCTTTTAATATGGAATTGAGTCACATAATTTTGACAACTTAGATGAAGTAATAAAAACTAATATTTTAGCGTGAAATTTTTGTGAAGCAAGATTTCATAGCAACCTAACTGTGTGATTTTTTCGAATGAGCTTACGACTTTTTGGTAATTTTTTATTGAAGAACTTGTTTTTTCTTCAAAGTCATACAGTAGATAATTTTTTTTCTAAAAATAATTATGGTAATGTATTCTTAATCAAATTTCAATTCAAACTACCAATTTAGCTAAGTTTACTATACATGAGCTTTATAAGGGCATGCTTCAAATTTTGACCCAAAAACAAATTCTACAGATACTCAAAAATATTGAGTCCACTTTGATATTTATGATCTTTCAAAATTTAGCCCACTGTGATATTTATGATCTTTTAAAAAAAGAAAATTCAACAATCCCAATTTTGGTATATGAATATTATATCAAATTAATTTTAAGATTTTATGACTAAATTTACTAAATAATGCTTAGATTGTGATTGATTAGGGCTAAAATAAGATAGAGTCACTTTTGGCAATTTTTGCTCTAAGAAAGCTAAGGAACTTTTAAGGTTGATGAGCAAACCTTGCCCTATGGGTTTAAAAAGAGGTGAATTATTTTTTGGCACCAACTCATTAGAAATGGGAGCTTCCCATTTTTTAAGTCTACCTAAGAATCCAAGTTTTAGTATTCTTAGAATCTAAAAACAATTACTTCAAGAACAATTGATCAACCAAAGACTTTCATAATTGAATTTTTTCAGGGTGTAGTGTTTAGTTCTTTCTTATTATTTACAATGAGCAATGATCCTTCTTTTTGGGTTTACATCAAAACATTAGGCTACAACTCACTTATGACTCGCTTGTTTCAAGAATAGTAATCCACTTACAATTCACTTATCCAAGAGCAAGGTACCAATTGTGTGTTTGAGTTGTAGCCTAATTTTTTTGGTATAAACAGACCTTTCTAGGCATGGTCTTGCACATATACCAACAACCCGATGGGTCATTGTCATGTTGTCAAAAACAATAAGAAAGGTTTGTCATCAAATTACTTGAAAAGAATCCCAACATTGGGAAATGTTTTATTTTCCTGTATTTCTCTGTTGGATCAATTATCCAATCATGGAGATTAGTGACTCACCACCATTTGCTTTGATTCCTCATCCGCAGAATCAAATCAAGAAGTTAAGTTAGTCTTGTCCTGACTTCAACAGCGAGCCACGCGTCCACCATTCTTTGATCCAATCGCTGTATAATACACATACAGTGATGCAAGAAAGATGGATAGCATGCTGCAGGTACTCGAATGTTGAGTTCTCCGAGGCTGAGGCATCTGCGTCTAAAGTACTTCAAGGTACTGCAAAGTGAGATTACCATTTCACCTGTGGATTTAAAGCCTCAACTGTAGTCTTTGTTGGTTCATCAATCCCAACTTCTAGCGAGCATGCAATGTAATCTTCTATGCTGTTATGGATTCCTTCTTACACAAAGGGGCTGTGGGGTCATGTTGGGCAATGTGCAAGGTCGTGTCGACACTTAGTTGATTCTTAGTATATATCACGTGTTTTTTGAATGAGGGTAGAGCCAAAGTTACATCCATAGGAAATCATTCCATTTTTCCGGATAATAATGCAATTCAGTGTTGGGATTCCATCACACAAGTGAACCACCCTCATTGCACCATATTTTCCATCAACTCCTTCAACCATGGGCCTGTAGTTGTGGATTCTAAGACCATCTACGATATTGATGTCTATGTTCTTTAGGGCATCAAAGTTGCAACTTCAACTTCAGTTACTTCACCAAAATGATGCCAATTGTAATTTGAAAGCTAACTCTTCAAATTCTTCCCCTCAAGATGTAGAATAGAGGAATTTGCAAGTCCAAATTTTCTAACCCAATTGAATCTAATCATTAGACGACTATTTTTTACAACCCACTAGTGGAAAACGAGCCAACTTCCACCTAGCCAGTCCACCTGAGCAGAGACGGGGGTGGAGTGGAGGTGGACTGAAGAATTAGTAAGATGCTCCCATTGGCCCTGGACCTGGGATTCTTAATTTTAGAGTGCCTTCGAATTTCTGGTGGCCTGAGTCCACCACGCAGGCTGTACTGCCGGGAAGGGCTCTGACATGCACAGTGTCTTTTGGGGGGGGCAATTTGCTCGTGAGCTGGTATTTTCGGAAAGGGAGTTCACCGTGTCAATTCGTATTATTTTGGGATTGAATAATGGGTCGGGCTTAATATCCGACAATATCCGGGCTCTGAAGCACGTACTCGGATTATGAAGTGGGTACCCGGGTTATCTCCATATCCAGATTCTAGGGTTGTAACCGGAACGTAACCGGTGTCGATATCCGTTCTGCTCACGCCAGGGTCGATATGTGGATGATGCAATTGCCCATGATAAGAGTACTTGGAGGCAATTCTTCTATGACACTACACTCCAGCATGTTGATTGTCCGGACGCTTGCTGGAAGGCCTGGGTGCATCATTGGGACAGCGACGAGGGTCGAGAGAAGTCACGTAATATGCAGGAGAAGAGAGCGCTTGGCATTTCTGCTCCTTCCTAGACTCTGTCCGCAAATTCTGAACCACTGCCTCCGGCAAACTCCCCGCAGGCCCCTGTGAATCATCTAACTGTACCCGACTCGGTAAGTTAAATCTGCCCTAACGACATGACATTCTGCAAACGTATTGGAAAGAGATTGACCATTTTCGTTAATGGAAGGTGTCTTACTTCCGCAGGGTCAGCAGCATCTCGGAGTCCAAGACTTCCACAACGACGCCTGGAATGACAAAGAGGCCGACAGATGCAATGTGGAAAGCCCTTCCGCTGCCCTACAGGTACCACTATACATTCTTGCCCATTACTGTAATATCATTTTGCAAGCCTCACTTGCACCTAACACATGCATGACATATTTGCAGACACACCTGGATTGGGGTGAAGATGTTATGGACCATACCACCGCTGTAGCGGATACAAATTTCACTAGCGGTTCTCAAGCCTGCGGCGTAGAGCTGCACAACACGGCTGTGTTCCCTCAGGTTTATCCCCTTAAACCCTAAACCTCCAATATGCCTCGTGCATTCCACCCATTCGAAGAGTTTTGTTGAACTTCACTAACATAAAGTGACGCACCTCTTAACAGAGAACTCCCGAATATATAAGGGGCCATAACAATCGTGCAGGACAGGAGCATCGGGATCTGGCGTGGAAAACGAACATTGAGGCCACTGTTCAACGGTTAGATCGCACACAACAGAACACTATGGATGTGCTCAAGGACATGAAGGAACTGCTCACAAAAATATTGGCAGGTGCGTTTGGCCATTCCTCTAACATCACAACACCGACCATTAACAACAAGGAGCACGTGAATGGACCTGTACCTGCAGAGCTACATTGCGGAACCCCAGCCATGGCCAAGCCTCTCTTGTCTGAGCATGAGGTTCCAGGCCGCGAAGATAATGTCGGCAGCCCTTTCTCCACTGTCGATATTTCCGGAGCCCCCGTCGTTTTTGCAGGAGACGGTGTCGCAGCAACGCCCTGTCCTTCTAATTGCCCAACTCCGTCAGAGAAATTCAATGCACCATCCCCACGAGTCGACATTGAAGACGACCTCGAATTTCGACAGGGCGGTTTCTCAAACGATGCAGATTTCATGACGCAACCACCGGCAAAGGCAACCAGATCACAGAAGTGCGTACCGCAGAAAAAAACTCCCGTACCTAGGAAATTCTTGAAGTCGAAGGGACCACTCCACCATGTCCCACTAGTGGACCGCCCATCAGTTGGCCGCATCAATCCCCGTTCTCGGACCGATCACCATGTTGCTTGCAATAAGCCCTGCTGGATACTTCATCCAGACGTACCAGGACTACCAGTAGCTTACGGCAAAAGCGGTATAAGCTGGAAATCTACGAAGAAAAATCAATTGTACACACCTTGCGATCTTGGGTAACAAATGGTGCAAGTGCACCATGTGTACGACACGTCTTTACACCTGTTGTTCTGCGAGCTGGATCGCCAGCCTTTCACCAAACTCATTGAAGCCAAGGTTCCCCAGGGTAACTCCACCGTATATGTCAAATGGGCTCATCACCTCCTCGTTCGTGACCTGGGAGCGGAAGACATCGCGAGCACTCGGCCTTGAAATGAGGTAATTACATCCGCTCCCAGCCGTTGCCCATTCTCAATACATGATCATTTGCTCCTTCCACCATGCGGAGTGACTGTGAACTTGGAGCATTCGGCTATAGAGAAATATCATGAGCGGAGCCACCTTAGTCTTCACTGTAGAATGTGTGCACATAGGATGTGGACTCCTCTCGTCCCGTTGATCGGACACGGAGCAGTTGTTCTACAGGAATTTGGTCTGTGCAATAAAGGTTGCCAATTGTAAGTAACCCGCGGCCCTGCTTTCGCACCCGCTTGTCCACTGTAAGAAATAAAAAAATATTGCTTCCATGATTCAGTGTAAAATACCGCAATCCACCGCCCCAATCACCTGCGAATAATATATGTGCCAATTCTTGAGCGGACAAAACATGAAACCCTAAAAGTGCAGAGGTCGATTTGAAAATACGGAGAAATCCTCGGGAATCGAATAAGCTATTCATAGAAAAATTGAATACCCTAAAATATGCAATGATTCGTCGACGAATGCAGCTTCATTCGTCAGTCACAGTATCATCCAAAGGCGGATATGATCAACGGTTGCAGCGGATATCAATCTCCTCTAATAAATCCGGTCATGAACATCTCGAACAGGGTACATTAAAAACAAACCGGATATCGTGCAACTAGAGCGGGCATATTACGCGAACCAGGTACGCACCGAGGGTTCGGGTACCATAATCAAAACCCGCCAAAAACCGATGAAAACGGATATCGGGGCTTTGCCACGGGTATGAATGTTTCAAGGGTCGCCAGCACGACGGGTATGGCTGAAGTCGGATGCCCACGACGTGGCACATGACCTCCTGTGATTTACGCCCGCGAACAGTGTTGTCAGTCACCCGACAACTGCCCATCTGACCCCGGTCGGGTGTAATTGCAGATTATTGCAGTTTTCCATTCCGGGACTGCCCAACTCCACCCAACGCCCCCGCACTCCACCTGCGTGGAAGAGCGCTTCGGAGGTGGACTCGGGGGTGGAGACCTCCCTGGAACATGTCGCATGTTCTACTAGTGACCGTGCTTGAACAATGAAGTTAAAACAAAAGTTGCCAATGATCCACAATGGACTAAAAGTGGAATCGTAAAGGATAAAATGATCCCTCATAGTCTTGGTTGGTGATGCTTCCATCGTATGCATGGATGGTGATCTTGGCACTTGCTTCAAAGATTGCCATTCTTGGATGCATCATCCATCCCATTGGCATAAAAGATTAGAAGTACTATAACTAATACAACTCCATTGTTTGTAAAGTGGAGTTTTTGAGTGTTTTGGTAGCTTCCTATGATTGCAATTTTAATAATTATGAGTATTTTGAATGTTTTATAAAGGTATGAGAAGGTTCAACTTGGTAGAAATATGTTTAATTTTCTCACCAAACCTCTAAAAATAGGTTTATCAAATTATCATATCTACAATGATTATTTATATATATCATACGCCTATAATGTTTTTGCTAAATGTGTATACAACCTTTGGGATTTTCAATACAAGTAAGTAACACTATTTTCTTTGCAATTGTTAAAAAAATTCCTTCCATTATATAAAATTTTCAATCTAAAACCTATATTTATATGTTTTTTTTTTTTTTTTTTTTGATCTAACTATAGGAACCTTTTTCAATAAAAACCTTAAAGACAATTGTCTTATTTATTCAAATGAAAAATAGAGGTTTGTCATAAAAACAATTAGAGCTGATCAACATATAATAAAATTTGAATAAGGCACCATTACATTAAAACTTGACATTGTAGCATCTTCTTTAAATTCTCAGATAACCCTATTTAGGACAATAATCTTTTTAGGCTTAAATAGAATTTCTATTTGGTAAAATACTTCATCTTGATAATAAATATGAATAATATTAGAATTAATTATTTATGCTGTGACCTATAGCCCACTGTAAATTATAGATTATAGGCGCCCACGATGCTAATGTACAGTCATTTTTATAAACCATTATATAACTATATAGTAAGAAAAAATTATACATTCATTCTATAAGATGTTTTTGCATAATTTTTTTTTACAGCTTTAAAATTATTTAAATTATAATGTAGTCACTATAACACCATAAAATGCTTGCCTAAAAATAGTCAAAGAAAACAATTTAATGAGATCAAAAATTAGTACAAAATGAATTATAATATCGTAACAAGTTTCTATTTAAGAGCCATTTAAAGTTACTTTCTTGTGTTTTGATGCTCCAAAATAGAATATATAATTCATTTTCTGAGAGGAATTTATTTTTTATTTTTTTATTTTTTCAAGTAATTTTACTAATTTTTGGAATTAAAAAATATAGATAAAAAATAAGCATATACCTATGTATATTTCACATGCTCTTATGCCCTTTGATTTCAAATCTCAAGAAAATGGTAAAAAGAAATAAGTCCTCTTTCATGCCTTTAATACCAAAAAGATGGAAAGAAATTTAAAAGAAAAGAAATGTGGTACATCTAGAAGTTGAAGAGGAACAAAATTTGAGTGTAATATAGTCTCACCACAATGGTTTTGCAATTCGTGCCAGAGTGAGTTTGACAAGCATCTATAAGACTATACGTGTCTAGCTCAACAACTTACCATAAAAATATAGATCATCCTATTATTATTATAGAAATAAAAATTTCAACAATTTATTGAATGCATTAATAATATCATGATTTTATGATGAAGCTTTTTAAGCATGTGGAACCCATTGAACAAAGCAAGGAGAGTTTGACGACGGGCAAGCATCCAATAGGACCAAAAGCATGTGAAGTCTAAGGGGTGGTTTACACTACAGACAAAGAACTTGTGTCATGTATTTGTAAAATCAATGATTATTTCCATCAACTCCTTGTGGGGTGACTTCGATTTACACTAGCAGAACAAACACTTAGATGGTTAAAGGAGTTGAATCCTAGAAAAGGCCTAAAAAAAAGCTTAGTCGATAATGTTGAAGAGTTTCCAAGATCTTGCGGTGAGAAAGAAAAAAATGGTTCTCTCATTGCAAAACGAAGAGACCATGGCGATGAAATGCTATTTAACAATTTAAAAATATTTTTTACAAAGGGTTACTTTTTAAAAACACCTTTTTTGAACAATTGTTTAACCCCTAAAGGTCCAAGGTGTTTTGGCACTTCCAAAACTGAAACTGCAGATTTTGACCACCTTATGGAAATTGGTGTATGTTTCCAATAAAATTTGCTTTTCTGGTATTTCCAACTGTAAGATCTTCAACCTTACTACTTGCACTAACACCATGTCAAATTTCAACTGCTGGATCTATACCATTTGTGAGATTATAACGTTCAAAGTTTATTGTTTTTCTTTTTTGGCTTTCCTCGAAAGGCATAGTCCAAATGGTGCCAAGGGAGACTTAATGATTGTTACCCCAAACATTTTTCTCATTTTTTTTTCCATGTAGGTAACTAAGTTGGGCACCTCCATGCAAAATTTTGAAGACTTATTTTGATTTTTTGGCCTTCATGCATATTATTTTCCAAAAGCAGGTACAAAATCGTCAATATGGTAAAACTTAAATAACATTAAATGTTTTTGGTTTGGAAAAATAGTGAACGGTGAAAAGTTACATCTATGAGTTTGTAAATTTTGGAAAAAAAAAAATTGAAAAAATTCCTAAATCTCAAATCTTGACAATTTTTGAAAGGAAAAATTGTAAAATTGCAGAAAACTTTGAAGCTTGTTCATGTTATTTTTGGAGGCTGCCCTTGTAAAATTGGTAAACTTTTTGGCTTGGGTCACTTTGGATTTTGAGTAGTGATTTGGTTATGAACATACTTTAAAAAAAAAAAAATTGAAAAAAAACCTAATTTTAAACTGCCCATTTTGGACTTGAAACCTAAAATTTCTAGATGAAGGTTCTAAAATTGGAATTTGACTTTGAAAATTTTACCACGTACACCTTGCGGTAAAGGGAGCATCCAATAAAAATATTAGGCAAAAATATTACTTTTAACCTCTTCAACTAGGCTGCCCGAAATAGCAAAAACCCATATCGGGTTTCCTCGACCTTTAGGGGTTAAGATTGACCACACCCACTTTTGGATAAATAGTCATTCCTCCCGGTCCAATTTTAGTGAGAGGCTCAAGGCCTTTGAAAATTACATTTTTCTAAAATGTGACCGTGGAAGTGTGACCATGGAATGAAACCATTTTCTTTGGTCTTGGTTCTTGGTTTGTAGCGCAAATCACCCATAGGATCTCATAAAAACAACGATAATGGAGATGTTATATTAATCTTGACCATTGAATTGTATAGCCTTAGTTCTCTCCAACCATATTGATGAAAAAATACAATTATGAAACCCATAATCCAAACATGAGAAATAAATACATAAAGCACAAATCATATATTAATCCCTAAAGGCCCTTGGTGTTTTTGGAGCCAAAACTGCCAAAAACATACCCTTATTGATAAAATTCTATTGTTTTCTAAGTTTTGACTCAATATTGAATATTCAACCATAGGATCTTGTACCTGCCTTATTCAAAAAGGTGTATACCAATTTTGCGGACAATCCACCGTATAGATTGCGAAATTTTAACGTTTGAAGTCATTGTAAAAGTTTTTTAAACTCTGCCTCGTTAGTATATCTAAGTTTTGATGCCCAAAAACTATACTTTGCAAAAAAAATTGATATATTGAGGATCATCAATTCCTTAAGGCATGGAAGTTCTGTATAAGCTCACAAAATTTGAGCCTCATTCGGGCTTGGAAAGGCAAAAGAATCTTTGGTTTTGTGAAAGGGTGTGTGCTGAAATTGCCTTACATTCTTCAAAATTAAAACTACTTAAAGGGTATTCTAAAAATGTCCAATTGAAAATCCGAACGGTAGATATGTTGAAGTCAATGATGGGAAGAAACAAAAAAAACTTCAATGCAATTGGAGTAGATCTCGAATTTCTAGAAGTTTTTGAAGTGTAAATTGTATATTTCCCTTTTATTTCAAAGGGTAGTTTTGGTAAAAAGGGGTTCTGTGGATGGACCCCTTGCCACGTCACAAGCACTGGAGGAAAAAATTGGATTGGATGAAAATTACATGTAGACGAGAAATAGATATTGAATGAAAACTAAGCATTGGATGATAGTTATCTTTTGGATGAAAAAATCAGCAACATCTTTAGATGGAAATAGTTAGTTTGATGAAAAAAATCTCAGATGAAAACCGTCATAAATGTGTATAGATGGAAAAATATTGGGCCCATCATTTTGCAAGTGCCCATCCTTTGAAAATTTGTCTTGTCACTTTTTGCCCCATTGAATGACAAGCAACTTGGGCAGAAAATGGGTGATTTCCATTGGTTATTGGCTGCCCGGATTTAGAGCAAATTCTTCTAAAATTTATAACTTTTGCATCGTAACTCCGAATGCATTGAAATTTGCGCCATTGGAAAGCTATCTTTTTGGAGCTATATAAAGTAAAAACTTCAAAAAATAATAAAATTCTAAACCTTAGAATAACCTGCCCAAAAGGGCTGCGACCCGAATCAGGTCTCAATAGCCTTTAGAGGTTAATGGATTTAAAATTTGAGGATCATAGTCATATTGCATGGAAAAAATGAGTTGTAAATTTGAATTTTTTCACCTATTGCATGTATGATGAACAACATATTACATTGTATTTTTAATATTTCATTATTGTAAATAATCAATATTCAAATATGAATTTTACTAGAGATGGAAGATATCTAAAAGTGTTATCCATGTTATCCTAGCAAGCCATATGGGTGTTTGAGATTGCAAAATATCTATGCAAATTTTTATTTTATTTTATTTAAAGAGCAACATATGCACATAGGAGAAAATGCTTGTATGGAGCACCGTTGTTGAAAAGGATATAAGACTTGGATTTGGTGGAGCCACCAAGCACATTCAGATTTAAACGACTTGAAGTACAATGCCTTTTCATTTTCCAAAAACAAAAAGTACACAAGAATTTGGTAATAGATGATAATATAGATGACTATTCTTTGAATGTACAATCAATTTATAGAATGTTGCATTTTACTCACACAAGTCTAAATTATGGAATGTTGTGTAGATCCTTAAAGTGTAAAAAACTAAAAGGTGTAGGTGGCCACATGGTTATTGGACTTGTTTTCTTAGAAATATACGTTTAGTTCATAATAAGGAATTTTAGATGGAAGGGCTAGAATTTAAAAATCTTTTCAAGGCCTTGTACTTTATTTTTGTATTTTTGTGTACAAGAAAGATATAAAGGACAATAGATTACCTTCTATTTCCAACATTGTTTTGTCAAAAATTACCACAAAATTGGGCAAAAGAGGTTATAGTGGAAGGGAGTAAATTAGTGCAAGAGGGTAAGTTTTGAGTCTTGTTGGAGATGTGAGTTTTCATTTGGGCAACCAATCACATATGTCTTGCAACCTTGAATGTGTTGATATTTACTATGCTTTAGCGTTGTTTATGAGCCAAAGAGATTAAATGTATTTAAAGTCAATTTTTAGTTATTTTTGATAAATCAAAAGACAAGCTTAGAATCCCACGTAACAAAATGAGTGAGTTTACAAATAAATCCTATGTCATAAGACAAAATACATCCTTAAAAAAGGATTATGTAAAAACTTATGAAGTATATGAACACTAGGCCAAAGAATTCTCACTTTTTGCTTTCCAAAATAAGTTATCAATTAGGAAAAAATAATCACCAAATCAATTTTACTAATTCATATCATTGATGGTCAAAAATTTCAATGGTCATGAATCATGATTTGATTAGAATCTTTTTTTCCCTCTGTAATGTCAAAATCCTAAAGACTTAAATGAGTTTTAGAAAGCTTATGGATCCATTGATTTTATTAGCATAATATATTTCATATTTAAAACATACAATTGAGAAGGATTTCATATACTCCAGGAAACATAAAAGTATTGAATTGGCTTAAGGCATCTAAAAAAACCTTATAACTAACTTATTTAAAAAGTAAAGTAAATTTTGATAGGAAAAGAATCTAAACTTTTATTAGTATTGAATGGATAAGAATATAAAAAACATCCACCTTCTTTAGACGTAAATCTCATGTATTCCATCAAAATTTCAAAACTATAGTATATTCTTGAAAAAAATTATTTTTTTAAAAAGAAAATTATTATTTTTCAACTTCTAAATATAATTTTGCATGTAACTATAACTATAATATTAAATTCTTCAACTTTACATCTTATTTCATCTTTTATGAAAATCACTAAATATCTTAAAAAATCCTTTCTTCTAGCCATCCTTCCACATTATCAATCATATCAAATTTGGCTATTTTATCCAACCACTCATTGCTTTGAAAATCACCAATCATTTTTGTAGATTTTCCAACAACCGGTTCCCATGCTTCAACAATCCTTTGGGCGTTCATTTCATTCGAGCTAGGATCACATATCATCCACCACTTTCCAGCAAACACAATTTCCGGAAACAAAAATTGATGATCGGACTGATAGTGCAAGATTTTGTATTTGTCTGCCCAAACAAATTTGTGACCATTTTCAGCTTGTGACTCTAGAACCAGTGCCCACACGTCCTGGACCTGAAGCTTATGGCTAAGTTGCTCATCAATCAACTCATAACAGCTTTTATGGCAAGTCAGCCCATGTTGGTGTTGTTCTGAGACATTGTCGTCTAAAAATTTCTCCAGTCCATAGAACCAATCATTTGTTGTATCCTCAATTTGAAAGCACCCATTTGCGGTATCGTACTTGCCCAAACTAACAATGTCTCCGGTTTGAGTAATGCCAATAGAATGGTTGAGCCAATCTAAGCCTTCAAGGCGTGTACAAATGAGTTTGTCTACACATATGAAACACATCTCATCCCATTTAGAACTATTACCCATGATGTTATAATCTTTCTTTTGACTGTGAGTAATTTTTACAATAAAAAATAGAATGTTAAATATAAAATATTCAATCTCATTCAAAGTAATATAATAATAGTAAATTTATCTTCAATCATAAACAAATGACCTTATAATATATCAATATCAAATCAGTATGTTTCCTTCCAAGTAATAATGTATCTTCTTTTTTATCCATGATGGTAAAGCTTTATATGCATCACTACATATTTTAATAATCTTTTACATTTATAAAAAGTAAAAAAAATCACCTTTGATTTTTTCCTTTCCCTTTTAACAAAGTGCTTTTAACTTCAACAAATTTCTTCCAGCTTTAACATACCACAGGATTCCCTGCTATTTAGTATTCAAATGCACTACAAGGGAGTATGTGAAAATCAATTATTTGGTATCAATGTCTTTCCACAAAATTCACTTACGCAGGATGTTTGTTCTATTTGTTTAACAACTGGTCAAGATCAACGTAGATAACCACTGGAAGCTACTCATGAGAAACACCAAAACAGATTCCAAAAAATTTCAGATGAATTTAAATGTGCGTTCCGTGTGTAATGTGCTCCTGATCAGTTGTGCAAATATCGAAGTTCCAAGAGTCTGTCCACAGAAATTTGTCCATCACAATGTTGCAAACTCTGGAAACAAGCTTCGCTTGTGAGCAGTCACTCCTTCATTTCATCTGAAACTGTCACTTAATTGCAACAAGCTCTGAATGTAAGGCACCCAACAAATTTCTCATATCAGTCATCCAGTTTCACAGTTCCTCGTTTCATGACTCAAGAGTATACAGTACCATTTTTGTTGAACATTTGTTCTTGAAGATGGTGAAGATGGTGAAGTGCATTCACCCCAATGATCCGGTTGTAAGGATGTGAGCAAGTACCTCTGGCATCGCTACAATCCAAGCTACTTGCAACAGACAGGTTTCGATTTGATGAAACCCAAACTAAGGAGTAACCATTAAAGGCTTTTGATGCACAAGAAAAGAGCCTTTGATTTGAAGCAGTCCGTTTTTAAGCTCTAGAAAAATGTAAGCTTGTGCCAAATGTAGGTCCTGCCCAAATATACGACAACATCTATGGAACCTTGGCCCAAACATTCAAAAGTGCAGTCAAATGAATTTGCATTGTTCTTTCATTTCAAGAATCAAGACTAGGGGTCCACTTCGTTAGACTTCCACTTATTCATCTACGTAATCTCAAATTTTTAGTACTCTTAAAACAAGATTTATCTATGGCATAATGAAAATGATGTCAGCAATTTGACAGTTTCAAAGTTACGAAGTATTGAGCAGTGCGTGAAAGTCACTTTTGAAGATTGTACTGGGTGGTAAGATCAATGTTTGACGAGCACTGGATTGATAATTGAATTTGTCCAATTTTGTCCTTGTTCATGTGTTGATTTACTAACAACTCAGAAAATTGCTACATTGAACATGTTAAGAATAGTGACATCTGAGGGGTTTTTGATGACATCTATGGCAACAAACAATACCTTATGCAATTTGCAGCACACTCAAGTAGTTAACTGTTTGTGTGCGAGCCCAAGAGTGGGTTTTGTAGACTAGGAAATGTCAAATTCATATTCCGATTTGAACACCATGATAGGTACGGTGAAGAGCAGACTCAGCCGGCCTTCAAATATGCCTAGAGAAAACAAGCATGGGACAATGATTGACATCTCTTGAATCCATGGAAGATGGGGTCAGGACTAGAACCTTTCAAATGCATGGTTTGCCGATTCATTGAAGAAGTCATCTCAGGGTGCAAATTTTTGAAGGATGACGAGCAGTCTAATGATCATGCATCCTCTTGCAACCTTTCTATCTGCTTGGCAACAAAACCCAAGAGAAGAGGCATGCGATTCAAAGAGGTCTACACTAATGAATTCAGCTGACAATTCAAGGTGGGTCTATGAATACATAACACAATTGCGTTGGGAATCTGACAAGTTATCGAGCATAATCATGTGGCCTCTTGGTGCATCCCACATGACAAAACTATCTTGAATAGAGCGGCATATGGGTTACAGATATTGCGCGTGCCTTTTTCAAATGGGAGGTACTGAGTATCAATTTTTTGGGATAAGTGGTGGGATTTCAATACAAGGCATATTTATAAGGTTTCTTATGATAAATACTTTGAAAATCCATATGCAATCCGGTGCAGTCCTTCCACAGTGGGCAATCATTTTGGACCCCAATACTGTACTTGGATAGATCTGAAAATTATAAACATTATTTTGCTTCTATATTTTAAAAGAAATGGATTTTTTTACTTCATGTCCCTTGTTTGATTTTGAGCCAAAAAATACAAGTTTTCAGTGCCACCTTACAAACCACTGGTTATGTATTCCAGGGGCAGGTGGCTTCAACTTTTGGTTTTGCTTAGAAACTAAGCTCGAGGCAGCGCATGACAGACCTGTTCCCTTGCCAGATATGGTCCACGTTAGCCCTATGCATTGGCCTGAAGCTATGTTATCCGCGGCAACACCACGAACAAATCCAAAACCAAACTCCTCTATTAATGATGGCATTTTTTCTCATTGACCTCTAACTTTGTCCTAAAACAGAAGCCTAAAGACTCTTCTCTTGATGAAATCCATTGATCTGTGACCCATGGCAGCATCTGAAATGAAATGTTCTAAAAGTATCACAAAATATAACCTTTTGTTTGCCCTCTAGTTTTATTGGAGAAGCCTTTACATTTTGGAATAATATTTGACAATTTATCAGCCATGACATTTGGAAATCATTTCTTCTTTGGCATCTTCTAAGAACTTATAATTAGAAAGCCAAATCATTGGAGGTTGAATCTAATGTGCTGGAGTCTAATCTATGTAATGATAATTGGTGTATAATTACCTCAAGGATTACGATTATCTAAAAAAAAATATGAGAAATTTTCAACACGCTAAAAAGAACAATTGTAGATGAGAATTTGATTATCTCTCAAACCAAAGTATTTTTAACCCTTAAAGGCCCTTGAGACCATATTCAGGTCGCAGCACTTTTGGGCAGGCTATTCTAAGGTTTCATAATTTCATTATTTTTAGAATTTTCTACTTCATGTCGCCCTCAATAGTAGCTTTCCAATGGCGAAAATTTCAAAGCATTTGGAGTTACGATGCAAAAGTTATGAATTTTAGAAGAATCTACTCTAAATCCGGGCAGCCATTTACCAATCAAAATCTCCCATTTTCTGCCCAAGTTGCCCGTCATTCAATATGGTAGAAAGTGACAAGACAAATTTTTAAAGGGTGGGCAAGTCTTCTAAATTGATGGGCCCAATATTTTTCCATCCATGCACATTTATGACAATTTTCATCCATTTTTTTTGGGTTTGACTAACTATTTCCATCTAAAGAAGTTGCTGAATTTTTTCATCCAAATTACAATTACCATCTAGAGCTTAGTTTTCATCCAGAATCCATATTTCATGCACATAAATTATTTCATCCAATTTTCATTTGTCATCCAAACTCCATAAATTTCATTTTGTATCTATGACGTGGCAGGGGGTCCATCCCCACGACCCCTTTTACCAAAACCGCCCTTTGCAATAAAAGGAAAATATACAATTTACACTTCAAAAACTTCTAGAAATTTGAGATCTACTCCAATTGCATTGAATTTTTTTTGGTTCTTTTCCTCATTGACTTCAACATATCTTGCGTTCAGATTTCCAATTGGACATTTTAGACTACCATGTAAGTAGTTTTAATTTTGGAGAATGTAAGGCAATTTCAGCACATCCCCTTTCACACAATCAAGGATATGAAAAATTATAACAAAGAGGTGTGAACATAGGATTTTGCTAAACTTCTTTACTTTTATTTTGAAAGATTTCTTTGCCTTTCCAAGCCCATATGAGGCTCAAACTTTGTGAGCTTATACCTAACTTCCATACCTAAAGGAATTGATGATCTTCCATTTATTAGATGTGTTTGCAAAGTATAGTTTTTGGGCATCAAAACTTAGGTATAATTTCCGAGCACTGTAAAAAAAACTTTTACAGTGACTTCAAAGGTTATAATCTCGCAATTTGTACAATGGATTGTCAAAAAAGTTGGTACACACCTTTTTTATTAAGGTAATTGCAAGATCCTACGGTTACATATTCAATGTCACGTCTTAATTTTGAGAAAAATAGGCTTTTATAAGTAGGGGTATGTTTTTGGCAGTTTTGGCTCCAAAAACACAAAGGGCCTTTAGGGGTTAAAAGAACTTTAGGGGTTAAAAGAACTTTAGGGGTTGATTTTGTCAATATGCCTTGTTCTCTTCTAGAACTAAGAAAATACTTAGAGCATTCGAGTAGTCCCCTTATTGTAAACCCTTACAGGGCCTTCGACGAACAATTACATCACAATTACAAGTTGAGTGGAATTTTGGTCCTTCCTTAAAGGTGACATGTAAATGATTTCTTTACTTGGTTATTGCTTGAAATTCTTTTATTTTTAATGATTTAAGGGTGGCCATGAATGAGCTGAAATTTAGAGGTCGATGGCCCTTTAGAGGTCGCGGCTTGGATGAAAAAGGTGTTTAGAGGTCACCACTGGAAGCTTAGAGGACCTTTAAGCCTCTAACCCAGATGAAGCCGGTTGGAAGTTTAAGGGCATAGGGGTTGACTGGGGATGGTCTTAGATTGATCTTTCAATGTTCAAACAATCACATGTACCAGAAATAATCCTTGTATTTTCTTTACCTTGACAATAATTCAAATATATAACCAACAAAATTAAATGAAGAACAACTAGAAAACAAAGATCTTCTTCTCCAAAACAGTAGCCTCTTCAAGACTTTATATATTTATTATTATACATATGAGAGTACACTCCGTATACAAGGGGTGGTTGATTTAATTTTCCGTCTTTTAACTTCTTTCACATACCGCCACACTTAGCTTTCATAAACCTCCTCATGGATGAACCACCACTTGTATTTTTTTATTTTTATTTTTTTTTGACGCAAATGAAAGAAAATCCAACCACTTGTATTTTTCAGTTACAATACTACAATGATTTTGGAGGGAAAGTGAATGAGTGGGATCAATGCAACCTAAATTTCCACAAAAAATCTAATACACAAGTTTGGCTCACAATATTGAATTTTCCATGCAAAACCACTTGGCATTTAACGGTCTTCAGAAATGGAAACACTAGTTTCTTTTTAACAACTGTTTGGTAACATGTGATACCCTCAGAGGCATAAAATGTTTCGAGTTGTAGAGGTCCATTGCACGAGTCAGTCAGTCGCTCCAATGTTTTGGGAAAACAGAATGTTTCCCGTGAGAAATGACTCTGAATCTGCAACCAAAGTCCAGCCACTTGTTAAAAACTACACATCCAGTGTATGGTAGAATGGTCTGATTTGACACTCGGTGCATGTTGAACTATACGAATCAGGAATTCGTAATAAAATAATCCGAACAAGAAGAGCCCATTAACACAACATTAACACTTCGATGTTACTTTGCACAATTCTAACCAAAATAACGTCAACAAAGAATGTTGGCTTGCACCCGGACAACTCAACTGACAGATGTATAGCTAAGTCAGGGGTCTGGAGCCTAAACAAACTCACCAGTTAAGGCCAGACAGGCTGCTTCTTTCCGGACATGTCTTGCTAGAGCCTGCACATATTATTAATTATCATATCAGACCACATCCTGAAGCGTTTTAAATTACAGGAGCATTTCCAAGACTGAATCAGCTGAGCAGAGGAATGCCCAGCCTGAATTTTTTAAAGTAGTTACGTAAAACTAACGGTCATAGAAATCAAGGCTTTTATCGTCCAAGAATGTAATCTCCAGAAATATCACAGTTACACACATGAAAAGAAGGGAACACACAAAGCCAGCGAAGGTAGCCATTACTCACATGTACAGGTGTAGCATTTGGTCCAGTGGGCATAATAGAGTCATCTTCGGCAAATACATTCCTCAAAAGACCCAAAAAACAAAGTACAACAAGTGTCAACAATCTGCAAACCAATACGGTATAACTTGCATTTCTAATTATCTCAAGTGGAGCTACTTCCTACTTGAAAGCAGCAACATAAGCATATTGACAGCGGAAGTGCATACCTCCAGAGAGCGCGTGCAAGCTCATCCTGAGCAGCTTCAGGACTCATAGCCTTATCATAAGAAGCGACTGCACCATAGAAATTCTTCTCTAATTCCTTCATCCATTTTGATAGCAATACCTTCAGCTGTGCACCAACGAGTAGCCCTTAAGTCGGATGACAATTCTCAAAATGTAGAGTCTTAATGTACAAAACTTCAATAAATTGACTTATGATGCCGGGGATGGGCAGCTTACCCCTGTCGCAATTATCCGTCGTTCCAAATCATGGTTGAAAGCATCATACAAGGACTGGCCCATAACTCCACCATCCCTCCCCTCTGACCTCAGGCGGGACAGAGACAGCCACATGTGGAGAACTAACATGGCATGTGTAGTCCTGAAATTCTGTTCAAGTACGAAGTCTTTCCAGAAGAAAGAAATTTTTGGTTTAATCCAACATCTTAGGAAGACCATTTCACATCCAATCAACAACATCGTCAAGTCACACGGATAACACTGCCCTTGAAATCCAAGCTCACAAGGCATTAGAAGAAGATAAAAAACAATAAGAACCTCGCAAGCACACAATAATTTAAAAAATACCATGGATGTCTGCATATAATAACATGACAAGTAAAGATTCTGGACACAGAAACTCACTGGCATAGAGCTCAGGCTGGTCCACTTGAGAAGAAATTCTAGAATAAAGAGTATTAGCTCCACGGATCAGCCGGCTCTGCTTGCCATAATACCCCAGAAGCGTGAGCACAGTGCGTTTGAATCCTTCAGGTGCAGGATCCACCACACGAAGCCTTGAACTAGAATCTAGACTTAAAGAGCGAGCGTCCACTGTCCTTCGGTTCTCAGTTTCAAAGTCCTGCACAACCACTCTTGCAAAATAAGCACCGATTTCCAAAATACTCTGGTTCGATCAATTGGGAACTGTACCAAAAACGCAAGCCATATCCAGATGAGCAATAATTATCTGTAGCCATGTACACTTCATGCAATAAAAACCAGCCATAATTGCTCAAGCATTGGCAGAAAATCACACATAAGGCCTGCGTAGAACTTCAAAGGTTATTCACAAGTGCGGTTCATTGATTTTGTAAACTACAGGCGAGTGCTCATCTCCAAGACGCCATCTCAAAACAAACCATAGAATTCGCGAAGGTTTAGGTCAGTTCACACACGGCAAATTCTTTAGCCCATTCCCAGAAATCTCTTTCGAAGAAAAGAATGCAAGACGATCCACACCTTGTCAGAAGACGCCGTGTCGACAACCTGCTCAGCAGCTTGAGCAAACGATCGAGACAGCAACTGCGTCGCTGACGCTCTGGCCAAGTGGCGCCGCACCCCAGCTCGTGCTACTTGGGCGAGCATCGTGCTCACCTTCCCTGCTTCCTTCACTCCCCTCTTCACCACCTCATGAAACCCACGAACCAAGACCTCCTCCAACACCTTGCCCTCTGTCACTTACCCCTCAAAACCCTCCCATGCAAACAAATCCCAACACTTTTCAACAAAATTCACAACATGAATCATGCAAAGTGACAGATATCCAACTGTTAACCTTCCTCCCAACACACCAAACCTAGCTTAACATAATCCCACAAAACCAACACTCCATAAGCAAAGTTGGTGAATATGAATATGATTTCAGCAAACTACTGTACCGGTACTTCCATCCACCGGAGATGATCCCAGCGCAAGGCAAACCTAACTGAAAAGATCATCAGACATGCAATGACATGACCCCAAAACGCTGGAATCCATAACCGTAGATACTATATGATGAACGTAGTATGTCATGACATCAACCCTAAACCCCTGTTTTTACATTTTTTGTTTCGTTTTTCGTTCGACTGAAGAGGTGGGAGTTGAGAATCCTCTCGTGTTTTGAGTTTTGCCTCAGCTTGACGACGGTTGTTTCGTTGTGTGGGAGGTGGTCGTGTTGTGAGTTGGGTTGTTTTAGAACTATGGATGTGAGCATGGAGACTCCGCCATGGCCTGTGCTGAGCCAGGAGGCGGTCTCGAAGCTGGCTTCGGGGGTTCATTCTACGTTTGTGAGATGGACTGCGTTGCAGCTCGCCGTGGAGAATGAGTGGGGCGGGAGAAGCTCCAGCCAGAAGGCGGCGCAGCTGGAGAACGATGTGCTTGGGTGGTTTGTTCACTCGAAAGGTGCCATCTCCGTGCTTTGCAGCTTTGGTTTTGTGGAGTGCTTTGATAGAGTCGATGGTTTAGTGTTCTGATGGAGTCGATGGTGGGTTTGTTGTGAGGAATTGACAAGTTTTGGAGAATCGTCGAGCAGGGTTTAGGGTTGAAGGTTTTAGGGTTTTGGGGGTTTGATGATAGTTACAGATATTCGACCGAGTGATGAGGACGCTTGAATCGATTTTCTCTTGTACGTGATTCTCGATTGCTTATTTACATCCACTTTAAAGCATGCGGGGATCATAAATACCTGTTCTCTTTGGTGAATTCAGCGAGACGGTACATTGATGAACTGGAGGAGCTGTTGGACGTCGCTATGATTGAGCAATTCAACGTGCAAACTGAGGATGATAGTTTACAGGAGGTATTTTGCTTCAGCTTTTGTAGGTAGTTCGTTGTCGAGGCAAGGGTTTTGGGGCTTAATTGGGATCTGTGTTTTTTTTTTTTGGTTTTCATGTAAGTTGCGTTTGCCTGGTTTTTGGATGTTGTACGGATACTGAAGGTTTTCGTGTATGTTGCAGGTTTCGGAGCAACTGTTTTTCCTCCATGAAGAATGCTCTCAGGGCAACTACGAGACTGTTCATAGCCTTGCAGCTGCTTTGTCTCAAAATAAACCTGCCAGTGCTAAGAGTGTAAAGGTATTCTGACATGCTTAACACATGGCCGAATGACTTTACAGGATGGGTCTCTGGAATGTGTTAATGATAAAATTGTATTTCAAGTTATGGACCATCAGTAGAACCAGCCCTTACAAACTTTGTTGGTTATTCGTGCAGGCACCGAATGAGAACGGTGAGGAGTCTGACAGTGACGATGATTCGATGGACGGTGAAGGGCAGGACATGCCCAGCTCTTCAGGGCAGCAAGACATGGGTATGGAGCTTGAATCTTCGTCTGCACAGGGCAGCAAAGCTACTCGGCAGGAGGAGAAGGCTCCGACTTTGACAGAGGAAGAGATGGCCGACGGTTGGCAGGAAGCCCCAACCAGAAGCAGGCGGCGCGGTGGGAAGCGGACATGATTCATTAGGTATTGAACCAAAATCCTGGCGTGCTGTTTTGGGCTCTTTTTTCCCCCAGGATTGTAGCCAATGTTTACAAAAGTGCATCTCCTATGGGAATTCTCGATGCACTCCGGTTATATGAGATCTAGGAGATCAGAGTCTGTGAGTTGGAGAGAATTCTCTGTACCGTAAATTTTAACTTATTGTTTTTTCATGACAAGTTCTCACTGTTTAAGTTTCCTAAAGCGGTTATTTCTTTTTACCAAAAGAGAAGCATGGCTTCTCACACTGCATCCAGAAGGTGTCTATATGTATGTTAATTTTTATTTGGTGAGATGGTAGAATAGTGATGTTGTGTAGTCGTCCACGTGGACTGGCCTTTTTCGGAACTTTGACGTCTCTTTTCTGTTGTATATCGCTATTTGTAGCAGCTGGCATTCAATGGCTTTCCTCAAGGGCTATCATGCGGTAAAGTGTTGCTGTGATCATATTCTGAGTTCACAGGTCCAAGTCATTGTACTATGTCACCGGAATACTTTTTTTTTTATATTGTGCACGCAACTTGTGTAGACACTTATTACTCGTGCAAAGTTGAGCTCTGGTTAGCGTAGTACTCGTTCAGTAACTTGACAGATACAGTCCTTGTAGACAACTGACTGTTACTTTGCTCAATGCACTTGTCCCTCTCTAGTGCCACATGTCGTCATATTTGTAGAGAAGCATACAATAAACTCTTATACTTTCAGTGTTGGTAGCTTGGAGCAATGATCAGAAACAAATTGTCGCTTCTTAGCGGTGTAGTGTACCGGGTTATTGGGTTGGCATGGATAGCGACCTTTCATCCAACTTCATTATGTAGTTGTACAAGGAGATATTGCCGCAATTTTGAAGAATTGGGAACATAACATTCTTTATCATCATGAACATTGGATGGGTTGATGGCAAAGAATACAGAAAAGGATGGTACTGGTGTGGTAATAGAAGTCAAAAGAGTACATTGTTTCAAAGTGCCACCACCTGTCTGTGAAGGTAAAACGAGCTTTAGAGTGATGACATTTTCTTGTGGAAGTTATTCACTCAGACGAAGGAGGTAATCTTTTGATTACAGAGAGTATTTTGCAGAATTTTGATGTCTTCACTTGTGTACTATGTTATGTTATGAACGTTTTGAAAGTTACTAACCTGAAAAACAGAAATCTCTTGTAAAAACCCCTCCTGACGATACATGTTAGGTAGTCTTTCTTCTTAGACTCTGGCAAAGCCTGACAGTTATGCCAACCTGAACCGTAGAAATCCCTTGTAAATATCCCTTTTGACAACACCGGTTAGGTACTTTTTCTTCTCAGACTCTGGCGAAACCTGACTTCAACATAATGTTGATTTGTTTTGTACAGAAACTGTGGCGTTTTGTTGGCATACAGTTTGCCGAAATTCTGTAAAACTGCATGTGTAATTTCGTAGCACATGAGATTGGAGTACATACATAAGTTATGATGCACCTGATACACACCAATCTCTGCTAGTCTATGCAGATTGGCACCGTACAGTAACATCAGTCCTAGTTACTCCTCGTAACTTATGTACTGCAGGTGTAGATCAACTCGGTAGCACATTCCAGTAACTCAGAGCTCTGGTTACGGCATCGAAGTTTTTACTTGGACATCGCAAGGTACCTTCCAAAAAATTAAAGTCTTGTCTGTGTACAAATTCGGGGCTTTCTGCTCCGTAAGCACATGCAGATGCTCTGGCGTAACCCACACTCAATCTCTTTGCCATATCTTCCTGATACAACATGCTATGGCACTCCTAACTTGAACCCTTTTCAGCTCAACAATCCAACCCAACCTGATGCAAAATCAGTACCCAAACTAGAAACTCACCCCCAGGATGAAATATTCCAGATATTGGGATACCATAAAAAACCACTCTCAAAACTGTTCCAATTCAAACATCTACCATACTGGTGACCCCATAACGTTTGCCTGGGGCAAACAAAAGCTTCTCGGACAAAGGCAAAAGCTTCTCGGACAAAGGCAGAAGCTTCAACATCGAAGGTCGCTTAGCAAAATGGGGTGAAAAGCAGAGTCCATCGTCAAGTGGGAGGAGCTGGCAAGGTGGGATGACAAGGTTTCGATGAGCCTGGAGTGAGGAGGGGGAGCTGAATTCCGGGGCTCAACCGAGAGTGGGGCCTTGCCAGGGGGGTCCAGCCTGGAATCCATGTGCGATCGACCCCACTCTCGCAGCCTTTATATTCAAGCTACACTAAATTAATGGATTCCCATCCTGCAGCCCAGGCAAGCTAATAAGTTATCAAGCAGGCTTGTTTCCCGACCAGTCTTCCTCTTTGTCGCAGTTGGCGTCCAAGCTCTCATGCCCAGGTGGGCTCTCCTGCTCCTGCTCCTGCTCCTGCTACCTCCTGCACTCTAGTCTTATATCAAACTTCCTCTACTATGTCTCTCTTCATGTTTGCTTGCACTGACTGGTTGTGTTTATACATATGTGCAAATTAAAGCAGATATAGTTGCTCTTGAATGTTTATTCAATTAATAGTTCGGAGTGCTAGGATTTTCATACATCAGTTGCAGGCTCATGATGGAAATGATTGATCAGTGGGAAGATGGTATTTGGAATTCTGGAAGTTATTCTTTGTTTGGATTTCGATGATTTGCGCCGACTGGTTTAGTGTAGTCTGAGATTATGATGTGGAGTGTTTCCTGGAGTCATTTAGAATTTTAGGCATGTTGTTACGAGACTTGGAAGCAATGTATCTTTGCTTTCGGAGTAGTGTGCTAGTTCTTAATTTTCTTAATTTTTTTGGGATGGAGAATCGATTCATTGTGTTAGCCATAGTGGTGATCATGCTCCTCTGTCGATGGGGTTTGACGACGGGGTGATGTGTTCGTTAATTGTGCCTTTGAAGTTTTGAGAGTGCATGTTGTAGAATATTGTCAATATGATGAGGATCGATTGCGTGGCGACTGGGAAGGCGAAACTTGATGTTAAAATTTGTGGATGCGTGATGGAAGAAAATACGTTACTGCTTTAAGTACAAACATCGATTTCTTAGACATGTTTTCTGATCGTCCCGGGTTTCTCTTGTGCTCTGTCCCTGTAGGCCCTTTGAACTCTGAGGACGTCCAGATTTGGGGGGATACGGATCCACCAACTCGGTAAAATTCACAAGATGTCGACTGAGGGAGAGCATGTGGATGCCGACGTTGCGGAGAATCTCACCAACGCAGCGAAGGAAGCTTTGGAGAAGCCGCAAGGTTCCGGCACCGACGGTGACGTTCCAGCAAAGGACTCTCCAGCGTCGGAGTTCATCCAGAACGTGGCGCACATCGTTCTGGACAAGAGCAACCAAGCCGCAGATTCTTCCAAAGCGTACATCGAGAACGCGGTCCACAAAGTCCAGGACTACGCGCAAAACGTCGCCAGTGGCGCCACTGGATCGACTTCCAACATTCAGGAAACGCTCTCCAAAGCCGTGCACATCGGAGCGCACCCCGGAAGCACCACTGCTTCCCCCGGAGAAGGCGATGCCTCATCGGTAAGCCCACTCAACCCAAATTTTTCATGTATTGCCCACATCACAAAGACACATTCATTACGGAAAACGAGGATCATTTTGATATTACATTTCGGAAAAGGATTCCCTAATATGTTTGTATATTTGTGGAGCCAGGGAGGCGATGGCGGCCTTCTGACGTCAGTAGCGACCTGGTGCTCGACACTTTGTGGCTCCAAGAATAATGCACCAGGCGGTGAGCCTCGGAGCGTGGATTTCCGAGCCGCAGCGGAGAATGTTGCTGCGGTTCTGCATTCTAGCACGGCTCCCACCTCGTCGCCTGTCGAGTCGCCATCGCCGTATGATGTTACTCCAGCTGAGACGCCGCCTGAAGCACCTGCTTCAGAGCCTCCGAAGCCCACGGCTTCGGAGTAAAGCCAACGTTCGTGACAATAATCCCCAGAGAGTTTCGATTTGCTTCACTCATCGGTGAGACCCTCCTGCAGGCTCCTGGTAATCAGTCATGCCCTGAGGAGGTTGGATTTGACAGAATTCTTTAGCTAGATGATCATGTCAATCAGTTAATTTCAATTCTTTCGCTTAACAATTCTAGGCAGGAAATCAGGTTCATGGATAGGATCATAGATGTTGTGTTCTTTGAGTAGGTTGAGAGATGGTTCCTTCATGGTTGCTAGGCTCAGGCAGTTGTATTATTTCCAACTAATGTAACATACAAATGGTGGCTCTTGGTCGTTTTCGATTCCTGCCTGTTCCTCGATGGCAATAGCTGATTGCGTAATTGCCAGTTTTGTTGTTGTAAGCAACCCATTTCCTACTATTGGTGACGAAATCTTCATGTCCGCCTGTGAAGCATATCCTTCAGGCTATAGACTCTGCGGTGGATAGGTTGATAAACCATGTGATTAAACATACCTCGTGCGAGTGAGAATTTCAACATCCTCAGCTCTTTGCAAATCCTGTCAGAAGTAGGGCGTTCACTTGCTTCCATATTCCAGCATCTTTCGATCAAATCCTGTAGCTTCCTGGGGACATTGTTAAGGCAATATTGGCCGCTCTCCAAGCACTACCCTCTCCTTCATACCTGTAAGGCTGTGGATGGTTGAGAAGGGAACATATACAGATAGAATCTCATAACAACTAAGGGCAAAACTGTAGATGTCGGTTTTGAAGGAATTGAAGGAATCATATTTGGTTGAGTGATCAGGGGAATCCATCAAACTTATCATTGCTGGGGCCATCCACCGACTTCTACTAACGTTAGGAGTCTCAATAGAGAATGTGCTGCAGCTTTCTTTCATTTTAGAGAGTCCAATATCGGCCACCTCGACGTGAATGAATCCAATATCCATTTCTGATCCTTAATGTCCTTGACAAGAATATTGTTGGACTTTACATTTCTGGTGAAGGTAAAGTTCAAACATGCCGTCTGCTATTTGAAGAATGATGTGAACTGGCTCTAATTAGGAGAAGGGGCCAGAATTATACCCCCACAATGGCAGTCCAGTCTCATTCTTGTTTGTATGAAAGATAAAAGATCCTCGATTGTCTATTGAAGAATAAAGCAAGGATGAGATAGCCCTGCTTAGTTTTTCCTCAATCTGTATATCAAGTCTCTCAAGCTCGGAAAGGTTGCTAGTCGGTGCTCTTCATCATCCCAGTTGCTTGATTGATCAATCATAATTTTCAAATCTGCCACCAAGATCTCCTTGCCAATCAATATCGAAGATAAGGGATCTACATAGTCTGATGCTTCCCATCTACTACTAGGCGAAAAGACAAATCTGCATAATTCCAGACCAAAAGCAACTGATGAAATATGCGCCTCGAACCCCTTTGGCAATATGAGAGTTGTTATGTTATGTGCATCAAGCTTGCATTAACTTGTTATGAGGCTCTGGACGTGCTTGGCCGAGGCAAAGAGGAGCTTGTAGGTTTCAAAACACTTTGCCATGTCTTCTGACTCGAACCATGTGGGGAATTGCGCCACATAGGAGAGTAACTCTAGCCTTGCTAGTCCAGCATGAATCAAGAGTCTCTTAGCCTGGGTGGTGAATTGCTCCAACAAGAATGAGTGTGGATTGTCAATTGCGGCTTTGAGTTTGACTGTCAAATATTTGCACTGCTCAAAGTTGAATTTAGGTGATCTGGTGGAAACTCTACGTAAAGAACTTTTATTGATAGCCGTAAGTAAAACTGCAGAAGTGTTTTCAAGCATGTAGATGTAGGTGGACTATAGAAAGACACACATAGACTTGGAGAAATCACAATTTCTAGCAAGAAGAACACATCATTCAAGACTACGGTTGGTATGACTCGGTTTCTTCGAAATTCCTATCTTCTGGGATGTAAATTTTGGCACATAAGCGGGAAGCAGTGAAATCTGATACCTCCTCTACCCAAAAAACTTAAAACTACTCGATGCACAACCTTGAAATCCGATCAGATCTCAGAATTATACCGACACCTGTTTGCGTGTGCTGCAACAAGTGAGCTACTATACTTCTGTGAAGCAGACATAAAAGCTCAAAAACGATACATAAATACCATTCAAAAGTTTTAATCCAAGAACTTCGAATTCCTTTACATAGAAGTTGTCATCTCCCAACATAAGCACTTACAATCAAAAACCACGCATCAGCAGCTAAACCTGTGTTGGAAAACCTCACGTCTCCCTCGTCCTTGGTGCTTCACAAGCCAAATTCCTGACATGGGTGATCGACCATAAAATGCGAAAATAACATACAGCCTGCTAGCTAGTAGTCAATCTTTCTCCTCTTCTAGCCTATATACATGTACAAATTTACACATACCAGGTATCAATATTCTACAAAGCTTTGAGAATGATGGGCAAACCATACTTGGGTCTCGTCACCACGACGTTGCAAGGGTGATGCTTGTAATTCGGAGACGGAAGCAGCTGAAACCGCCGGAGCACCTTGGACACGATGATCTTGAGTTCCATCATGGCGAAGTTGTTGCCGATGCAGATCTTGGGCCCCAGGCCGAAAGGAACAAACGCTTGTGGATGCGAGCACGCTGCCGCAACACCATTGGCAAACCTTTCGGGCTTGAACTCCGCAGCATCCTCACCCCAGTACTCCTTATCTTGGTGCACGGCGTTCGTTGAAAACTCTACTACCACGCCCTCCGGAATGAACAAGTTCTTCAGCTGCAAATCCTTTCCTGTCAGTCTTACCATGGTCGGTGCAATCGTGAAGGTTCGCATCGTCTCGTTCACTACCATCCCCACCTGCAAGACAAAAAAACGAAACCGAAGTTAGCACGAGATGACCCTAAAACCCGATCAAGCCATGAGAGATGATGCAGGATTTTTACCACTTTCAGACGAGAGAGCACGCTTGCATCGAAACTCTCCTCATCGCCGACGACTTCCATGACCTCTGCACGGGCACGGTCTTGCCATTCCGGGTGCAGGGTCAGCATGAGCATTGTGAAGAGCGATGCGTTTGCAACAGTGTCTTGACCCGCGAAGTAGAACAGCTTGCTGTTCTCTATCACAGACTGGAGGTTGAAATCTGGAGATCCTTCACTCCATCCATCGGCTGCACTTGTGAGCATGCGTCCTAGAAGGTCATTGCCATATGAGTTTGTCACGCCCTTGCGAACTGCTTCCAGCCTTCCGTCCAGAATCTCATGCAGCAGCGTGTCGATTTTCTTAGCCATTTGGCGCATGTGCCTGTGACTCTTCAAGGGAATGTCTCTGCTCACATGGCGTTTCGAATGCGCGTTATCAATCAGGATGGGTATCGGAGGACATGTTCACAAGGCGAATGCAGAAGATGGAATTGGGGTTTACTTACGAGTAGCGTGGAATGATCCAGAAACCTACGCCGCGAAGCATCTGGTAATACTCCTTTGCGAGCTCGGTCTGCGTCTCGTAGACTTGGAAGCCCTTCTCGGAGTCAGTACCAAACGCCGTCAGCGACAAGATCCTTCCCGAAATCTTGTGCATGTCTGCCTCTATGTCGATTTCTGCCGAGCCCCCAGCTTGGGCAACTATCTGCTCCCACTTTTGTATCTCCGTCGCTGTCCCTTCCACCATCGCCTCCACCATGCCCTACACTCAACTCAGACCATGGCTTAGCTGCACGCCATATCCAGCGTGACACATTTTTTGCAAACCAAAACATTGGTGATTCTATCAACATGCAGTCATGTATGCCTACCTTGAGTGCATCCTGATGGAAAAATGGATTGATTGCGCGCCTCTCCGTGGACCACTTCTCTCCCATAAGAGCCACCAATCCTCTCCCTATCAATCCTTTCATGAGGTAAGTATCCCCCAGGTGAGCGCACTTCAAGTGTGCATGGTTGTTGATGAAAACCTCTTTCGCAATCTCCGGGTCTCGCACACAAAGGCGCGTGGTCTTCCCCCACCAATACAGAAAATACTTCGCCCCTGCGCTTCACCATCACCAAACAAACTCATAAACTCAATTCTTTCCAGCTCGGGATCAAAACAAACATAAACTGAAACACAAAATTCCACCACACATGTCTGCGATGGATTCGCACCTGGAAACTGGGGGTAGTACAACGCATATTGAGGCGTGACAGTGGGCGACAAGTCGGCGTAGCTATCCAAAGGCACAACTTCAGGAAACGAATTCATGAAGGTGACAAACTCCAGCACCTGGCCGAAGGGAAATCGGAAAGGTGGTCCTCGAACACCCTGCTTCACCATGATGCGACGCAATCTGAGCGGCGTCCATATCCCTCTCCACAACACCTTGTTCAAAATCTGATACCCAATGAATGTCACAACCACCACCGCCACCGCGTTCCAAAGCTCCGAAGACATCACCCTGGACTCCATAGCTCGCCTCAGCGCTCCACAATCTTGTGCAACTTATTAAATTCTAGCAGTTGTCATCAATGAAGCTCTAACAAAGCATGTCTCAACTACGAGTTTGAGTACACCAATGTCGAGCTCTGGGCGATACTGTTTGATCAAAGCGGATGCCTTGAATGACTTAACTCTGATGGTGCTTTTATGGTGTCGGATGTAATGGCGAGGAGAGATTGATTCTGGACGTGACTGTAGTGCAGCCTTTAGTGCGGAGATGTGGGCGAAGGCGGTGGAAGCGGGTCTGATGATGATTCTGTGGTGCCATGTTATCGTGGCATTCCTTTCACCTGGGCAAAGCAGGCGCGTGGACAGGATATGGTAAGAAGATGAAGAAGAACTTTTACTCCGGTCCCTTTTGAGAGAGTTCGGCTCCAATTACGTGTGTGTTTATCGTTTATCAAGTGTGTGTTTGTATAGTAATTGCAACATCTAGCCACTCAATATGTGACCCACTCAATATCTAGCCACTCAACACCAAAATTGTTGTTCATCTCTGGCTGAAGTTTTTGATGGTGAGTTTTCTGTGATAACAACATTTTAGTACTTGTTATTATGTTGGTGTTCGTTTTACCTGGGAATCTTCATCCTTGTTTCCTGGTTGAGCGAGAAGACGAGCGTGCAGGGAGGGTCATTCCTATCGTGGCTGTCGTCTTCGATCAACAGCTTGCAATTTCGCAACCCTGGTTAAGCTCGGGTGGAGGCTAACCAAAGCGCCTCACGTTACCCAGATTTCCCCGCCTGCAGCTCGACCTGCTGCAATTTACTTGCAAACTTGCATGCTCCCTCCCCCTCTCGATCAGTCGCTCTGGTTTCTCGCTCGTCGCAGCTGCTCCAGTCGAAAGAGAGGGATGAAGCTGGCTCAAGCTTCGAAGTTTTTTTTTTACCAGTTATTTTGACTTGAATGGTGGTTTTCGTGGGGGGCTCTGTGATGCATTTCTTTCCTGAGTATAGTGAGAATTTATGTACAGTATTTTACCATGATTCTTGTAGTCACCAGAAGAGTGGGGACTGACGTCACCTAAATGTGGCAAATCCGGCGGAAATAATTGAAGTACTGTACTTGGATTCTTCAAATGGATTTGTATTATTGGCTATTTTCGGCGGGGCGGTATATTAATGAATCTCCTTGGAATTGCGCTTACCTCAAAATTAAAGGAAATACTAAATGAAATCAGAACTTGAGATAAGTGAGAAGCAATAGTCTTTCAGGAAGCAATTGAGAAGGGTGAACTCCAGGAAGATAATGCTACAGGAAAGCTTAATTCCAGATCCACCTTTCGACGTGAAGCTACCTTTGAAGCTTAATTCCAAACTTTGGTGTATCTGCACGAAGGTCCCGAAATATGCACATAGATTCTTATCCAGCAAGCAGATAATCAAATAAAATGCTATGCTCTGTCACACAAGACCGGAATCAATAGACACTAATACTATACTCATAGCAACGGAAAACATTGAAAACTTGCTCAGTACCCACCACTGTGCCCAAATTTGCAAAGTTTTCCAAAAAGAACTTACTTATGAAGGCATGGCTCCAGATGTTAACATAGCTTCACGTCGAAAGGTGGATCGTCTATTATGCTTACAACTCTGAAATACAGAACTTTGAAAGCAAAGGATCACGCACTCATCACCTCACAAAGAAGTGTGCTATGTAAAATCTTGGCTCTAAATTCAAACTTGAACTAAATACTTGACCACATTTTTCCAGCCATGCTAGACATATGTATCTATGTAACCGCAAATGATCTTCCAACTCGCATAGCGCATGCTAGGTGCGTGGTGAAGCTTCCGAAAATCAGACAAGCTGCCTGTCGGTTTAGACATCGCCTGCAATCATCTCGGCCAAAACATCCATAAACATTCCAGTTCCTTTCTCAGCCTCTTTGTACTGCTCATCCGTCAAGTGCCCACCACTCTGCCTCACAACCATCTGAGTTTCATTCGGGCTGAGGGTGGTGAGAGTCACAGTGTAGGAATCGAATTCCTTGCCTTCGGCACCCTGGTCTGTAAAATCCAACACCAGTCGAGAAGGGTGGTCTAGCTCTAAGAAGTGGCCCCTCCACGAAATAGTGGAGGTGCCATCGGGAAGGACCATCGTGCCACTCCAGTCGCCACCAGGTCGCACGTCCATGAGCATGTCTTCCATTCTGCATTGGTGGCCCCCGAACCAAATGGCAAACTGCTCCGGCTTGGTCCATGCATCCCACACCCGCTCCCGGGACGCGCTCAGTGCGCGGGTGATTGTGTAGCCTCGAGCAGCGTTCTGCTCAGCAGACAGGCCTTCGGTACTCATCGTGATCCTCTTGGCTCTTGTTGCTCTTCTTGGTCTTCTTCCACAGGTTTAAGTCGTTTCTTCGATCACAGGTTATACGCTTTCTCTGCGACACATGCGCCCAACCGTAAACTGAACCGAAGGCAGAAAATTACTAGGTCTAGAGCTGAAATACTTCAAATGATTCATAACTGACATTACCGGTTTATCTACTTACTCGGATTTAGAAACAGCAAAATTGAGGATACATAACCTCAATGGAAAGGTTTTGCAGAACCCGCTAACATGTCGACTATACTCAGAAAGCAGAGCGAAGTCAACATCAAGAGTAAGTGAAGGAAAGATTACAAGCTTGGGAACCAGACTCGGCAAGTGGTGATGAAGATGTGTAAGAGAATGTAACTACCAAACCACAAATGTAACGGTAACCTCAGCCCATTACAGGAATGGTCGAACATTACACCACCATTGTGCCAAAAACCATAATCCCCTCACGACCAAAATCCACAGCAATTGATCGAAAGCAGATAACCCCAAAAACTAGATAGCAGATACAGCTGATTACTAGCTCGAGATTGGTACTATTACAAGAACGAAGAAAAGAGTATGCCCACAAAAAATGTTGAAGCCTACTAACAAGAGAAACCCATCTGACAAGAGAGTGAAGCTTTGCAGCGGTGAAGGATATTATACTTAACCATTACTCAAAACCAGAACAGATCAGATAGATGCAACATTTTTCATGGCTGAGCTGAAGAATGTTTACCTCAGAATGTGACTCTGCAATAGCTAGCCTCACCAGATTGTCGACTTTGTCACCCTCGACACGATAACACCTGTCTTGGAAGAATGGGTGTGTCCAGATCATATATACACACAGGCTGATCCTCCCGAATCTCCGATCACTCTCTCGGATCCGACAATGCTGGAGCTTCGTGATGAAGTTAGCTTTCTGAAGAAGCTTCAATAAAAGGACTGTAGCACCGGGCACATTGATCAAGTTCTAATCGCAGTCGGTATTTTTTAAGCATTTTTGGGACACTTCTCTGAGGGTTCTCTTGTACTTTCTGTGAAGGCGCATATTTGAGTTTAGATAGAAATAAATAAATTCTTAGACGTACTTAGAATGTTGAACATGCCGATGTATGGATTCCAATGCTGGTTCAAAGTTTCAAATGCAATGGACTCTAGGAAAATTTACGTCGCATTTTAGCTTCTAGTAAAGATGGACAGGGTTACTTTGTTTGTTGTGAGATGTTCACCAACTCTCGCAAAAATTGGACTTCAGAGCTAGCAACAATCCCTTCGAAGTGTTGATAAACGAAACTGCTTCTCAAAACTAAGTGGCATGCAATGAAGGGATCCATTTCTCTCACATCAGCTCTTGCTGCACATGATTTTGTCCCTGAACAGGATAAGTACCTTCAAGGTTTGATGTTTTCTGAGAGGTGTTATTTGGGCTTTGATGTTTGGGCTCATTGATGGGTTTCTTCACAGAACACAACTTGAAGACCCTGCCACTGTATTCATAGCTTGCATATCCAAGCACTTATCGGTCGATTGGAAACGAAAGGATAATTCACAAAATTGCCGATCATTTCACAATGTCACTCCAGTCTCCATAACTTTGCATCTCCAAGTGACAGATCGTTCGTGTGCCCTGCCTGACCTTTGACAACCAATCTCGCAACGCCTTCGACTCTTCACAACTCCTTCGCCTTCTACATTGGCAGGCTGAACCCATTCGCCAACCATATCATTTGGCAGGTCTCATATCCACAGAAACATGTATTGATTCTCTCCCCACCTCCTCCATCCGGGCGGTGCAGCGACCGTCTGTAACCCAAGCGGGGGCAAGAAGATGAGGATGTGGGTCGCCGATCTGGGACCTGGAAGGGCGTGCAGAGAGATTGCCCACTCCAAACACATGGCCACCGTCGCCACTCACCCGGAAGCTTGAGTGGAATCGGTGTCAGAGAAAGGACTAACTGCGTCAGGCGGGCAACCGAGCAGCGCATGCTCCTCGTCGTGTGTAGTGGAGGGACCACAGGCTTGAACGCCATCTCCAGATCACCCCACTCCGGCTCCTCTCACAGACCATCTTCTCTTTTTCAAACCCCCGGCATCATGCTAATGACAAATTTTAGTGAGAAAGATGTTGAGTGATCAGCGAGCCCTAACCCATCCACACCATCATCATCATCGTGGGGTTATGTGCAAAGATCCACAGTACATACAATAATGCCGCCTGACCATCATCAAACAGATAACAAAGTAGATCGCCATGATTGCAGGGACTGATTGATCTGCAGCTATCGACGAAATAAGAGTTAGAGATTTCTTGCGACGTATTTAGGTGTCTGGAAACATGTTGTGAGCAGAGTCCTTGTGGTTGTCGTCACTGAGAGTCCGCTTTAGTTTCTTTTCTTATTAGGGTGGTGGAGCCAGATGAAGATTTCATGCACATTGTGCGCTTGACATGTCAGGCATGTCTGACGATTGTTCCATGTTGCCCCATGTTGCGGTTCTTCTTTGACTCAGGTAGGTTGATCTTGCGGGATATCTGTGGGGAGACTTTGACGGGGAGAGGAGGAGTTTGCTGGGGTTATGATACGAGGTGGAGGGTTGATGAGAAGAGAATAACCAACATCTGATGTGGTTTGGTGATCTTGAGGAGGGAGAGATGGAGAGAGAAGGGAGATGGTGAGAGGGGATGGGGTTGTTCAGCAGCAAGCGAGGGGCTGCTGCGTCGAGCTGCGGAGGGCGGCAGCTATGGATTTTGCTGCTGCTCCAGATTATGGTGTTGGTGTTCGTCGTGGGGCCGTACCTTGCTGCGACGGAGGAGTTTAACGGCTGGTTGGAGGGCGGCAATCTGAGGAGGCCCGCGGGGTCGCCTGTTGTGGACCCTGAAGCGCTTCGGTTGAGAGGCGTCAATCTGCCTGAGTTGAACGAGTTGGCGAAGCAGTTGTTGGTGCGGAACAGCTTGCCCCCTCGCAACCGCGACTTGTTCCCGGCCCTCTCTGACGATCGCGTCGTCATCGTCTTGTATGTGCATTCTCGGCCCAAGTATTTGGAGCTTGTGGTGTCTTCCCTGGCGGAAGTCCGGGGAATCAACGAGACGCTTTTGATTGTCAGCCACGATGGTTTTTATGAGGAGATGAACACCATTGTGGAGTCCATACGCTTCTGCCAGGTTCGTCCCTCCATCTTTTTGTTCCGTTACTGCAGCTGATCAGCACTTCAATTCTTTTTAGCAGGCCAATAGAACAAAAATAATCCTAACAAGCGTGTCATGTTTGCAGAGAGGAAGTAGATAATGGGGATGTGAGTTGTCGCTTAATGAGACGTCTTATTGCATTCGATTAGGGTTTCTTTAATACATGGGAGATGCAACCATGAGTTGGTGTATTTTGCTAGAATCGAACTCGTTAAAAAATTCTTTGGGTTCGCAAACAGGATTACTGTACCCTGATTGTGTTTTGCTCGGTGTTTGCAGGTAAAGCAGATATTTGCACCATGGTCTCCCCACTTGTACACGGATCAGTTCCCCGGATTCACGCCAGGAGATTGCCAGAGCAAGGACGATGCGGATCGTCTGGGCTGCAAAGGGAACGCTGATCAGTATGGAAATCATCGTAGTGTTCGGATTGTCTCTCTCAAGCATCATTGGTGGTGGATGATGAACACTGTGTGGGATGGATTGGAGGAAACGAAGGGTTTCAATGGTCACATGATGTTCATTGAGGAGGATCACTACATGCTGCCGAACGCGTACCGCAACATTCAGATCCTGGCGAAGCTGAAACAGGAGAAGTGCCCAGATTGCATTGCTGTGAACGCCGCTCCATTTGACGTGAAGTCGAGAGGGGAGGGATTTTCCAAACTTGTGGCCGAGAAAGTTGGCAACGTGGGCTACACTTTCAACCGCACGGTGTGGGAGCGGATTCACGATAAAGCAGAGTCGTTCTGCACATTCGACGACTACAACTGGGATATCACCATGTGGGCCACGATCTATCCGACTTTTGGCAGCGCTAGATACACTTTGCGTGGGCCTCGTACTAGTGCAGTTCACTTCGGGCGATGTGGACTTCATCAGGGGTACAGCAAATCGAGGTCGACTGAATGCCGAGATTCTTCGATGCGTCTGGGGATTATTGACGAGGGCGATAAGGTGCCGAATATCGACCCCCGGTGGCCTGTGCACACGTTTCCCATAAAAGGGTACTCTTCTGGATTCCGAGGGTGGGGAGGGTGGGGTGATAAGAGGGATCAGCAGCTTTGCTTTGCATACTCGTCCATGTACAGCAACCCCATCATACCTACCGATCATTAAGGAAGGTATTTGAAACCGCAGCTGGACATGTTACGGCATGATGCTGTTGCTAGTCTACCCATTCCTGGGTTAGTGGGAGAGTTCCGGGAGCTTCATTCTACTCTTGCCTCTTTAATTTTGCGCATATAGTTTTGACACTCACATGTTGGGCAAGGGATACGTCGCGGATTTTAGCTTACGACATGAGAGACAGTTGATAGAGTCTGTCAATGTCGTTCATCAATGGTTGAAGGGTTGCATTATCACCGAGGGTGTGGATAGGTCATGCAGACTTTTGGTTTTCTGAAAACCAATTAATCAATCAGGCTATCGAGAATAGTCAGGGTCAGAGTTCAGGCAGTGCCTTTGAGGGCGTCCTTTTTATCTCTTATGGAGGAGATTTAAAGAGATTGATAGTTGCCAGTTCGCTTCCATATGGAGGATCAAACTTCTGGTCAAGCACTGTTTGGTATATTATATATCTGTACATTCAAGTTTCCTATGGCATTTTCGTCATTCGACGAGAGCCATATTACGCAGATGTTCTCGTAAGTAGGCTTAAGCTTTTCAGTTTCTGTTGCAGAGTTGAACCGATCAAAGTATAGTGAATTCAGTGAGTTGAATTGCAGGGCATACTGCTGCATATTGATTTATGTGTGCTTGTACAAAGATTGTTTCAAGGGTATTAGCCGACTGTACTGTACTGAGGCTTTGTAATTGGATCATGTTTACTAAACCAGATGCACCTTGAATTTGATTAAAATCGTGTGTAAACTGGAAGATGGGGAAGAGAAGGCTGCTCAGTGACGGTGGAAATAGTGCTTTGGATTTATAATATGCTTGGGGCAAGAGAAGCCTGACGAAACTCAGAATACTGCAGGTTTAACTTGAATTATAACATAACTCTTCACTTAGCAAATATGTTATGGGTGGCAGGGCAACAGTTCAAAAATCCTTTGATCAGAGGCATGTCTATATTAGAGGAAGATTTAAAGAATTTTCTGGACACGGAGGATTCAGTGACCTGCGAGACCACAAACTTTGCTTTAACGTTGCTGCCATGTATCGAGTGTGATACGTGTGCTACTCATCAACCTTCGAGATGTTCGTAAAGCAGACGGTTAAAGAAAAACATGCATTGTGAGTATAATTCCAATTTACTCCATTATAACTGCGCTTTCATGAATAAGGTTGTGTATCTTTTATTAATGACCTAAGGAATCATTTCAGAAATGCAGATAGTCATCACCGTGATTTTATCAATAATTGTAACCGAAAAGAGGTGCCAGACATCAACATGCGAAACGCAGAGATGGATCAAAAAGTTGGGACCACATTGAATGGCTACTAAAACAAATGAATCGACCCTCAAAGCAGAGGTACAGAAAACGCCGAACAGTATTGGTCTGGACTTTACTTTGAACAGGAGTCTACGCAACTGCTGAGCTAAATTGACCACAAGGACAGCGGTAGATTAACCACCATGAAGCCTTCCAAATGAAAGTACACGAAATGTAGACCATGAACATGACATGCCAAAGCCGGATATCGCCAAATACCGAAGGAGTGTGTAGAGTGGGGACGACTCCACTCACCAAACCATTTTAGTTGTAACATTGTATATAATGAAAGCTCTCCACCACCAAGCTTCAGTGATCATTAAAAGCATGATCCGAATTCAATTCCATTCTATGCTCTCAGATTCTAGAGCAGAGTATGGGCCAGTTTTCATGAATTATAGCTGAATTGTTACTACCTAATTGTGTGACTCTTCCATCACCCACCATGTAGAGATATTCTTTGAAATAGGTTAGTAGAAGCAATCCACGCACTCTCACAGAAACTGGTCCCAAGGGAAACAGTACACTACAGGCTGTGTATTTCATTTCTGCCCTGGTCACCAACTATTCGGAAGGTGGGCAGAAAAGGAAGGAACTCCTAATTGGTGAGCGATAATTTCATGACTCACCGGGGCAGAGATATTTCGTGGAGCTCCAACCTTCTGACACTGCAATGATCAATCTGATATGGAACAGTCAAAGGCCCCTGAACCATTCCCTTCACATGTACAATGCTGCCATACAAAAGATGCTGCCAGAAACGAAATACACAGCCTGGCTAAAAGCATGACCATTTCCACATCGAAAACTAACAAAAACTCCAAATAACACACGATGTCCGAGTTTCTTAATCTGGCTCTCTCGAAGCTCCTTCCCCCTGAAAAAACTTGCATTCGATGGGAACATTCTCAAGTAATAACATTCCAACACAACGCTCCTCAAAAATGTTGATTACTAATGCTACCAAATCAATTGATGTAAGGAGATGAGTCACGAATGCATTACATTTTGTGAAGGGTGGAGGGAGCCGCTTTATATACACCGGACCTCATTGTACAATCATGCTGATGGAAACGGTCAGACGTGTCAATTAATACCACTATACCTTAAATATTATTCGGAGTAAATGCACCCCCTGAGCCACTACAAAAATGTTCCACCTTATACCACCATCACCATCCAACTTCGCAAATCGCCTCCTCTAACTGCGACCTACAATGTCCTTGTGAACCACTGATATCCTCCGCATGTTGAAGAACCGTGAGCTCTTCTCTCCCACTTAGGTCGCCCGGAATATCAATCTCCGATGCTCTTCCATATTACCGGTATTTGTACAAGCAAAGCGAAACATTAACCACACCCATGAACACTCCCATTCCTGAAAACCATCCACCGTTTAGCACATACTCATCTCCATCAACCACATGAGCATCAGCCAGTCCGGTACAACCCAATGCTCCTTTGAAGGCGGGAATCCTGACCATTTTCCTTGAAATCAGATACTGCCAGATTATCCAGCTGAAAATTGGGTAACGTCCTTAATCCATCACTGCTCAGAAAAACAAGGACCACGGGAAGCCTAGGGTTTGCGGGGCAAGAGGAGGGACGGGGAGCACAGCAGGCGCATGGGAAGGAAGCGAGCTTGCACTGGCGCTAACAAGAGAGAAGACTGCGATTCCGAGCAAGATGAGGAACCAGTGGCCGCCATAGTCCATGAACATGGACATCAACCCCCGCTGCTGGTGATTGTTGTACCGATTGTTTTCGTCCCCCGAAGGCCCCGACCACGGCCACCATCCTCCCCATCCCCGGTTGTACTCAGGATCCACGCCTCTGTTCCTGTACGCACCTGGAGCATATGCATCGCCACGGTACCCTCCTCTACCGCCATACATGGCTCCAGGAACAGCGCCACGGCCACCTCGGAAGCCATAGCCATCGCCATAGTACGGCCAATTGCCGCCGAAGAACTGGAACCCGATGATTGCAAGCACGGGAATCCACAGCAGCGGCAGCGGGAAGGAGTAGGAAGGGCGAGCCGCGGCGGCCGCCGCGGCCTGGTACGCTATCACGGGGTCGGGGTATATGGTGGACGCGGTCCGCATCCACGGCATCCCCGTGATGAGCAGGATCACCCCGAGAATCGTCGCAGGTATCCACGGCGACGGCCCGTGGTGCCGGTGCTGCTGGTACGCTCGAGGATCTCGCGGATCTCGCGCATCCCGCGGCTCATAGGCTTGTCCCCCGCGCGGCACATACCCCCGCGGAACATTGTACCCCGGAGGCGGCCCTCTCATCCACATTCCTCCTCCTCCTCAATCCTAGAAACCCCACAACCTAATCCCCCTCGCAAACCCAAATCCTCAACCCCAACCCCTCCACAAAATCACAAACTTCAACTAACAAACGCTCGTAAATCAAACCAGTTTCGCAAACACCACCAACAACGCAAATTATCCTCCCACACAAGACGTCGAGAGTCGAAATTCTAAGACTAACAAAGTCGGTAAAGGTTCGAACAACACGGAATCCGGTTTACGACAACTTGGTGAAACCAGACCAAACTTTAGCTGCAAAAGGGGAGGAAATTCTAGAGATCTAGAATGGATTTCGGAGAGGGAGTTGTGGTATGTGATGCAAAGTTGCTCAGCTGGGAGGGAGGTGACATGCAAGTGAGTGAGGCAGTGGATCTGAGTGGATAGTTGACGAGAAGAGACGCCTGAGGGATCGATGAGGAGGGAATTGAGAGGGGTGGGGGAGTGGAGTAGGGGATTGTAGTGTGGGATTGTAGTGGAGGAGATGCGGAAGGATGAGCGCTTGGATGCTGCGATTGGGAGAAGGGAGACTGGATCCTTGAGCTCGAGGCTGCGCGACCTCGACAAGCTTCCATTCCGACGAAGTGTTCGTGTCTGGCTGCGGGGGAGAAGCCTGCGGGTATCAAGAGGATATTAAGAGGGTATTCACATGGTATTTGAAGGGTGTATCACAAGTACCACCTGAGTATATCCCGAGTATTACTTGGGTTGGAGTGACGGGGGGCGGGGGGCGGGTCGGGTCGGGTCGGGTCGGGTCGGGTGGTGAGGGTACCCGGCCCGAGGAGTCGAGTGGTGGGGTGGGTGGGCGTCATGAGGTGGGGCCCAGTGGGGGCAAAGGGGGGCGCCACGTGGAGTGGGGGCGTCGGGGGGTCATGGTGATTGGCTTGTACGAGTCAGGAGTCAGCGAAGTCGTTTTTCCATTGATTCTTTTTCTTTGCATTTATTTTCTCCGTCATTTTTTTGCCTTTTCACTGTTTTTCCCCTGCAATTCGGGAGAAATTTAAGTGCATTTCCACACGCCTTCGGAAATTGGATTCCAATGGTGAGGGAACTCGGGATTGTGGCCTACCGGACTCATGTACTGCGCTGGTCAAAAATTGGATTAGGACCATTTTGTTTTACTGTTGTCAACATTTAATATCATTTCAATACATACATGCGTGAGTTGAATGTAATTTTCACTAAGAATCAAAATGGAAATTTAGAGTGGTTATAACATTTTATTGTAATTGGATTTTTTAAAATTATACCTGTAATAAAAAGGATTTAAGTATTAGTGTCGTTTTTAAAAGGAAATTACGAGAAGAGGTGAAAGGGAACACTAGTGGAAACCACGCCTTGCATGACCAAAATTTTGATCAAATTCAAGTGACCAGATTATGACCAATTTGACCAAAATTTTGATTAAGCATGACATGGTTTCTTCATATTAATTGAAGATTAGATTTGGATTACTCGTAGTTGAATTTCACTTCTAGGTATTTAGAATTAGACCCATCACTAGAGTTGACTTAACATACTATTTTTTATCATTTTTTTTCTAAAATAATTGTTGATGGATACCCTCTAACTATCAATTTAAATAAAGAATGCTAAAAAAAAATTGATGTCTTATCTTCTATTGATTCCGAAGATTTATTTATCTTTTTAAATGATAAACTTTTGAAGACAATGCAGGTTTTTGAAATTATATAGTCTTATATGGCCTATTAGGGAATATAGTTATAAAATAGTACTCCCTCCGTCTCACTAAAAGAGTATGGTTTGGTAAAATAATTTGTCTCAAAAAAGAGAATGGTCTCTAAATTTGGACACTTAGTTCTAAATTTGGACACTTAGATCTAAATTTGTCCAAATTGGTTCTAAATTTAGAACTATCCGTAATCTTCTATTATTAGCAAACCATGCTCTTTTAGTGAGACGGAGGAAGTAGGAGTTACCACATAAGGTAGCGGCACCCCATCCCGTTTCACTTTGAGTGGGCACACCAATCCGGTAGCATGTAATGTGTGTCCTGTGCTCACAAGAGTGGCACCACTTTGACACGGTTAGGGGTGCCTCACCACTTTCCTGTTTGAGCGACCAGATTGTACTCAAATCCTATGATATTCATGGATTTTTTCTCACGATCCTATTTGTTTTGTATTCGCCTTCTTTCCTATCTGGTTGCAAATTGTTTCCTTATTCTACAACTGTGCAATTTCCTTATACCCACGGGAGTGGGTGCCGCTACGTTATTTTAAACAAATATAGGGTTTTGCATTGCAGTGGCAGTGGCTCATATTAACAGAGACAATGTAGATTACCCCAATTAGGGCGGCCCACACATAGATTAAGGGGAATTAATAGTATAAATTATGTTGACTATGTTGTTGTGAAGTTGTGATGGATTCCTTTGGGTGAGGTATCTTAGGATGAGTTAGCAGGCTTTGTCAGCCTAAACCAAGGCAAATGCTGGAGTGTAGGTTAATGCCAGAACAGGGAGGATGGAAGCTGGAACCTGGAAGCTTTCAACCCATGATGGTCAGGAGTGAGTGAGTGCCAATTGGTGAGACTGTTGCCAGGCTGGCATTCATTTCAACTGTGGCATTTCATATGAATTTAGCATATAACTTAGGATTCCTCTGCTCACCAGTCATGGGTCCAATTGGCATCTCGCATGCTGCATCTGCCAACGAACCCTATGTTATGTTGCCAAACTTCACAAAAGCAAGGGAATTATCATTGGATTAGTTTTTTAATCCACTTGAAGCATGTTAACCCTTAAACGTCTTTCATGACCCGAGGGGCTCTGTTTCCAGAGAATCTTCTCTCTAGCTCATACTGAACTCAACTTTTCACTTATTTTTTTATGTCATTCTAATCATCTTCTCATTGTGCATTCTCAAAGTGAAATTTTACAATTCAATTCACAATTTGTATGAGTGATTTGTGCTTTGAAAAGATTATGGTAGGTAGGTAGGGGTTGCACATAGGTTGCAAGCTCATCATTGATTGGTTCATTCATGATACCCAAGTTCAAAAAATGCACTATTCATGATGCCCAAGCACAAAAGATGCCATGATCCAATTTCGGGCTGCCCGGCCAGACATCAAAATGACGTTTAAGGGTTAACATTCTCATAATTATAGATTTCTTTCAAACTACTGGACAATAGAGTAAAAATGCTACAAGATTTATTACCTCACCTGATAGCTTCTCTCAATTACGTGAATGCATAGATCAAGTTGAGCTCTATTTGATTATAGCCAATCAAGTATAGAAATTCATAAGACAAATTTGCAAACAAATTATACATTTAGGTGGCTTTTTTATAAAAAAATATTATTTTTGGCAAGTTCCAGTCTTTCTATAGTCTGGTAATTGGTTATAACACCAACTTGGTGCAAGTTGGCACAATGTAAACATGGTTTTCTCTCTTTGCAAATAAAGCAAAAAGTATTGTAGATTTGTATGTATGACTAAGATTATTTGAAATGTACCAAAAGTCCAAAGCTTTTTGCAAAACCGTAAGAATAACCATGTGACAATTAGCATGATTTTTAAGAGTTTCAAGAATCTAAGGGGTGTTTTACACTATGACTGAAGGTTGAGAAGATGTTGGTTTGCACCAAAATCATGTGGCTAATATGCCCAAAATCCACCAAAATGCCTTCATACTATAATTAAAGGTCAAGAGAGATTTCTATTTTTAGAATCAGACCTCTCATGAGCACCACGACTCTAGTGAACGGACAATAGTCACTCTAAGCCTTCGTACTTAAAAAGTCATAGAAAACTGTAGAAATGCTCAAAAAGTGGTTTTTTTGGAGATGCCTTTGCTATAACTTTGAGGAGCATCTAAAAATTATAAAAAAATTCTTCTACAAGTCTAAGTATGTAAACCTAAGATTAACCCCTAAACGGCCATTGTCCTAGAATGGGCTTTTTAAAATTTCGGACAAGTTCCTATGATGTCAATTTTGGATGAAAGTTTCTGAAACTTTTTGTAGATGTAGGGAATTGCAAGAGCTTCGTGGGAGTATAATTTTTTTTTGCACTAGAAATTGAAAAAAATATTTATGGTGCTCGAAGCGGTTTTCCCTACTTCTCGGGCAGCTCCAAAATTTTGATTCACCATTCAACTACCTTCATGATTTTTTATGCAAGTAACTTACATGATTATCTTTGATATTATCAAAAAAAAAATTGTTATATTGTGAAAGATTTTTATTCTATAAGGTGCCAAAGTTCTCTCAAAATTTTCGGTCAAGCTGAAAAAAATAAAATTCTTTATCACATAAAAGATTGAGATTTTGTTCTTTTTCTCTTTTCTTTTTTTCTACCTCTATAATAGACATAAACCTTTGTTTTGACAGTATGGATTTGTATTTTAACAAAAAAAGGTTTATCTAAAAAATAAAATTAGTATTTTCAATAACATGAACTTTTGTTCCTTATACAACTTTTTTCACAATGCTCCACCTTTTTGTTGAATCTAATTTTTTTTGCACAGGTAACTAACATCATGTACATCATATTAGTACAAAACCCCCAACTTTCATAGTGCAAAATATTTACAGAAACTGAGGTCAAAATCTGCTAATACTGTTTTGGAAGAACAAAAAAAAGCAATGTTTCTTACTTCAAACTCTATTATCTTTTAATCCACACGGTCAAATCTATTGAAATTTTTTGTGCATGATCTCCTCAAAGTTCTTAATCAGATCCTACGGTTGGAAATTCAAATAAAGTTTTAGTTTTGGTTGGTCCACTCTTGCTTTAGAAATGACAATTTTTTGAGTGTTTTTGGTGAGAAATGGTCACGGCCAATTAGGGGTTAAGTCGGGAATTGGTCCCACTGCCTTACAAATGCTGTCTAATGTGCCATGTACAACATTGAGTAATTTATGAAAGTACAATGCCCTCCCCAAGCTTCTTTTTATATGTTTAGAGTCAACAACTGCATCCATCACCCAACTTTTTTGTACACACTCAAATCTTCACAATCAATAGATTTCAAAAATGGTACAAGGCAAATCAATTGACCTCTTCGGTGTTAGTTTATTCAGGTCTCACTATCATGGACTCTGTCTTCTGTGGGTACCAAGCCAGTAACATCCACTCTTTGTCAGAGTGCGGTACACTCATAATCTTAAACTACGTGCTTCTGAAAGTTAGGGACAAGTTTCAACCACGAAACTTAGGTTGCAGCATTCAATATACATATTTCATCAACTGTAGAGATAGTGGATCCTCGAAACACAGAAAAAGGGTCAGTTCCTGTGATGTCAACTGCAAAGAGCACCTACCCCATTATAATATTATCAACTTACGGTTACCCAAAGTGGGGTCTCTTACCGATACAGATCGACCACATCTCAACAGCAGTATCTTGACCATAATTACAGACATTTTCATTGAGAGGTTTCGTGGAAATAAATGAGGGATAATAGTAATGATTCTATGCTGCATAACTCTTGCTAGGGAGTGGCCATACCTTTTCCTCACCAGCACCAGCATCATCTTTACAAATGCAGTCACAACATCTTCCCACTCAAATGTGTTAAAAGCTAAGAATGAAACCGTGAAGTTTCAAGGCCTTGAAGCCTGAAGCTACGCAAGTTACTTTACAACCTCCACAAACTAAGCAGTTCGTAATCACAAGTCTTGTGAAGGGCACCTAAGAAGCTGTTTCAATGTAAACAATGACAGAAGTACGGAGCATCGTAATCTACAATAACGTTACAGAAGCTAGACTTTACCAACACTACAGTTCCTGCTGTTCCGCTTATCTGATGATAGTCTAGTAATCACATATCGTGACTTCTACTATTGAAATAAAGAAGTCATTAAGAAGGGACTGGTGCAGTGGGTTGATTTGAAGGTGAAGAGGATTTGCCTCCTTTAGAATTTGAGGAAAAAACTCCTTTCAGCGGATTCCAGCGATTCAATTTGTACGAAGGATTCTTGAACGCTCTAACAGAATTCGCACAAACAAGCAACGTGCCGCCTTCATGCATGAGTACCTACATCCAGTTATTTGCAATAAATAGTGAGTCTCCATACAACTTGAATTAAGAAAAATGAAGTGCGTGTAATCTTTTTTTACTTTTACTGATAAATGACTATTCGAGAGGGAGAGAGCATACCGCAAGCCAAAGAGGCAGAACTCCTAAAACCGAAGGCAAACCAGCAAGGAATATAGAGAATAGTGCAAGAGCAACGCTTTGCTTAACCTGCAGTTGCACAATATGAGATTTTTATTCAGAAATAGACCAGCTGGCAGCCTTCAACTACCAACACATCCGAGATAATGTAAATCAAGAACTCAAATTGCCACATATCGACAACCGACATATTCTATGAGCTATGCAAACAACTCCATAAAAGTGATAGAAAAATAAAAGAAAACTATACAAATCATCCTAAAGACCAATACAATCACACGAAAACATCTGGTTTAGTAATATCAAGTCGTACCAGAGAAGTAGTTTGATGGGCTTTGGCGATAACAAAGGGTACTCCATCAATCTCGTTTTGTAGTAGAAGTACATCCGCCACTTGCACGGCAGTTGCACTTGCATTTTTGGCAAGGACAATCCCTACTGTTGCAGCTGCTAATGCGGGACCATCATTGATGCCATCTCCAACCATTACAAGACCCCCGCAGTCTGCTTTGCATAAAAGTAAGAATTAGTTATTCTGAGTAATGCCACAACTTGATTTACAGGCAGATATCACGAGAGTGAGTTTCTTAAGATACAAAACAACCTTATTGCGGCAAAGAATTTGTTAACAGCTGTATGAAATAATCTAAGGACAGCTTGTAGAATATTGTTGTTTGAACCTTACCTTTTTCTTGCGTCAAGCGCTGCACTCTAGAAAGCTTGTCTTCTGGCTTTAATCCTGCATGAAACTCTTCGATTTTCACCAGTTTTGCCACTCTTTCTGCAGTTCTTGGATTATCTCCAGTTAACATCAATACGCGTAGACCACAAAGCACCTTCAAAGTATCCACTACAGCAGCTGCATTCTTCCTCAATTCATCCTCGAAATGAAACAGCGTGACCTGCAATTTCCACAATTATGTGATTAGAAATATATATTTGCAAGATTAGTCATCTATACAAATTGACAAATCAGGCACGAGTAAATTAGGGTGTATACAAAAAAACCTGCTAAAACCAACTGATGAGGTGCTAATAAGATGGTACAGTGTAACCACGTAGAAATTTGAATAAGAATCCACTTTCAGCCCAAAATTACCCAATAACAGGCCACTTAAGAGATAGAAATACCTTCTTATCCACAGACAGTGCAGCCTGGACCAATTCTTTGCTGTATGCAGATTTGCCTGCAGCTTCTCTGATTTTTGAAGCCTCTGAAGGGGTTGATTGTGAAGATGCTACATACTCCAGGGACCCCAAGCGTGCCTTTTGATTTGCTTTCTCTCCAACCTAACCACAAACCAAACAATGAAAAAATCAGATCTCACATACTAGAAGAACAAGAATGCTTGCCACTCCAAAGTGTAGTTCCATGAAACTGCATGTGAAAAGTTACCTCTACATTAACCTCAGCTGCAAGTCCTTGTCCAGGTATAGATTCGAAGTTCTCAACTTCAACTCCTGGAAGACTCTTTCCTAGCGAGTGATCTACTACAGCCCTGCATCAAACATAACATCATGGTGAAAATATGGCACTTCCAAAGTATGTTGCTTACTAAGCATGAGTACATTTTTGAATGGTCAACAAACCAGTGTTTGAAGATTACCTTGCAATGGGATGAGTGGCCCCTCGCTCCATTGCTGCTGCAACAGCAAGGGCTTCTCCCTCACAACTAGGAGTACAACACGGACCAACAGACAAATCGTGACCACGAAGTGGCTCTATTGCTTTGCATCGAAGCTCCCCAGTAGTAAGAGTTCCAGTCTTGTCAAATGCTACTGTGTCACATACTGCTAATGCATCTAACACCTCTCCTCCTTTCAAAAGGATACCCTGTAACATACGCGCCATGCATTTGATAAGTCAAATGAACTGGTTCTAGATTATTGACTGTTTGTAGCAACTAGATGAATAAAATCAGTTCACAAAGTGGATCGACAAATTGCCAACTGATGCACTCTAAGATATCTGCAAATAAACCAAAAACAATAACTCTTTCCAGACACAGGAAGACACGCTACAGTTATTACCTTTCTAGCGCAAGCACTCACTGCAGTCGCATATGCAAGAGGAGCAACAGCCAGGGCACAAGGTGAAGCAGCTACCATCAGGCCTAACGCCCGATAAAGAGAACCTCGAACGCCTGAAAGCACAAGCACGAGCTAGAAGTGAGACTCTAATACTAAATACAGGAATCACATACATTTTAAGACATTTAAATGCACCTCTAGTTTCGCATAAACTCCAATTCTTTGAGAGGTTCAACATTTTTTAATTTCACTTACTGCAGCATATAATACTCTTAAGACAGATGGGCTTGCTGATTTTTAAAACTAATTACTGGTAATTCGGATGCACATGATAACCTTATAACTATTCTTACTTCCCTTATTAAGCTCATGATCCTTAAAATTATGAAGCTCATACAAGAAATAAGAGTAGGTGATGACTAGTCCCAAGATATATTCAGTAACCAACCTTGAGAGGTCAAGAAAGGCCACTTGAATAAAAGAGGCCCAAGCAGAGCAACAGCAACTGACATGGCCAGCACTAATTGACTGTAACGTTCAGTAAATTCATCTAGCCACCGCTCCAACTTTGGACTATTTGATTGCGCATCCTGTGTCAGTTTCATGATTCGAGCCACCGTTGACTCCGACCACACCCTTGTTGCCTGTTAAGTCATGAAATCGTAAAATCAAGGACAGTTGATAGAACACAAGAAAAACAATCCAGTGCAACACAGACATGAGAATCTTAATCCTACGCCCAACATGGTATAGATGGATGCCCTCTGAACATAAAAGATGTTCTCAAATAAGATAATTATGCTTAAAAAAATCTTAATCTTAAATCCAGAGTCGATTACCTTCACAATCATGATTCCATCCAAGTTGCGGGCGCCACCAGGAATAGTATCACCTACTTGCTTTTCAACAGGGGTGGACTCTCCTGTCAGATGTTCCACTGTAACTGTAGCCTTCCCTTCGTACACATCCCCATCCACTGGAACTACCTGCACAGCAACGTTTGTTAGCTTTCATGTACACAAGAGTCGCTTCCAAACCTAACAGATGCACCAAGTAATCAATCATTTTGTAGTGGATTGATCTGATTTATGAGTATCTCATTGCACAAAAAGGAGTCATGGTTCACTATCACCCCCACAACTTACGAATTAAGGCTTTCCGAATTAGATTCCTCTGAGACAATTTGAGAGTATGGGGGTTTTGATGGAACACACCTCACCAGCTTTGACCAGCACGTAAGCCCCTACAGCAACATCTTTCACAGGCAGCTGTTTGTAGGGGACTGATGTCAATGGAGGGGGTTTCTTTTCATTAAAATCATCCAAAACAAGAGCAAACTCAGGGTTTCTGTCTTTGAGCGCCTTTACGTCACCCATTGCCTTCGCTGTGAAGTAGTCCTCCGCTGTAGAAGCACATAGAGATCGACAGTCAGAAAAATACAAAAAGACACTACTGTTAGAGTCATTAATGCGAACAAATGATTGAGACCTTATAGAAAGACCAGGCAATTACTTCATAACTTGATCTCACTTGATTGCCTACACTTAGCCTGACACCGAAATCGTACCTAGGTGAGACAAACTGAACATCGCAAGGAGGAGGCCGCCTTCCAAAGCGCTTCCCATGACCACTGATGCCAAAGCTGCAAATGCCATGAGCACATGGATGTTGACATTCCCTCCAGCCACGTCAATGGTCGCATCTAACAAAGCTGGCACCTGCCACGTAAAGATTGTAAGCCCAAAGCCATTCAACAGGGCTTCACAATTGTAGACCCCAAATGCACAAACAAGACACGTTCTACAAACTAAGTTGCAGTCAAAGTCTCTAACTGCCACCAAGATTCTTCAAATCCTATCTATGGCCAGCAGCCACTAAATCACTCCACCGTCTCAACACTTATTAGGAAACTCATATTCCAAAAACTTATGATACACATTAAACAAAATCAACAATATCGCCATTCACTGTCGATGACATAATCACTCAAGAGTCTAACTGATTTTATTTATTTTTAAATCCGTCATGAACTGCCCACTGCCATAAAATATAGCACTAAGAGTAAAGCATTGCCAAAGATCAAGAGAAACATACCCCTGTTAGTGGAAGCGCAGGAATTACGAGCAGATTTTGGTAAGAGGCAACTCGGGGAAGAACCAACGGTAAAACGGCTCCCAATAATAAAAGAACCGTTGAGACACATACGGCGGTTAGATTTTCTCTCCACGAGTCTGCAATTGCCGCAATTCCAAGCACCTCTGACGCCCTCTTTATCAACTTCTGTACAGCGTTCAAGGTGGTCGAATGTCCATGACTATGACCACAACCGTGTGAATGTGTGTGATGTTCCTCATGAGAGTGCGAATGGGAATGAGAATGCGAGTGGTCATGGTCATGATCACACGATCCATGGGCATGGTCGTGCTCTTCTTTCTCCTGCCAACAACATACAGTCTCAATAAACCACGTGCAGCAGGAATCTCACTCCGAATGAATGAGACGATTACACCTGCTCATCAGCTCCCAAGCAGGAGAGACGGAAACCCTAGGCTCGTTACCAAGGACAACCCACACATCCAACAAATTCAAGCAGAAAGCGATCATTACCTCTGGTTCATGGGAATGATAGTGGTCATGACCACCATGGCTGTGTGTCGACGAATGCGAATGCTGCGAGCTAAAAGCAAGCACAACTCGAGCAGCTACTGACGCGCCCAACAAAACCTTATAAAACTGAGCATCAGGAACTCCCTTCCTGCTTAACCCGGACCCACTGGACCCGAGTGCACAAATTGCCTTCAACCGATTTCCTGCAATCACCAAACCATGAAGGAAAAAAACAACAATCATCCACTAAACCTCATGAAAAACAACCGCTCCAATAAAACCACCATCATTCCAATACCAATCTCAATCCCATCCAAAAAACAAAGAAAAATAAATAAAATTCACATCCACTGCATCTCAACAGCAACAGAAACACACCGAACTCCCCGCTGATTCAACAACAAAAACCAATGCAATCACACACACACACGGAAACCCTAACCTCACATAAACCAACTTCTTCAACAAAATACCTCCATACAGAGAAAGAAAATTCACCCCACGAGCAAAACCCAAATCAACCAAAACTCTCAGCCAACAAACACCATCCCAGAAGAAGAATTCACTCCCTCCAAACAACCAGAAATGCCCACAACCCTCTCCAAACCAACTCATCCATTCCAATTACAAGAGCAATCCAGCAATACTAACCTCCACATCCGATATTACAACCGAAAACTTCGCCCCGTGCTCCGGATACCCGAGCTCCACACGCCACATTCGTCCTCCTCGGCAAACCTAGGCCCAAATCCTTCCTGCCCAAAGCTCGCGACGCGTTGAAGAAGCCATGAGATGAAGCACTTCCCGGGCTGGAATTGATCGTCAAGAGGCTCCGAGAAGCCCCGCTGCACATCAACATGGTGCGCATCGAATCCCTGCTAGCAACCCGGATGTGTGCACTCCATGGACACCAAATTCTCCCCAAAATGTGCCCCGGAAATGCTCATCATGCGCTCCCTGCTCCCAGATTAGGCTTCCCCTCAGAGAGCGTCCGCTGGTCGGTTCAAAACCTCATCGGTTGGTGTATTCCGTCGGTGGATGGAGGTTCCGACCAGCGGTCGGAGGCTCCGCCCATGGAGTGGCGACACGAGGACTCATGTCCATGGCTTTATGATGACAGAGTGTGCTCACATTTGCTGCCATGTGGGCTCATTTTGTTCTCATTCTGTGTTCATTATGTGTTCATTTTTGGTACATTTTTGGAGTTCATTTTTGGCATTTGGTCCAGGTGGTCATTTTAGTCATTTGGAGCTCGTCCACGTAGCTTCATTTTGACAAAATGGGAGCTTCAGGTGCATCACAATGGACCCATGTGATGAAATTCAGCGGTGATTTTGGTGACTATAAAGGAGATGGGAGAAAGGTAGTGATTATGTTTCAATCATGTGCAGAAGGGGTTGTGTTGGGACTAGAGAGGTTCAGTGCAGGTGATTTTATGGTTTCGTTTGCATTAGTCCTGTCCAGTCTCTCCACAGCCCTTTCTGTGTGTCATTGGTGAAGAGGGAGTTGGTTTTTTGAGCGGTGTTGGGGTTGGAAGAAAGAGGTGATTGATCAGGAGGCGGTTGGAGGCCTTCAACTTCCTGCGTGCAAATCCTGAATCTGGGAGGATTTTTGCGCGTGAACTTGAAGGCTCCCACTCGTTACCTGCATGAAGTGGAGTGAGGAGGATAATGCAGCTTCAAGGGATTAGTGTTTGAACCGAAGGTAGAACTTCTGAGATTTCTATTTCATGTGGGATCTGTGGTGGTACATAAATTATCAGACTCCCGTAGATTCTGGTATAGTGGATCTAGTAGTTTCGTCGTTGCGAACTGGGGAGTAGTAGGTAGCTATGTGAGATTGTGAATCATGTTACTGTTCTAACTACTGTTCCAACTTCGTTACATTGTAAGCGTCGCAAGCGTCCACAAACTTAACTCTGCACAAGTCCCCACAGTCCTTCGTCGGTTAATCATGACCATGACTTTGTGTCTATCAGCTAAGCAGCATGAATCATCGTCTACGTTTGCAAAATGAATGGACAATTGATCAAATTTTTTGCAGCATTAACTACTGATAGAATGAGTATAGACACTCTGTTACTTCGAAAGACAAAGCGCAACAATGTATGTTTACTCCACTAGCTAACAAATACTACACTGTTACTTGAACCGGTCGAGAGGATAAGATTGTGCACATGACGCGGAAAATGTAAAATACCTTGCTATTATCCGCTTCGCATCAGGTCACCGCCTTGTCGATTTGAGCCATAATTTGTACACTGTCTATCACTCCTCGACATTAGGATGAAGCAAAACTAAACCTGCACCTTCGATAATTGAGGTTTGGCATGCACCAACTTAAACAATGGGCCATGCACATTCTGCAGAACAGTCGAATAAACTGTAAGAGAAAATCTGCTTGTACCTAAACTTACCAAGAGTCTCGCAAGCAACTTAAGCCTAAATCTCCCAAACCTCTCCCTAACTGCTAAACCATCAGGATGATTTTCCTTGCGGTCATTGTAATGACGAAAAATGCAGCACATGATATGCATGTTTAAATTAAAAATAGATGTGCCATCAATGTTAACTCCTAAAACCACATTATTTCACAATGATTGGACTAACCTCCAAAGTAAATCCTTTAAGGGGATAAAACTCGTCGACGTGGGCGTTTTTGCATGTTCAGAGACTCGAAATAATATCCAACCAGTTCAACAAACGTTCGATGATCCATACCCTGCCCTTCCATGTTTCTAGAAAGGGTCTCGCAAGCAATAAGAAATTCCCCTTTTCCAAAGACCTCAAATACTAACGGATCTGTCTCAACCTCTGCTACAAGACCAAGGTTCTTGAATTCTAGCAATTCTTCCAATAACTTCGGTCGCAGGTCCTCTTCAATGAAAACATCAATTACCGCTCCATATGTAACTAAGTCGGGGACGATACCATTGTCCTGCATCATGATCACCAATTCATGCAATTCCCAAAACTGCTTCATACGACTATATGCTAAGGCCATGATGTTACAGGTCGTCAAATCTGGGAAAAACCCCGCATACTTCATATTTTCGAATTCTATCTTCAAATCCTCCATTGCGAAGTTCGCCGCACGAGATAACAGGAGAGCGTTCCAAAGGTAATTCCCAACAGTGCGTCTTCTTAAGCCCACTCTCTTCACAAACCTACTGAGCTGAAAGAACAAACTCTTCTTCACATACGCAGAAACCATCGCTTTAATTGTTTTATGACCAGGTATGAACGAGTACTTCAATAAAATTTCATAGTGTTTCTCCATCTCTTTGACCAACCCAGCTTCTGCATATGCTTGAACTACTGCATTCATAGTAGGCGAGTCTGCGTACATGTCATTGCGACTCATTTCTTTTACTGTGAGCTGCATTTCATCAAAATGCCCCCCCTGGGCGTACGCTTTGATCAAAGTCCTGTAAGTAAATTCATCTGCAGGAATACCTGCAATCTTCATTCTGTTGAAAGTTCGCCACATGTCATCATACATCCCATATTTCCCATACGCATGAATAAGACCTGTGCAGAGCAGATCATCAGTCCTTAAACACCGGAGTTAGCAACATAAACGACAGAACGAGAGGAAAACACTAGTTATGATGCGACGTCAAACAGGAAAATAGATTTCAGTCAAGACTCCCTAAAACGCCCATCAACGCCCATCAACCCATCAACGCCATCAACCCATCAACGCCACTTATATCACAGTGAATGCATGAGACCAACCTGTGTATGTCACAGTGTTAGGTTTTGCATCGCCAGACAATACCATGTCTTTAAGAAGCAATTCAGCCTCCTCGAATTGGCCACATTCTGCACAACTCTGGAGAAGGCATGTGTAGGTAACCGCGCTCGGTCGAAGACCTAATCCACACATTTCCACGAAAAGTGCTCGAGCTTGTACTGGCATGTGCGCTTTACCAAGCATGCGAATAAATTTCGTATAGTGGAGCTCACATGATCGGTAACCATCTTGCTGTTTCCACCATTTAAACATCTGATGTTTGAAATCAACCAACAAGCATATCAATTAAAACTGGTTACACTCAAATACCACTCAAATTCCAAGAAATATACTACATAGAGAAGCACACACTTGGTTATTCCACACAAATGAATAACCAGGTCTAGGTTTACCTCTAGAGCTTCATGCATGCGGCGATGTGCATGTAGGTAGTCCACCACGGCCCAAAAAACAGGCGGGCTCCACTTTGTCATGCTCTCTAAGACCTCCAAAGGACTACGCCCTGACTGAAGCTCCTCCACCACCTCGGCCCTCTTTTGCCTTCCAGATTTCTTGCGAGGTATTTCATCTGGTACAACATTTTCATTCTCCACCCGATGGAGCAGCACTGTGGTTGCATCCATGATAACCGCAAATAAGTCGAAGGGAAAGACAGATAATAAGGCAAATCAATCATAACAAGTTGGAACTTTAACATCAGAGCTGCGTTAAAAAACATACTAAGCAAGAATAGCTCACCTGTCTCATTGCCATCATCTGCATCAGAACCGTCAGCTACAGCCCCCTCGCTCACAGAATTGCCTCCAATTCTGGATTCCGTCAATACACTTTCCTGGAAGATAGAATGCAATCGTCTACCCATTATAAAGAGAAGCAAATTAAATTTCTGAAATCGTTTAACCAACTATCTCAAACATTAGAACCGAATTTGACATGCACGAATACAAGGGAATTCCGGTCGTTACAGTTGACTCATAAGACTGACGGTGTTCATGACCATCATCAAGTTGGCTGCCTGACGACGACTGGGACGACGTACAAGCAACCACAACTCCAGCCGCTACTCGAGCACTGAAATTCTTGCTCCTGTCGAAGCAGGCATCATAAGCTCTGAAAACCCTAATTGCTTTCGTATCAAATTCTGCAATAAATTAAAGGAAAAACCATCCTAGTTAGATAATTCCAAGGAAATTAGCAGAAATCAGGAACTAAAATTCTCCCACACCAAACCTTCCACAACCCCTGTCAAGCGCCCGAAACTCCCAACGATTGACCAATCTCATTCACCCCAAAAACCCTGAGGAAGAGATAGGCAGACGCGCACCTCCGCAGCGCAGAATTTGAACCCGCTGCAGAAAATTCACCCGGAGTGAACCACTCCCGCAAATACCCAAAACCCTGCAGCTCCTGAAACAAAACCCCGAACGGGAACAGAGCAAGGAGCTCGAATCGACTCCCAAAGCGGGACTTCGACACGCCCCACCGCTGATCACCATCATCGTACCCCACTTACTAGAAAATCATCACCGACCGCGAGCCCCAAAGCTTCCCCTCATCCGCCATGACCCAACGACAAACTCTGCAATTGCGTTACTTACAATCCCCTCATCTCCCAAACTCAGCTCGGAATCCCCACCCTTTGAGACTCGAATCATTGGAGTTAACTAAATCCTGCGTCGAAACATGTCCTCTGTCTCATCGACTCAACCCGTGCTCTCCAAAATCGGAGTCCACGAACTGTCATCGATTTGGTCCTAAGGTACTGTTTCGGATTCTCCTGAATCCTGATAATGCAGATTACAACATGTTCGTCAACTAATTACTGAATCATGTCCATGTGCTAGCTGATCAAGAGAATCGCCGTTCGTTGTGATATGACTTCCGTTTGACTAGTAAATTCAGATTGGCTGGTTAATGGGTCGCTGTTGAGAGAATAATCCTGGATAAGGGCAATGCAATTGTGGAGTTAACGCTCTTGCAATGCTAGCAGTAGTGGACTCGCAGTAGAAGTGATTGGGGTTTGGGAAGGATTAAATGCGTGAAAGGTTTGAGATGCAGCGGAGGGGATTCGTAAGGAAGGGGGAAATGAATCATTGCGAGAGTTGGGAGTGAGGAGATGGGTGGAACTGCGAGATTTCATTTCATCGTGACGCATGTGAGAGGAGAGTCGTGTAACCACGTCGAGGATCCTAAACCACTAGATGTAATTTATTTCATGATAATGAATGACAAGAATTCAGCTCGCATGAAACACAGAAGATATCTCTACTGGATGTGGAGCATCCTTCAGCAACGAGTCTACATCCTCTAGTTGGAAAATGCTCCAACAAGACAGTCCAAAATTTCGGGCTTCTTGCGAAGTCCTTAATCCTGCAAAATTCCTAGAAGGTCGTCGTTGCGGTATAACAAAAACCTGCGCAGGTAAACAAGAAGAAAGGGTTAGAACGTGACGAAGAGCTTTAGAGTATAAAATCTACTGCTGAACATCGGGAAATCTGTAACACAGTCGCTCTACCGGTAGCACATGGGCCTAAGTGGTAAACTATTCAACGGCCAAGTTGATAGTCTGTGTACATCAGAAATGACAGCATCGTGTACGTTCCAACGAAAGAGTTGTATTCATAATTACTAAAATGGCACTATCACTGACTTGCATGCTAAATGTAATCAAACTTCGTTGTGACGAAGCTAATCCACAGTAGTTTCGAAAAGTCGATCTTCCAAATCAGAAGCACTTCAACGCGTCTTTCTGCTTTGAGATCATTTTCAACTACATTTTGAATGGAAAGATAAATGCCGCATATTTGGAACATGATGGAGTCATAAGACCGTGAATTCAAGCTCAGAACGAAAACAGGCTCATCGCAAATACTAAAAGTTTGACAATAAACATCCAAAGATAGTGACTTACTCTTTGCCTTCCTGGCCTTCCAGCTTGACTGGAGTACCACCGTACTCTGGAAGAAGAACTGTGTCACCGTTCTTCACATCACAAGGAATTACTGAACCATCCTTCGTCTTCGCACCAGGACCAGTGGCAACAACGACACCTGAATTCACCTGTTGCACACACACAACCAGACTACACTATTAGTGGCCCTGACGTCTCTTCCTTTCCCTCCAATCCTACCTACTGCATAAACAAGAAAACACCATACACTCTACGCAATACGACTAAGCAAAAACTTTAACCTCGTGCGTACATAACCACCTCAGCAGCATAACAAACATACCAAAACCAAAAGAAAATGGCAGACTCCAAAGCCATAACAGTCCACAAAAGAACTAAGAGGTTATCACGCACTCAAACTTCGTCGACTCCGAAACAATCAACCTAACTACAGTCATCGATCGCCATCGCCAAACAGAAAACCTAATTAACAGCACTAAAGAATCGAGAAATTTCTAAAATGACTTCAAATTCTCTCACTATCGACCAAAGAAACAAGAAACGAAATAGAAAACGTCGACCGATCCTGCTATAACAGAAACAAAATCACATTCTCAACAACAAAACAACAACAACAGCCTCAACAACCCTAAACTACAATAACTGCCGCATCGCGAGACAGAGAAATGCGACCAAGGGCGCACGACGACATACCTTGGTGGTGGTCTCGGGGAGGAGAATTCCCCCGGCGGAGACGGTAGGAGGCACCACTTTCTCCACCAACACGCGGTCCAGCAATGGCACCAATCTCCTGGCGGACGAGACGAGCGACATCTTGGCCCCTGCCTTCAGCAAATCACAGAGAAAACCTCACAACCTCCACAGAATCCACACACACTACACTCACTACCTGCTCAACAATGGCGGCACTGCACTGCACTCCCCTCCGATCAGACAACCTCGCAGCAAATGCAAAAAACCACGCTCTGCCCTCGCTGCCTCCCTGCTTCTGGAATCCTCTTCTCTCCAATCTCCACTGTTAGGGTTTAACTGACCACGACGACCCTAAACCGTGGATGTCTACTCCGGATGAAGATTTTTCGATTCGTGAAATCTACGTCTAGGGTTGTTTTGGGTGGAGCGAGGGGTTTTGCTGGCGGCTCTAAACCGTCACTGTGAATTGAGAGTTTACGTACATTGCAGAGGTTGCTGGTTTTTTGCTCTTCTTGAATCAAAAATGTTGAGACTCCTTGGCTTTGTGAGTGTGTTAAACCGGAAGTCCGGAGCTTATCCGCGTGCACTTACGAGGTTACCTCAAAGTTATTGTATTCGGAGGTAAATAGGACTCGACTAGTGTGATTGGAAGAGAGCTCCGAGAGAGGTAAAGACCCTGAAAGATTAGAGGTATAAATGGTGTTGAGTGTGTCCTCGTTTTACATACTAGCACCCACAATTTCAATCGGAGTCTCTTTATAAAAGGTGGCAATAGCGACAGCTCATTTTTACCTTAATCATGTGCCTTTTCTTTACCTCTTTCGGAACTCTCTTCCAATAAAATGTGCGGTTGAGCTATTTTTGATCTGTAAATGGAATAATGTAGGATCTTCATCCAAATTTCCCCTTCAACATCAATTCCTTGAAATTTCTCAATCAAATTTGAAGTAAGATAAATAAATTAGAAAAAAATGTTGTTGCTTCATTTTGTGATAATGTTATTAGTTCAAATCTCAAATTTCAAATTTTCCAATCAAAATAGTATAATATCTTTGAAATTGGTATTTGAATTTTAATTTTAATTTTCATTTTTAAATCAATTAGATAGACCACGGCAAATCACTGGCACCTATAGTGCCAACACAAATTCATTCTTATAAATAGATAGATAGAAACACCAACCTTTTAGCGGGGCCGGCGTGAATAGAGTGTCCGTTCGTGGTGCCTTTGACCTGGTGTCCACGGGACAGGGGGACAGGGGGACAGGGGGACAGGGGGACCGGGGGACAGGGAGACAAGACTACTCTCCTCTTTCAAGGATGGACACTTTAGTAACCGGAAAACAAATTTCTTTAAATGAAAGGCTCATGAGATGTTTTTTTTGGTGCGGTGAGCGTGTCTTGATACCCTGACCGGGCGGGTATCATTCTTATAAACTATTATAAAACAATACAAGCTATTACTTATAAAACAATACAACTAAAAAACCTCTCAAATTTTTTATTTATTTTAAATCCCTCATCTTTCTTTATTCCCTTCATCATTCTTTATGTGGTTTTTTTGTCCTTTATATATAAAACATAAATGCATGAAAGCTCATGCAAATCTTTATAGATAAATAAATAAAATTTTCATGAAGTTCCAAAACAAATTTCATTGACTATTAATTTCAAATTAATTTTTAAAATTTTAAAATAGATAGAATTTCAAGTAAATCTTTAAATACTTAAATTAAAAAAAATTTAAAAAAAATTGTTAAATGCATTTATAACTTGCACTGTGTGAAGATACACAAAAATATGTAATAAAAGTCTAAGTGTGTTCCTCAGAGATATAATATATTCTACCATTTGAAAAGTTATATATAAAGTAGTTGAGCATTTTTACATTTTATATAAGTGTTATTTCCACATTGTATAAATTTATATTTAAAAAATTAAATTTATTTATAGAGTATGCAATTTGATTTTGTTTATTGTCAAAAAAATTGGAAATAAAAATCACGTTAAGCTACAAAAAAGTTATAGATGTTATTTTTTTGCAAACTCCTATAATAAAATTGTATTAATTGATGCACTTAAAATGCATACACACTCACTATCATTTAAAAACAAATAAAAATCTATTGGTTTATAAAGGATAAATTCATTTTTATTTATAAAATTTTAATTTATAACAGATTATAGGAATTTTACATTAGAACTTGCATAACCAATGAATCCATATTTAAATAATTTTAGACAAAAAACTCTATTTTTGACTTTTAAAATTTTCACTATCAGACAATCCAACCAAAATTATAAGTTAATAACAATTTATTTATTTTTAAAAATTTCAAGCAAAATATATTGTAAAAACCATTTTTTGCTTTAAATTCATTGTTTGTACTCTATTTAAGTTATAAACTAAACATTAAACATCTTAGAAGTCTACATTTTTGTAATTTTATAAATGGTCGATGTAATTAGATTGTGTTTGGAAATTATAAGCAAACCTGATGGTTTAGGTAAAATGTAGTGACTAAGATTTAAGTAAAGTAATTATGAGTGGGGAGGGTTTGAGTTTGGATTAGTAGCATTGTTCATTTTAGTTTTTGATTGGTCCATGAGGCATGCACCAAACCATTTTTATTTCATATATAGACTGCGGCAAGCTTTAAATTAAATTAAATCAATATTAATTTTAACTTTTTTGTTTAAATTAAATTAAATTTTTTCATGACCATTTCTTGAACAAAATGAATTCATAGTTTGGATTAACACATTCAAGAGTTTATTTTTATAAATTCATAGTATTGAAATATATATTCCAAACATAAATGAAAGAGAAAAAAAATCAATTGTAGGTGAAATTTCAAACAACTATCATGTTTCATTAAATAACTTATATATTTTAAAATTTTAGAATATATTTAAGGTGTGGATATGGAAGCATCATCTTCAAGTAAGTTTATGTTACGGTATGAAAAATACACGAGTCAATGTTGAAGATTTTTGCTTGGATGATCACCAAAGTTTGTTGGCTATGAAGAAGCTTGGGTTTGGAACGAAGCCCTATAAGAAATAGTTGACTGACGAGCTTAAATACAATGATGATAACCATTCTCACCCTTCCATGTTGTTTTCGCAATCATAGTATAAAAAGTGGGGGTTTTATGATTTTTTATGTAACCCTTAAATCCTTGCGGCAAGTGATTTGATTGAGACTCTCTTTATGCAGCTATCTTTTCATCTCCGAGACAAGAATTTTTTTGAAGCTTGTAAAGAAGGTGAGGTTTGTTTTGGCCTTTTTTTATTGAGTGATGGATCAAATGACTTCTCTGACTACTCCATATATTGGTAAATGGAGAGCGTGGGAGATGATCAATAGAGGGCTTTGGAAAAGCAGTGGTGCAAATATGCTCTGGGATTTGCGGAAAAAAGATATGTAGAAGAGTTCGTGAAGTTTGGTTACGGGAAAGACACGTTAATGCTAAACAGTTCTACAAGGAGATCATGATGTATGATATGAAATTGATGAGCCAAGTGAACCCAAATGATATGGCGCATGTGTTTTCCTCGAGTACTAAACAAGTGTGGATGAAAAGTGACATGATTGCTAAGTACAAGAACACGTGGCTTTTAGATCAAGTAGCACCAATTCTAGAAAATGGCTACAAGAAAAAACTCATTGCAATTTTGGATGATTTTGCTATTGATTTGCCGAATGGACTTCATGCATTGGAAACTATCATTCCAATGCAAGCATTTTTTTTTAAGACAGTTCTTCCAAAACAAGTCCGAGATACAGATTTACCTAAGCTTGCCAAGTTACCCCGCAAAGTTTGATTGCCATCAAGACGAGGTACAAACTTTTTGATGGAATGATTTTAATTTTGATGTGGAGGTAATTGTTCAAGCTAGGGAATGTGCTTTCAGTGCTTGTAGTTATTTTATTTTGACATGGGGGTACTTGTCCTAGTCGAAAAACGTGCTTTCAGTGTTTTTTGTAAGGGTTTGCGCTTCTAGCTATGATTCAGGGATTGTTGGTGAAGGATTGCATGAAGATGATTGCATCACTAATATTGATTTAACTTAATTTTAAGCTCACCGGAGTTAACATTGGAAATAAAAATGTTTCGATGTATGCATGATCCACCAACCCATGGCCAAATTGAATCATACCACTGCCTCAATCTCAAACCCTTTTCAAGTTGGCCAAGCTTACTCAAACTCACTCCGACTACTCAAATTTCCATGCCTTCATTTCATAGATCCATGCCATTCATAAACCCCATGCCTTCTATAATTGGCATAGCCCTTAATCACGATGATTGTTTTGTCCCGTGCTCTTTGAGATGTATGCTTCCACTTCATCCATTCCTAACGTCGGCATATCCGGCTTGTAAATCATCGAGATTTAAATGTTGATTTAAGATACCATGACGAGTTTTGAATCTACATTCATTTAATTTGATCTGACTGTTTTCCACGTAAAACTATGATTTCCATAAAAATAAAATAAAAAACATTTATTGATACTTTTCATTTAAAAGAGTTTAGTTATCAAAACTTTAAATAAGAAACTACAAGTTTGTAAAGTCTTTATATCAAATGTAACTTAAAAATCAGTTTTAATTTTAATTGATTATAGATATAGTTTTTAAATGAAAATGCTTAGAATAATAAGGTTAAAAATAAAAAGATTTAGTTTGAAAAAAAGATAATTTCAAGGTCTTTCATAAGATTAAAAGAGTATTTGTTTCAAATAATCAAATTTAGTCATAATAAAGTTTTTGAAAGTCAAGCAAATTTTTAGAACAAAGAAGTAGTCTACAAATAATTATATTGATGCTCTTAACATGGTCACGTTTTACTAACAAAAGGTGGGATAACTAGTACAACATCTTTAACCGCTAAAGTTCCACAAAACCCAAAATAGGTTGCTGGGAACTTCGACAAGCTACCACAATTAGGATTTTTAATATTTCTTGACAAGAGTTTTTAGTGAACATGATGAATCATAATCTTTATGGGGTTGAAATTTCAGCATTTAAAAAAATTAAAAATTAAAAAGTGATTTTTTTGAAATTTTCAGCATTTTAGAAGTGAAAATTGGCAAAAACGGGCCTGAAATTTTAGGGGTTAAAAACTAGTTATTGCTGAGACAATGTTTCTTTCTACATCAAGAATGGCTAAACTAATTGAAGAGGTCCATAGTGTTGTGCTTTGTAACAAAGAAAAAACCCGCGGAGAGTATATTCCACTGCGGGTAGAGATATGATTGTGGATAACATTAAAGTGGTTAAAAAAGGTTCACGGTCCCCAAATGTTAGAATTCACATGCTTCACTTTTTTGTTGGTGCATGGAAGGCTTAAATATTGGATTTTAGGTTTAAAATGATGGCGAGGCATGGAAGAGACGAGCATTGGAATTCAATAATTGAATTTAGAGACTTTATTAAAATTTGTTGGCTATAACAAAATTGAAATGTGATTACAGACGTTGATTTTATTTTCTTTGTTTATTATGTCTAAATTATGTTGCTACCCCAAAATTTTACCACATGTAACACCAATAAAAAAAACACATTTTTATAATTTATTACAAATGATGATAAAGTTATGTGATTTGAAACTGTATTAAATTTAATTTTGGTGTTTTTGAAATCAATATATATATATATATATATATATATATATATATATATATATATATATATATATAAAAAAACTTTATAAAATATAATTTCTTAATTTTCTAAAACATCTTAATATCATTCAATACTATTTTTTTAAATGAATATATAATTGCATAAAATAAAGTATAACTTATTATTGCTAATTTAAGATATTATGATTAAAAATTGAAAATCAGTCAAAGAGTATACATAAATATAATCAACGTCTATAGTGTATTAGTGTGATATTTCTTTTTTTACTTCACTACATTAGTTTCAGGATTTTACATCAAGTTTGTGACTTTATCATGAAGTAAACAAGATAAAGATGGACTATGATTCTATGCTAAAAAATAAATCGCAATTAATTATTCACAACTTAATGCCAACTGCTTTAGCAAAAGCATTGTAGCGTTGTAGAATTTGTCAGAGTATTTGTCATTTATACAATGATATTTATTTCGTAAGTTTACAGAAAATAATTATTGCACTTCACTTTAGGCGAAGAAACGAAACCTGACAAATTGTAAATAATTGAATAATTTGCTGGAAATCAATATCCACACTATTGATTGCCGATAATAATATCAAAGGATGATATAATTACTAACTTGAGTAGAATCCATGTTGGGGTTCGAACCCCCAACCTTGAGGTTCGCAACCTGACACTTTATTTTGGTGCAATATCTTGATAACTAGCGAATTCATATGTGAGAACCGGTCATCGTCATCTGGATCTTTGGGAGCATTTGCGTTCTCAATGTTGGGAGCGTAGGCGCTTCCTTAAGGTCCTATAAAAAGTTGAAGTGCAAAGCTTTGAAGCATGCATTATTATTGCATACGCAAGTCGCCAAGGTCCTTTTATTTCTTTTATTTCAAAGTCATGGACGCTTTTGCAAAAAACCAAAGAAAAAAATCCATTCATTGAAGTGTGTATTTGTATCCTATTGTTTAAAATCTTTACTTTTCATTGATTATATTGGTCATAGAATCTAATTTCACATATTAACTACTTCAACAATGCAAAAATACCTTAGTAGGATGAAAGCATAATTATTTTTAACCATGTTATTTCACAAAAAAAATTTAAAAATGAATTTTCATTAGCGCCATAGGCGACAATGATTTACCATGGTTGGTAGGCCACCGCCCAATATAGTTATAAATTATAATAGTATAAGAAATTATTTTTAAAAAAATTATAATTAATTTGAATGAAAAAATTATTTCTATTTGTATTTTTATCAAAAAACATGTATATTTGGTAACAAATTGTGCATTGTTAAGTGCAACATTTTTTTGCTTAAAAGTGCCATTTAGAATACTTAAAAATTTTAAGATTTTTTGATTAAAAAATATGATTAATTGCACATAATTTAAATAACTAATATTAATAATATCATATTTAAAATAGTAATTGTGTTTTGCATACTATTGATCCATATTTAATAGAATTTGGACTTTTCAAAAGTTAAGAATTAACAGCGAATTCATGTACTGACAACTTGTTTGTGGTAAAAAAATTAGAAATTAGATTCAAATTAGGATAAATATTCTTCGACGGCATTAAAGCGATAGTCCATATTGTTTTCAAGATTGCGTATATTGTTTTATAGATTGAAGACAGTGGAATCCTTAGCTTTCATCACTGCTCGAAGACCGGCGTATCATTGTGTCATTAAGAATTGGTCAAGCCCTACGGCTATGCCGGCGACGCCAAAAACACCACTCCAGACCACGGCAATTTCGTGAACCAAGACTCAAAATAACCCTCAGTGATGTTTATTTGATACACCTTCTCTCTTATTAACATGTTCACTACTACAATAGCAAATATTTTTTCCGCTCTTCTTCATAATCATTCAAAGCCAACTTCATATCTTTCCAATCCTATATCAATAAAAAAAATCTTGACCTTCGACCAAAAAGACGCATCATGAGTTTTTTTACAGAAGAAGAACTCTGGCGGGGATTGACGTGAATATAGTGTTTATTCATTCTATTCACTAATTTGATGGCCACTAAACAAAGGATAATGAATCTAGAGCTACTCTTTCTTTCAAAGGTAAACACTTTTCTACACCAAGTGCCTCTATACTAGGTGCCTTGAAAACAACCGACATATCATCCCCCCTATGTCTTTTTGGGTACTCATACAACAAGGTCTCAAGAGCCCCCACCATAGTTGGGTGGACTATGGTAGTCCGCCCCGCCTCGCCCAATCCATTTCCCCGTTTCGCCTCCGTCACGCCGAGCCAAAGCTCTGGCCCGCTCCGACCCGCTTTGAACTGTTCTGTCTTGTCTAGAACCCGATTCGAAAAAGAATCGTCCTAGGCACCACGTTGGCATTCGTATTTGAACTCACAACCACCTCACCGATGTGCCATGAATAAAATTACTACACCACAACTGTGGTGTCTTTCTTTATAAAGTTGTGGGGCGCATTGCATGCAACCCACACAGCTGGCCACACGCGTAGAATGTGATCGAGTTTCTTTACATCTCATAAGCAATATCAACTTTGCAAATGAATGAACGTGATATGTAGCGTACGGTGAAGAATCTCCATCTAGAACTTCAAAAAGATAGTGATCATCTCTGTCCATGTCAGAAGCTACTCTTGTATTTAGACAAGGTTGGAGGTGAAAAATGAGGCCTTTTCACAATGCGGCCTTGGTTTTCATTAATACCTATATTAAAATGTATGAAATAAAAAGCACCACATGAGGAAGCCATTATTTTATATTCCTTTTCACCAAGTACAAGCTAGCTAAGCTAGCTCAAATCCATCCCAACTATCAAAGTTTTCACACCTTAATTCTATGGATCCATGCCATTTGTAACTCCAATGCTATCCGTAACTCCCTCTAAGTTTTCGCCTATATAACCCAACGCACCTCCCGTCGCGTAATCTACGCTCATATCGCCTCCTAGTTTTTCCTCCAAAATTTCCGCCCCGCAGAAAAACTCGCTCACAAGAGAACCCGGGCTAAATGAGAAAACCAAAACCCCATGGTCTTCCATAACCCACATGCCCCATGCCTTGCCCCCATCACAAATAAAAACTTTCTGCTGACATGGCTGGCCCAGTCACTCGCGGGCCCCACGCAGATCGAAAATGGACGCACCAGATTGATCATGTGAGATAAACGGTGGAGATCTGACTAGCTAGACCTCGAATAACAAAGACGATGGGAACGATGCGAACTATGGGAACATTGGGAACGGAGGAAGGGAGCCCTAAAGAGGGAGGAGGGAGACGACGCAACTCTTTCTCTTCTTCGTTCGACGCCGGAGCTCAGGCGCACCACGCCCATCGCCACACCGCCTTCGGGTCTGCCGAGCACCGCACGCCATCATGGGGTAAGCACGCATCACCCGAGGATTCCCCTGCTTCTCCTCTTTCCAATGATATATTACAAGCCCTGTCTCCTCGTCTGCATCACTGATCCGGGTTCAGATTTAGGGTTTCACCATGGGGTTGTCGCGGTCAGATGTATGTTGCTGTGTTGGGGTTGCTGTGTGGGGATTGGAAACGCAGGTTGTGTAGAGGTTGAGCGGTGGTGGTGTAGTTTTTTAGGGTTGTGGGACTCTTTTATGTTGGTGTCCTGGATTTGGGTTTAGGGTTTTTATTTTAGGGTTTTTTCTGTCGTATTGGCTTTTGAAAGCTGAGCTTATCAATCGGACTATTTTATCTTTCAAATATTCACGCTGGACGTCATAATTATTTTTGTGTCGTTAGGTTATATGAATCATATTATAACTGCCTAAAGTATAGATGATTAAAAGTTCAACGTTTTCTTTCATGCAATCGTCAATGTGTGGGATATCGATCACAGTTTAACATAGTTATGTTTTTTTTATTTTTATTTAATTGCAGTAAGACACGTGGTATGGGAGCCGGGCGAAAGCTCAAGAACCATCGCAGAGCCCAGCTTTGGGCTGATAAGTCCTACAAGAAGAGTCACTTGGGTAACGAGTGGAAGAAGCCTTTTGCTGGCTCTTCCCACGCCAAGGGCATTGTTCTTGAGAAGATGTACGTGGAAATCTCGCTATTTTTGAATCGTTGAGTTTGTTGATGGTTGTATTGTTCCAGCTTTTTTGTCAGACATTTCTTAGACTTAGTTCTAAATAATCCATCAATTAAGTCACTGACGTCTTCAACTCCTCCTGCAGTGGTATTGAAGCTAAGCAGCCCAACTCTGCCATCCGAAAGTGTGCTAGGGTGCAGCTCATCAAGAACGGAAAGAAGATTGCTGCTTTCGTCCCTAACGATGGTTGTTTGAACTACATTGAGGAGAACGTAAGTAATTACAGGGATGCGTGCAGTGGTTAGCTTGTATTGAAAGCTCATTTCTTCGTTGGAGGCGTTTTTTGAATTGACATGTCTTGTGGCGTAGTAAAGGAACCGTACTGTTTTATGATTTGAGCATAAGTCGTTGATATGAATCAGGGCTGATGGCCCGTGTTATCTTTTTTTTGATTCTTACATTCATTTGACGTGCAGGATGAGGTTCTGATTGCTGGATTCGGGCGAAAGGGACACGCTGTGGGAGATATTCCCGGAGTTAGGTTCAAAGTGGTGAAGGTTTCTGGCGTGTCGTTGTTGGCTCTCTTCAAGGAGAAGAAGGAGAAGCCACGATCTTAGGTGCAATGCCCTGAGTTGATGAAACCAGTTGTTCTTGATTATGATATACATTCAGTAAAATGTGTTCTTCACCATCAATGTTTTATCCTTCCCTTGTATGGCTGGGCTGAAGAGGTTTCAGCTCCTGTATTGAATGGTTCACCTGATTCGTTTTTTTACTGGACGATTGTAAAGGTATTCCTTGCACTATCATAGAAAGGTTGGTCAAGTGATTTGCCCACTTGTCAACCAGTGCTGTGATGAATGGCAGTACTGTGGGTGAAGCCCTGAACTTCTCTGAGAGCGAAGTTCCTAACGTTGTACAGAGTTCCTTACAATGGGGCTTCTAATCCTCGTTTAACCATCCTTGGCCCTTCGTCAAAGATATTTTTCCTGGTAGGTTAACTTTAGAACCGCTGCTAGCATGTATAATCATATTCTTGTGCCTGTCACTTCATGTGCGTCCGTGCCGTAGACTGTTTGGTACAGTCAAGTTCGTAATATTTTAAATTTTTTGGTTGGTAGTCCATTCACAATCAGCTTCGGGAAGGATTTTCAATTGAAGGTACTCCTTACACCGGTATGAATTCCTCCCTGAGGTGGGTGGGCAGGCGAGTGTATATCTGGACAAATCGGGTACAGTTCCTTCGCCGCTTTGTGTAGAAGTTCACTTTGTCAGTGACCCATATTCGAAAAACCGCTTTACTTGCTAGTGCAGATCAGAAATGATGGAAAAAAATATCTCCCTGCTTCAGTGTAGAATTGTGGATGCAAGTTCTGAACAAAGTGAAGTGAAAGCTGAGGCCCACTTCAGGGCTCCGAAAGGGTAGGTTCGGGACCAACACGAAAAGCACAGATTTTGTAGTACCATCAGCTTAGCCACCGAGGGTTTATCACAAGGGTTTCAGACTATGTGCTCGTGCTTCCACAAGGATTGTTGTGCATGTAAAGTACCCGACCTGCCAAGGATTTCTTGACATTGGCAAGGATTTTCTACTGCGGGCCGAGGGAGGAGACAATGGTGGTTCATGACGAAGGTTCAATTGCGACTTGCTTGCTTGTCTTCATGCTCGATGATGTGGAATCGGTAGAAACCGTGCAATCCCTCACGGGATTCTTTACGGAACTCAATGCCTCCTCTGCTTCTTCCGCCTGTGTAAAGTGCACTTGAACAATCCAGATCCAGCCCACCAGTACATGCTCAATTGTCAATGAGAATGTGTGTCCGTATCACACCAACCAAGAATCGCTGTGTCAGAAATATATCTATAAGAAACTACATGATCAGTAGCTCCTGCATCATTATCGTCAGAAGTCTGGCTGTCACTCTTTACTACGAACATCATTATCTGGTATTTGACTAGCTTGAATATATCCAATCAGTGGGAAACTGCAGTAATATGTTGAAGTCTTGAAGATGATCCAATTATTAGTCTTTTGAACCCAGCCCTCTACAAATTTAGAGAATTGCAAAGATTCACAATGTTAATTCGAAGTTCGAAGGGATTGCCTGCATCCAGTTTTTAAAGAACAATGGAGATCAGAGAAATCTCAATGTCATTGCTTGCATTTTTTAGTGAATATTTTGTAAATTAATTGGAAATTTAAAATAAAATTCCTAAAAATCCAAAGATTTAGAATTTCATTGTCCATTATCTCTATAATTATCCAACCTTTGTATATTTTTTTTTCACACCAAGTGTGCCATTAAATCATCAGAAAGGCTGTGAAAGTGGTGGTTTTCTGGTGCTGCTAACTTAAGTTGGTCCAGACTCCAATGAACCTGTTCATAGTTTGCCCCAGGTTCCATGTTCTGACTTCAGTATTTAAGTCATGAATTCTGAATATCATTTCCTCAACATGGTTGTTCAGAAAAAGGCATACCTTATCATTCCAGTTTGGGAGGCAGTGCAGACAGTCTGGAGCCTCACTCAATTTCAATAAGAAGTGTATTAAATTGAATAACCAATCAAGAGTCAGCTTCATGAACACACTACAGCAAATCAAAACAGCCACCGGATTCTACTATTTTTCAGTTTATAATTTACCTTAGCCTGCACCATTACTGTTGTTACTGCTGTGATATATTCTCTTAACCACCTGTATAATGATACTTCCTTATTTCTTTGGAATTGTCTAGATTCCCCCATCGAGTGAGGCTCGGAGCACATGTTCGAGTGGGGCAAATCTCTGCCCCTACTAAGGTAGAAACACCTATAACCGACAACTTAAAGCAGTTTAGCATATCAAAGCTTGGGTTATCGAGAAGGAGATATTTTTGGTTCATAGGAAAATAAGGTTCATGAAGAATGCGCATTTTTTCATGAATTATCTCCCAATATTGAAATTTGTACAATTTTTCAAAGTGAAAAGTACTTCCGAACTAATAGCCGATATATACAAATGAGGTACATCTGTTCTTTCATAATCTAGGAATTAGAAGATATCGGCTATTGGTCATCTGTTGACTATGGGTGTCTCAACCTTACTATGTTTGAGTTTGATCACAAGAGGACCTCTGTAGAATATCTGGGGTTGCGGGCCCTAAAATTAGCAAAATAAAAAACCATAAGAAGACCCTATGACCCTAAATTGGGGAGGGCCAGAGAAATGAACCCAACTGAGCCTTGCATCCGAGCCAGGCTTGTTGAGGAGAAATAAAGAGACCCATGTTTTTTCACAATTGAGCTCAAATTGTCCAGGACTTGATTTGACCTGTTTGTGGTCAGACGTTGGTTTATGTACATGTGCACAACACTATACCTCACCTAAAATGTAATGTGTGATGTGATGGCCTCAAAGCTTGATTAACCTCGAGTTATCATGCAAGGGCCGGACCTAACATGCACAGATCATGTGAACCTCAGCAATGCATTGTACCCAGCAACTTGCAGACACATGATTGCCCTCATGTTTACTCTCAGCTAAGTTATGAAGCCCCGGCTTCAGATTCACTTAGTGAGAACATTGCAAGCTGAATGTTGCATTCCAGCCTGTCCGGGTAATGCTAACATTTTTGTTGCTTGCGGTGGGATTGCCTTGAGTGAAGTCATCCCTGAACATTAACTTGCTGTGAATTACTTCATACAATGAGCATGTGGCTCCAGTGCTGTACTGGGCAGAAGAAGATGATGATCTCAATGCTCAGAGGTTTTGAACTTATTGGAAACCTAGGTATTAATTTACTGAGCTGTGGTGACAAGTGTAGTCAACTTATTCTTTGAGCAGCAGTCAAAACATCTCGAGCCATTAGAGTTATTCAGAAAGTGAGAAGGATGTTTTGAAGATTGTTTTCCAGGGAATATGAAGGAACCTGGCAGATAATTTGCCTACCTCTTTTGTAGATAATTCTCTCAAAAAAAATAGCTACAGGTAGCATCAAAAATGCATGTGAGGGAATTCAAATGCTTGCCTTCATGATCTTAGCTACACAGCTTTTCACCTCTGACATGATCATAATCAGGCAGCAAGCTCCTGTTGGTTGAAATGGAAACGGTTAGTTTTCAATGATTTTCTTCTTTTTTGTTCTTGCGATTTGAGAAATTTTCAAAGTTTACATTTTTGTTCTTTGGGATTGATTTTGGACGACCCTGCTATGTTACCAATTTGTCGTAGTACTCATTATATGAACTATTATTGCACTTAACAATATTTCCAATGGAAATCTTGATTTACTCCTCAAACTCTCAGGAATACAGAGCATTGAGCTTAGATTCCAGCATTTATTTGACGTACTATCTTCTGAGCTCTCTAGAGTCCTCATGACATAATTCTTACAAGCTAGAGGGTGCCTCCAAACAGCAGGAAGTAGGCTTATCTACCAAGGAAAATGCAAAATTCCAGATGATGATAGAATGTAAGCTCACACTTGTTCCTATCAACCAATGATCATCAAACATGTGCTTGTAAGTTCATGTAATCTAAAGAGCCAATCACACAGGGGTTGTATACTTCAGGTAACACCGGCGCACAGACAAAAACCAAAAACCTTCTCACTTGTCAGGATAAAACACCAACCCAAACTTGGGCTACATGGGGTCTATGTCACATAGTGTGCCACTCTATCCCAGGTAGCATAAAGTATTCTCACATGTTTAAACACTTGAACATTTCAATCCAATGAATACACTCCCAACTTGACACACAAAAGACTTCAGATCATAGGAGACTGTCTAACGAGTTATTCACTACATTGGCAGTTTCCTCAAACTTTGGCAGTTTAGGAAGTCCTCTTTAAACATCAATATGTGGTATATTTTGAGACTTCAAGTCTCATTTTGGCAAGCATAAAATTGCCAAAGTATTGAATTGATCTCCATGTCTTCTACTATTCCCATAGCTCCCAGAAGATTCACAGCCCAGCTGAGAAGAAGGAGATGCTAGGATTATTCTGGTAGGAGCAAGCTAGAGTTCTGATAGAGGTGAACACGAAAAGATGAGAGAGGGAGGGAGAGGGAGAGGGAGAGGCAGTACTTGTGGGAGGAGTAATGAGAAGGAGAGAGGCTGGCGAGATGGGCACAAGTGCGGAGGGCGCCATTCAATGCAGCTGACAGTCATCAATTACTGCAGCCTCCCTCCCTCACAGCTAGTTGATCTCTTCTCCGCCCAGCTCCCGCTCATGCACACAGCTGCTGCAGGCTCATCTTCTACGTCTTACACGAGCTTCATATCATCTCTCATCTCTCATGTCTGCCGAGAGGGGATGTTTTGATAGATGCGGCACTGGAGGATGGGAATCTGGGAGGGGAGCTTGTACTTGTAACATGTAAGTTGGTACAGTTGGGGCTGCATCTAGCTAGGCTTCTGATGAATGGCTGTGTGTACCACCATCACTGCAACGCTCTCCTCGTTTCCGGGCCCGTTTCACAGGACACTGGGCGGCTCTCGCCGTGCACCGGCTGTGTGCAGGTGAGCAATAAATCGATCACATGCGCTTTGATTCTCTTCTTTTCGCGGGTTGCTTCACTTCCAGCTGCAGGTGCCGTGTTTCATGAGAGGGTCATAGTTGCGCGGAGAAGTGGTTTTTTTTTTTTTGTTACAGTGTGGTAGAGAATATCGAGCTTCTTCAGAGCAATATGGAGATGCCTGGTTGGTACTGGTGTAGGAGTATTTCGGTAGCAGAGAGTCGACAATTTTTCGGAGGTTTCTACGGTGCTTGAACTGTTCTGGTTGAATTTTCTCTACTTGTGGATGCCAACATCTGCATGATTCCATAGCTGCCATGGCTACTCTGGCGCAAAACCTTGTCTACTTATCTAGGTATTTCGTGCCCTGTGTCACGTCTACTCTGCTTCGGTATTCCATATTGTAGCCGAGATTATTTTTCTCGCAGAAATTTTTTTCTTCAAGTTGCTTCAGTTGTACTTGAGCTGGTCCTCATCTACCGGAAAAGTTTTCTATATCCCCTTGGGTTGGGTGGACCTGTCACCTGCGTTTGCACTGTTTGATTGTAAGTCCGTGAGTGTACAATTTAAAACTGGCGAGGTGGAAGTAGAGGTTTGAGTGGTGAGCTGCTGTGTGGGTGGATAGTGTGCACGTTTGGAGACGGGACTTGCTTCAAGCACGCTTGTCTTTGCTACGAATGAATCCTATTTTTGAAAAAAAAAAATGTCTAATACAATGGCAACTGTTTAAAATATTGTGGTTGAGGTTTCGAAGTAAGTTGGAGTATCCAACTTCCGGAATGTGACATTCTTGAACCAGTATTTTAGCTATCTTTCAACCGAATGAAAGTTCAATTGTTTTGTGTAACTATGGGTCGGTTTTTCAATTGAGACAATGGAGAGTACGATTTGACTTGATGATAACAAAGTCGCCGGCATAGAGGATGGATGTACTACTCAGAGGAGTCGACTGTTGTCCATATTTTCTGATTTCTGGAAGACTCGTTTTGAACACATGTTTTGGCAAGAGGGATGTTTCTTAACCAAAAACATTCTATTGGATTGAACAAGACCAAATCATTATTGCTTGTTCAATTGAAGGACTGTCTCGTGTTGTGGCAGGTGAGAAGAGTTGGTATCAGAGTCTGCAGAATTGAGTCAATTTTGCAGATAAAGCAGCAGACATATTCTCCGTGAGAGTTGGACAGAAATCATGGGGGTAAGCACCACTTTTAATTCTTGCAACCACCTTCCTGCAAGGAACTGAATCCCGTTTGAAAATCCAGTTGCCTTTAATAATTTTTCCTTCTTGTCAATGGCAGCTTGTTAGTGCGTACCGGCGAATGCTCTACCGGTACCATGTGGCAATGAATGAGCTTTTCTCAGGCTATGGTTCATTTGTTGCGCACAAGCCTTGGATTCCCTTCATGTAAGACTTCGTATATACCAAACTTCCGTTGTGGAATTTTACAAAATGTCATTTTCTAAGCTTGCTTCACTTAGTCTACTTTGTCACTGAGGACGATGCTTTTTTAAAATTATTTAATTTTTATTATGTTTTGATTTTTTTTTTGGGTGCAATAATTGTGAGCTCTCTCTCGTATTTGCAGACTTGGGATCCTGATTCTAGGAGGCTTGACAGCGGGTTTGGTAAAGCGAACAACTGAGACAGACTTGGAAAAGCTGTGGGTGGAGCATAATTCGCGTGTTGTTGAGGAACGCTTGCATTTCAATGACAAGTTTGTGCTCCTTTCACTACTAATCTTCATTCAAGAACAAAAGTCTTTCAACTTCCTATAAGATGATGCCTTAGAGTTAGTGGCTTCAACATAAACTCCTCAATACAGTAGACCCTGAATTCATGAAATCAACACACTACAACTACTTAAGATAAACTACTAGTGAAAGAAAAATATTGTTTTCGTGACGATCTCTCGCATTACTGTTAACAGGTTCGGTGGTATTCCCCGCAAGGAGTCAGTCACGATCACGTCTCGAGCTTCACCGGATGCTCAAATCGATCTAAAACGATCCATGGACGCTCTGACTCATGCCATTGCACCTCTATATGACAACCTGACCATGGAGGCAACTGTTGAAGGCTCAAAGAACCAAAAGCTAGGAAATGTAATGTCCAACTCCCTTGCTTCAATCACCTCATCTCCCTTCGGCCCAATTTTTTTGATGACCATGGCGCCGTGAAGATTTTTAACTAAGTTCACTATCAAAATTCGTTAGAACTGATGGAGATTTTAAACCTGCAGGTGGACTTCTGCGAGAGGCCGGTTGTTCCTACTTCATTGAAGCCCGGGACGAATCCAATCAAGGATAACAACTGGGGAGCATGGGGACTACAATACCTGTCTGTTTGTTCTGTGTTTTGGGCATACACAGGTGTGGTGCCTGCTTCATCCGCGCTTCCTGCAGGTTGGGGTATAACAAGGTTTCCTTGCACGAAATTGACTCCTCTGGACTGCTTCAAAGAAGGTGGTGACTTCGATTATCCCGAAGAGATGAAGCTTCTGGAAAGGCATGTTCCAGATGCTGCCGGCAACAAAAATATCACGCTCATTGATCTCATGCTTGGGATGTACCAAATGACTAACGTTCCTGTGAAATGTGTCAACCTGCTGCGAACAAATATTACAAGTCAGTTTAAGTCGAGCGGGAGGCCTGTTGCGGAAGTTGATTCGGTACTTATTTTCCAAGAGCTAGCATGATATGTCCTCGCTTCATGTTTGTTTGTTTTCGTACTCGCATTTGGTACAGTTCCTTCATAAGGTTGGTGATTGTGAGTAAATATTTCGGAAGAAAAACGCGCGTGAATTTTCATATATGGCTGAACAGATTGTTACGGAGATTATTGCAACGATGAAGTTTGCATTCACTTGGGGCTATCGCTGGCGCAAAACCTACTCTGCCATGAAATCCGATGAAGAGGTGAGGACGAAGATGTGAAGGCCAAATATTGCATTTCACATGATATTGTGGAGGAACGAAAATTGATTTCCGAGGAATCTTGTCTGTTTTTCAAACTGATGTAATGTACTGTAGACAACACCTTCTCGCTGGCCACTCCTAGCTCTGCTATATGAAAATCTAGATTCACAAGCTCATCCGTATGCAACAGATCTAGAGTATCAATTTTGAGCTGTAGACATGTAGTTGCTCATGATGCTTGAATCACACTGCAGATATTGAATCACATCAACACTGCAGTTGAAAATGGTCGACATAGAAGCCCGGATCCAGGCGTGCCACAGGTGAGTGATTCACTTGCAGGAACTATTTTGAATTTTGATACTTGCGCTGCATTTTATCTAATGTGCGCTACTAATGCTCGGCCAACATGTGCTCCTTAAACAAAACCAGATTTTTCATAGGGTCATATATTGAAGTCTAGAATCATGGTCCAACTTCAAAAACGTTCTTCCTTTGATCAGAAGTTGGTTCATTTTTCATGGTCTGGAAGAGGTCTCCTATATCAACAATTCATCAGTACAGCAGGTATTTGAGTATTAGAACATTTTCGAGAGACGTAGTGCTTTAATTGCTAATTAGACACAACTTTGGGCTCCAGGTTGTAGATTGCATTCTTCAAAAGATGCCTTGTTGCATGACATGGTTTGGGGCACACATCCCCGTTCTGACATCTCTTGGAAGCGTTGAGTACGAGCCGTCAGGCAAGAATATCACTAAGGTTTGATACATTTTCCCTGATTATTTTGTTCACTTGAAATTTTGAAATAGAATTTCTCTCTTTTATCTCAATCAACTTTCACGTACTAACTATTCCCTGATAAGCTGCTGTGGCTGTGGTTTATCATGGTGATTTGTTTTTTAAAACCAGGTTGGGGGAGTGCGGTGGGGGTCAAACAACTATCACCAGGACCACCCTTTCTTCGCTGAGTACATGAACAAAAGATTTAACACATTATTCATAGAGTCAAGCCAAAGGGAGAACCTGGTGAAAGACTGGGAGGATGTCATGATCCGTAATTTAGATCCCTTGAGACAGCAAGCTAAGAATACTTCCTTCGGAGATGGAGAAAAATATGGAGACCTACAGCTAGAATTCAACATGTGGGTATGTATTGTCTGAACACTTATACCTTCTGTTCTAATTATTCCTCTTTTAATATCATCTTCATGTTGTGCATCTTTAAGCAAGACGTAAACCTCTCTTATTTCAGCTTCATCAATTGTTAAGCTGGGACTATCAAAGTTGAGGGTACTATGTGCAGCCTGGTTTGAAGCCAAACTGATGCATAGTCAATGTTTTGGTTCGGTTTCGGTTGCAGAAATCTACCCGGGACATCATTGCAGACGCAAGCAATGCTCCACTCTGGCAAATCATTCTCGGCATAGCGCTCGTCTCCGTCTACGCTTTCATAGCCTTTCTAAACTTCCGAAATCCTGTGCATTCACACACTAGTTTGGCTCTTGTGGTAAAGACCTGCCTCTTGAACCTAGTCTTCGCTTATTGCTGCGACGAAACTATTCTAGATACAAAAACACTGTCCATGCCATTCAACACTTCTCTATATTCCTGTGTACTGTAAATATAGTTTTCTCTCTGCCTCCACTATTCCTGTTCTTGTACTAGTCATTTTGCAACTTATATTATTGGAGGAATTTGATCAATAGAAATCCTGCATTATTCTTGGTATTGAATCTAGAAAGTGATCAAATTTTTTTGAATATCGAAGCGTCTTATGATGATTTTTCTTTGAATCTGTGCAGGGGCTGGCAGTCGTGGCTTTTGCTGTTCTGGCCGGTTTTGGTCTCACTGCACTCTGTGATATTCCTTTCTCACCGTTGGCAGGCTCGGTTGTGCCGTTCCTTGCTCTTGGTTTGGGTGAGCTTGAATTCCCAAAAGAGATGTGTATTTCCCAAGTTTGTTTAGTAATAATGTGATATCATCACATGAAGCATCTACATCTAATGTAATGCTATCGAAATAGTTTCGTGACAATGTCGAGATTAATCAAGTTATGTTTTGTCTGTAGGTATTGATGATGTGTTCGTTCTGGTGAACATTCTACGGAACTTTTTGGAGGATCCGAAGCTGCAATCACTGAATGCACCTGCTGATTTAGTTCCTGAACGTGAAATGAGGCTTACATTAGCTCTTGCTGGACCCTCGGTCGTCTTGACAACGTTCTCTGTTCTAGCTGCTTTCTTCATTTCCTCTTTGGTATGGACTTCTGGGTCTTCTACACCACTGCCATACCATAAGTTATAGTCACCACACTCTATCATTTCGATTTTAGTCTTTGTGGACAGCTCGAAGCGTTGAATGCATTGGAATGGGAGATGTCACTCTGGATAGCTAAATATTAGATTTGAATTGGTCATGAGGAAGTCTGATTAAATGCAATCGGTGTGGTGCAGAATCCAATGCCAGTGGCACAATGGTTTTGCTGGCAAATGGGCTTAACAGCAACTGTGCACACGCTTGGCATGCTCCTGATCTTCATGCCCATTATGGCTCTTGATGCCCGCAGGGTGAAGGTATTAGCTAGGTGGTTTGGAATTCATAATCTATCATCTCGGTAAAAAGCTTATCTAAAAAACTGCTTTGAAAACTTGTCTAGAGGTTCAACTAAAAGAAGAAATTTCCTGTTCAGGCCCGTTTTAACGACCCGAATCTATGGCTTTTCTGTGGGGTTCGCAAAAAGAGCAAGGCACATGAAGGTGAGAGTCTTAGTTATTATGTGGTTGCAGGCAACGAATTCATGTTTTAGAGACATACTTCATTTCTCTGACAACAGATAGGAAGGGTATAAACACTCTTGATATGTTTTGCAGTTTGTTAGATAATCCTTTCAATAAAATGAGTTTTTCACAAACAAATTCTCTAAAAATGCTTCAATGCAGCTTCATTTGTGGCAGCCCCCTACACCAAGGACGCAGCTATCAACGCAGAGAACTTCGATGTTTTGGACCCCTCGTTCCAGGAGAGCTCGGGCAGCTCCGCAATCTCTCGCTGGGTGGCCAAGTATTATGCCCCACTGTTTGAAAGCAATATATTCAAAATCGCTGTGGTAAGGCTCTGATGCACCAAGCAGTAAGGATAATTGTTTCCATAATGATTAATCTACTAGATCGTTGAGTCTGTCTGATCTGCCTAGATGAAGATATTCATTACTTTGGCAATTTTATGCTTGCCAATACGAGATCCAGAGTTTCAAAATACACTATATATTCATGTTTAGAGAGGACTTCCGAATCTGAAGAAACTGCCAATATAGTGAATAACTCCATCCACGTATTCATATGTCATTTGCACAGACTCGTCTGTTCTTATCACGACAGTTCTTCATTTGATCTTCGGTTTTGAATCTTTCACATATTGTTCCTCTCAGAAAGGACTGAACACTTCTCTCGCTGTCTTGTTGGCACTGGGCAGGTGGTTGTGTTCGCCGGGTTGCTTGTGTCCATGACTTACTTAGGTTTCGAGAAAGTGGAGCATGGTCTGAGACTGTCGGATGTTACATTGACTGGTGAGTTTTCTTCAATGCAGTCATGATTCATTCTTTGTTTTCGTGCTGCAAAACATATGCATCTGTTTCACATGTTTCACTGTGCATCGCTTGTGCTGAGTTGACCGGAAAATAATGAAGAAGAAGAAGTCTAAAAATTGCTAAGAGGTGTGTATTGATGAGTCACAGGTTCTTATCAGAATACGTTTGCCATTACCACCGAAGACAGATTTACAAGTTATGATGTTGTAAGTGTCATCTAAACTGGTTCTTAAGAGACCTACACAGGTCTAACCTGAAAGTGACTAAAATAGTAACTTAGTTTTCATAATCATGAGCTTGAGCACCCATTATCCAGTCTTGACATTGTCTTTTTGGGGGTCGGTTGCAGTGGATCGTAACAAGAGACATTGATTATGTAAAGAATCAGAAGAATCTGCTCGAGATTTACGGCGCTCTTGAAAACACAACTTGGAATCCACCTCAACCAGGGGTAACCTCATAGCTCAAACTCACATGAGATTAGAGTGATTTCTCCACATCTACTTCGGTATCCATGGCATTCACTTGGTGTCATCTTCTGCTCGGTGTCAATATACTGAATAAAAATGATATGCGGTAGTCATTGTGGTTTTTTAGCGCTCATATTTTCATGCTGGTGCAGATCACTGAGTCATCACCTCTAGGAAATTTCTACCTTTGGAACAGAATTGCGTACAATCTCAGTTGGCCTCTTTCTACAACCAATGAAACATTCTACAACTACATCAAAACCTGGTCAGCAGGTCCACTTGGTATGTCCAAATACTACCAACCATCTGAAGACAACTGGTGAATTATTGCATAAATTTTGCACCTGACTTTGGAGTTCGAATTTGTGATGAACTTCCGCTGCTGTCACGAAATTGTTCCATTCTCATTTGCTGCTGTCTTTCCAATCAATAATAAATGGTAATCCTTGTCATAGTACACATGATTTTCCTAACAGTAATTCTATTTCCTCTGTTCAGGAATTGCTTCCCTACAAGATATATACTGCGAGGATAGCATTTCAAAGCAGCAGATCAGCTGCCTGCAGGATGCACATGCTCCAAATTATAAACCTAACCCCAACTTCCGTATTGCTGCTAGCAAGGCTGGGGTAAGTAGCTTCATCGTTATTTAAATCATCATACACATTTAGTATCTGTTGTAAACTTCTTTACCCAAATATGAAGGGTTATGATCTACAATGTTGTGATCATTCGCTTACAGAAACTGATACTACTTTCCTCTCCATTGCAGATGTTCGCATTGCACTTGGGTGCTGCCACATCTTCCAACCTTGAAATGATGAAGCAGACCAGAACCACTGTTGACAAGATGAATGAAAAAATCGGAGAAGATGTTGCTTATATGTATGGATTTCCATTCCTCTTCTTTGAGCAGTATCTTCACAGCTACCGTGATCTCTACCTTGTTGTGGGCTTGGCTTTAGGTAAAATATCCTAATCCCTCAGAGATTTCTTTTTGAAGCTCTTCTCATTGACATTTATTGAGTGACATTGCATTCTAGAATTTACCTTCGGCTTTTAAGTCTGTTGTAATTGCGAACTTTTGTGCTGCATGCTTCCCGTGTGAGAATTATGCCATCACTTCGAACAAATTTTTTTTTCGTCAAGTACTAACACTGTGGTAGAACAGTTGGTGTATTTGTTGCTGTGCTCATCTTCCAATTCAGCATAACCATGTCCTTGATCATCGTCAGTGTACTACTCATGGTCGATCTCGAAGTTTATGGCTTCATCTATGTGATAGGCGCCAAACTAAACTGTAAGTTCACTATCCACCCCTCAAAAACAGCATCATTTCACAGTCCCATCTCATCAACGAAGGTATCAAAGTAAATCTGGGTCCATCACTACAACATTTGAGAAATCTCTTCAAGGCTCTACTAACATGAATTCATCTGGTTGGAACTTTGCAGCTTTGTCTCTTGTCAACCTTGGCATAGTAGTAAGTCTCTCTCATAAATCCTTCATTGCAATTTTTTCAAACCTACTTGCACCAGACCTCGTACTAGATTTCTCGAAGATGATACGCAATAGAAGTGGAATCAATTATTCAAAAAACATTATTTCTCCAAACACTCTTTTCTGACAACAAGTGCATCTTCTATACCTTCAGATTGGCATGTCGTCCGAGTTCACCTACTTGGCCAGGTCGTTCCTCGTGGTGGACGGCACACGCAACTACCGAGTCAGAAAGGCACTAGAATGGACATTCGAGCCCCTCCTCCACGGCTTCGGGACTCAAATCGCAGCCACCATTCCTCTCATCTTCGTCAAGTAAGTCCCAAAACTCCTGCTCAAATTTAAAAAATTATCTCAAAATCTTACAATCACCTATCCATGGTTTTATAGCACATATGGAGATTTTCATCACTTTGGCAATTTCAAATGAGACTTGGAGTTTCAAACTACACTACATCTTCCTGTTTAGAGAGGACTTCCTCAACTGCCAAAGTTTGAAGAAACTGCTAACATAGTGAATAACTCCATACATCCACTTCCAGCTGAGTATAATTTATTTAACAGTTTCCATTTTTTGAAATATGAAAACTGATTGGCAATTGGAATGTTGATGTGAGTGCAGATATCACGCATTCCGGCTCTACTACTTCGCCATGTTCACCATCATGGGCGTCCTAGGCTTCCTGAACGGCTTTGTGCTGCTGCCGGTGATCCTGTCCTGGGTTGGCCCTCCGCCTCTGCCCCATGTCAAGAGGGGCAGCCACAAGGGAGTTGCCCGGGACGCAGGCTACAGAGCAAGCCCTCACCACGGCGGCGGCACTCCCATGATCTGATCATGATCATCTTGTCCCACACTGGAACCACCACCAATTCCATCGCCAACAATTTCAATTTCAAGCTGGAGCCTGCCTTCATAGAATCTCAAGGTAGAAATCTACACATGTGGAGTGCAAGGGGGTGCAAGATGTATGACATTTGTGGTGTACATTACATTCACAATGGCTAGCAGTTTGAATTATGCAGGTTTCTAATTTATTTTGTTGAATTGTAATCTATCTTTTTTGAGATGAAAGTCTATTGATTTTGATCATGTGTTTTGGAGTCTATCTTTTATAATGGAAGTTTATTGATTGAAATTTCATGTTTTAGGTGGATGTGAGAGTTGTATCAGTTATTTGACGGTTTTTCTTGATGCATGGAGTTTTTTTTGTGGATGTCTAGAATTGGCCTAAGTGGGTGTAAAAGTGTCATAGATTAATGTAATTTTTATGAATTTTATATGACGATCTGTATTACATCTTCAGTAGTAATAGGAATTTATTTCTTCTTCTGAGTATTCTTAGTGGTCTTGAGATACCCTTTTAGATTTATCTCAGCTGATCTATGCAATTTTTGGATAATATGTGAAGTCTCAGTTTCAAAAACAGTAATAAAATTGGATGAAGCATAAGAAAATGCGATAATTTTGGCATTCTCTACCAAAATCAGATTTAGACCATTTCAGATGGTCTTTGTTGCATTTGACCTATTTTGGTCAAAGAACATATTTTGGGATCTAGTTTTTTCTCCATTTTGAAAATTTAAAACTCTTCAAATTGAGTACTTCGTGGCAGTTACAAGTTGAGACAGCCTAACCTTTTCAAATCACTGCACCTCTGATCACAAGTTAATTAATTAATTTGGCAGGAAAGTGAGCTTGATCCTGCTGAGCACTTCAAAATATAAATTCAACAAAGTACCCTTATGTATTTGACAAACCAAATCATTTAATCCTAAGGACTGGGCGGAGCCAGAATTATGGGACTGGCAAAATCATACATCTCCTCAGCCAATTGACTGTAGAAATGGGAGGTGGGATGGAAGCTATCCCAAAAAATATGCTCATCAGGATTGCTGCACGTCGGTGTGTGTCTGTTGCACAGAATTGAAACTTCAAGCTCGCCTGTCCCACAGCACCCATCTCTTGCGTATTTAAACCCTGATTCAACAAAACCAACCAGTTAATGCAATTGAGGCAAACCTCTTAACCATGTTTATGTGATGTTTCAGGAATTTTACATGGAAGTGGACATACCATATTTTTGAGGATTTTGGAAGGCATTGTAGATGGGTGAATAGATGTCGATCAAGATGAGCCGAGATCCTGGCATGGTTTTCTTCATGTCAGCGAGCATGAGAGTAATCCGAGTATTGAAGTGCGCAGCAACGTCGTTCAAGTACTTCACACAACCTTGGTTTCCATGGCCGTGCAAGGTGATTTGAGCTGGAACACAGCCCAGGGGGGGAAGGTTGAGGATGGCTATGTTGCGCCCTCCCAATAAGTAAAGCTCCTGTTAATCATCATCAAAAAAAGAGCAGTTGAGTTTCACCGGAATGTGTCACCTAAACAACAAATCTGCAGCAAAATATTGTTCTAAAACGCCACCATACTTTCCCATGTACGTACCTGAATATATTTGCGGGCCTCCCGCAGCAGGAAAGTAGTATATTGATCCGGAGTATATTGTCTTTGGAGAGCGGGACTAATGTAGTAATTATTCACCCAGTCATTTACACCAGTGCTGATTGCATACAGAGCGTTGCTGATTATGAAATCGCCCTTCACCGGCCCAGCAACACTGAGAACCTCGGCCTTCCAGTTTTGGAACCATATCATTTGGGTAGCCAGCCCTACCACATTCTGCACAACGTCACCAAAACATTAAAATTTTCAACACTCAATTCAGCAATTAAACCAAACCATCATTCAACTCAAGTGAAGCTGGCATTTGGCTTCATTACAGACAATCTTGCAGTACCCGGTTTGGAAACAGCATGCTCCCGTGAGTGTACGTGCTGGAACAACATTCTTCGAGAATTCAATACCTAGTGGAGCAATTCCATTTGCACTCTAGCATGTGCCGGTGTAATATCGTGGGATGTGAGTACTTGTACCGTTGAATTTTGAAGGACAAATGCTTAGGTTTAGCAAAATTTCTCTTTGAAAGTGATAGATGTAAAGTCATCAAACCATGAGGTCTGGAACAGCTATCTAGTGGTACAACAGAATGCATGTTAGAGGGTTGGTGTAAAAAAGTAGCCTGTTGTACGCACAAAGATGTTAGCAGTTTTTTCGAACCATCCAGATGCTGCGGACGCGAAGTTGACGCCAGTAAGAATAGCTTCTCCGTGTGCTTGCGGTGACAGGTATGGGAGCTGGAGTGGGAGCCCAATCTTGAGAGCTGCAATTGTACACCATTGACGTCGTAATGCACAATCTGACTAGAGCAGGTAATAATTTCCACAAAGACCAGAGTATGAATTGAAAACATAAAATTTTGAACATCAGCTAAGTCCAAAATTGTGAACCGAAAGATTCAACATCGCTGTACTTATCAGAACATGACGGAACATTCTGCGTAATCTCTACTAATTGCAGGCACTAGTGTTCAAGCTAAGAGATTATCGATTTGGAGTGTTCAACTATTGAAGCATGAGAGAACAGGTTCCAATCCATCATGAGTAGGTTATGGTCGCACACAGGCGCTATAAACTTGCAATTGCGTTTAATCAGAAGTTGAGGTGGTGGGCTTACAGACAAAGTCCGTGGTCAGCAGTCCATCAGTGAAGCGGCCTGTGGGTACATGGCCCTCAAAACTCCTACCATACGGCACAAAATCAGACTTGATAATAGTGTGCAGGTAGTTGTTGTTGCCTGCATCCACTGTGGAATCCCCAAATACCACCAATGCTGGAATTATGAGCTCCGACGCATCGACCTTGGAGGTGGTGAAGTTGAGGTTGCGAATTCCCAATGCTCCTGTTACTAAACTACTCATCCACATCACTATGCACACAGAAGCTGCGTAATGGAAAGGCACGACATTCCTGCCATCAAACGCCATCGCTCCAAGAATGTCAACAACCTCCTACGACCGCTAAGTCAGACTCAGAGGCCAAGGCGAGCAAGAGTACGTTGCGCAGCTGTGAAAAAACTGCACTTCGATCAAGCTACCTCTACAAAGAAGTGCACTATCCGAAACTTGTGAACATTCAAATGATCAATCCTGTACTAGTTGAAAAATATTCCCTCTACTCAATGAGAGAACTAAATTGAAACCATAAACTTAGTACTACCCGATCAAGCAACAGCTGCTGGAGCAGCTCTGGGCCAAAGTGCCTCTCTGAGCCTCTGAGCCTCTGAGCCTATATGCAGCTGATATGTATCATCACTCCGCAGCACAGGCTGCTCATATATATGTAAACCTGGGTAAGAATGGGCACCAGTATACTAATGTAAATCAATATCATACCGCTAGTACAAAGCAGCTCTAAAGGATGGCGCCGTGCTCATGGTTTAACAATCTGCAGAGAAGGGTATCAGCGATACACATGCATCGGCTCGGCCCTGAGTAAACCGCATGCTAAACCAATACAAGTTGAAGAATGGATCATCCTAATACACGATACAAATCTATCACTGAATGCAAGATGACAGCTTCACTTATTAGCTCAGCATCCAAATGGGCTGCTCAAGCAGGCCATGTATAGTGATAGAAAGGGTCATGTGCACTCTGGTACGTTCAACTCTCCCCCAACTTTCTTAGGTTTTACAAAATGTATGTACATCAAATTTCTAGTTCTTAACTCTTTGTAAGGTGCAATTATCACCACTCTGATTTTGGGCTTGCTCTTTCACTTCTGGCTTCCACACAACCACGTCGTTGTTTACTCATGACTTCACCCATGGCTCGTTTCAACCACAATCTTGTGGTTCATGTAACTGTACGAGCCTTGACGAAATTTCACACGTGAATTATCATTCCTGGCGTCCTATGATGACATAAATTCTTTCACCAAATGTTGCAATGCTCACAGCTGGTACTCAGCTATGGACCTGCTCAGCTCTACTTCTAGAAGCAACCCTTGAGGATGCACACTCATGGTTTTGATCACAGGGTACAAACAGCTGTTTGGAACCACGATATGTATCCATTACAAGTTTGATCAGTATTGGATACATATCGTGGTTTTAGTATTGGATGGTTGCAGATTCTGTTGTAACGAGAATTAGCACTGAAGCAGATCGGAAATAATTCTGTTACAAGGACACTGCTGAACGATAGGCTGCTCTCGCTTGGCAGGTAGCCATGCATGAGTGCTCGGTAAGCAAATTAAACCTTCCTTTCATGAGGTACATTGGAATATGAAGTGCTGGAGACTGAGCTTGTTTTTAATGATAATTCAACAAGTCGCCAGGCTTGGACTTGATAACAATTGTCGTAAATTGAATTTCACATGTGAGAAGAGGAGTACTCCTTCACAGAGAGGACCAATGCGCCACGCACCAAGCCTGTGTACACCCACCCGGACAACTGACTTCCTTTGTGGGTTTGTTGAAATCTGCTTCCAGTTTTGGATTTCACACTGCTACAATTGTGATGGTCAGGAGCCAGGAGCTGTAACCTAAGACAGCTTTGTTTTTTCTGTTCCCATTTCATTTTCGTTTTCACACAAGCATAATGTTGACTGATAAGTACATGCACAACTGAGCTAAAATTCAGCTTAGATCTCTGCACTTTTCTATCATAACCAATGTGCTCACATGGGCAATGGCTCGAATGATAGTAGTAGCAAAATTTATCAAGACAAAAGTGAGTAACATGCTGTCAGCCACGGGTGAAAACAGAATCTAACGGCAGTGAGATTTATATATTCGTTTTGAGAAGAGATGTATATCTGAATTTGGCAGCTTCTCTGCAGCATTTGATTCATTCAAACCATGAATTCTCTGGCATTGAAAGACTTGCGTAATTCAACTAAACTTTTCAACTTTGATCAAGCATAAACTTGTGAAATGACGTTATGCAATGCATCCTGGTACTGCACTAATAAATTGGAGAACTTAAAGATTTTTTCATGCCACCCAGTTAATGCTTCTGTGTGTGTACACATCATTTCTGCGTACAGCACATACAGACACAAAGATAAAAGTCACCCTCAAGTCCAACCTCTGAAATCCTGTGATGTTGTACATCTGACGGTACGTGATGCCTCAGGCTCATACAATATACACAACTCTGAAGCGACAAATATCACGCTCTTCGAATTCAATGATGTAATCTTAGTTTCTGGCTATCCTCCACAAAACTTTTCTATGTAAAGTGTAGTATTGACAGATCTTTGTTTTGAGCCTAGGTAATGTTGGGGAGTCAGAAATGACCTTTGTGTGATGGTAGGTAACTCCACGCCTTGTAATAACATAATTACAGACTAGGACACAGAGTAGGCTTAATAATCATAGCCACAACATGCACACAAAAAGCCTAGGATACCAACATGTTTCAAATTTTTGCGTAACGTCAATGCAGCACATAAATTGTTTATGTGGAGGTGGCAGGCAACCATTAGATGAGAGGGCCTAGATTATAACTCATAATCAGCTGCTGCTTTCACATTACCTAGTCCACTGCAAGCTAGTCAGGAAGAAATCACTTTCTTGATTACCACATTTACATAAGAACATGTTTCACTTACCACGTCTCCATCATCTGAATTATTATTTTGTTCATTTCAATTGGTGACAAAACATTTGTTGAGGTGAAAAAGTATCCTACAGAACGCAAGTCATTTAGGAAACATCGTAAGGTCAGTCGTCCAATTACAAAGTACAGGGAGCTGTCGGGAACGTTAGAAGTGCATGTCAGTTTGGTATTTAGCAATGTCAAAAATGTACAAAGCGATTTGTAGGAAGTTGCAGTACATAGATGATTTAGAGAACCAGCTGAAGTAATGATTGAAATACTGTGACTGATTTACAAATGCTCCATGTTTTGTAATTTTTTGCAAAACCATTCACAGCTTATTTACCTGCTACTACACCGCGTCAATGTGCAAGAGTGCCAGGGTCAGAAGGAGGTCAATCATCCGATCAGCTGAGTCATGAATTACAGGACTAGCTCACAAACTCAATCAACCTAGTAGACATCAATTAACTTTTGATAACAATTACCCTTGCATATTGATTTTAATCAGAGTTGATTCAAGAAATACTCATTCATTCTGGAGTTGTGGTTTTGTACGTTAGCAGGTTTCATGATGAATATTACCAACACTGTTAAGAGCGTGTGAGAATTGGACCTCCTCGTATATCAAAGCAGCCAATTATTCTATCACTCGTGAACTAATTGCTACCTGTGGATCTGAGTTGCTATTTGAACCACAGTCTGTCATCATAGAGCGGAGAGGAGAAGCATGTATCTGCTCATGAACTCCTACTGTCGAAAAATCTTTGATATCCAATTCGGGGAGGATATCATTAATCAATCTAGACTTGATCATGAGCATTGCTCTAAGGCTGAGGCTGCCCAGGTGCAACAACCATCTTCTGGATGCGATTTCTAGTGTACTGATTAGATTCACACGAACACCTTACGATCGAGTTCACAAGCATGTAATTCACAATCAGTATGGCCAATTCTGAAATACAGATGTCCATATGGCCCTTTAGAATATTTGAAAAAAAATCTTTGCACTCGTTAATCAGTCCCTTGTTATGTGACTGCCGAATATGGTGAATTTTTATTCTGAATTCTCGAAGGTGATTGAACAAAATTGTTGTGTAGTGTTAAGATTCAGGAAGGGAATGATTTGATAAATGTATAGATCGAGAATGAAACAAACTCTGGGGCTCCTAACTTTCAAAAGTAGCACCAAACACTGATGTAAATATGTGACTATTTTCATTTCAGCTACGAACAATGTGCTCATCTCGGCAATGCTCGAGGGTGCCTCGACAGCTCATTCTGCTACTGCACCGAGAATGGGTACACACTTGATATCAATCTACAATTGTGATGACTCCAATTACTGAAAACCTCAGATACCACCACTTGGAATCATGGCTTCATGTAATATGACCTTGACTGAGTTGATTAAAAAGATATACATTGAGGGGAGAGGAGTAAACCTGGAACACAATTTGATGACTCTCATTGATCCAGGTGCTTGTTGGCCCTTGCACATGAAAATGTCTTTGATTGTTTATTTTTTATTTCTGAAGCAAATGAAGAAAAATTAAATGTCTGCAATTTTTTCATGTTTGCAATTTCAAGTCCTCTCCTTTGAGGAGTACATGCTTGCTGTAGTTACAATGATATCTCCAGCATTCCCAGTAGCACTACTTTGTATAGTACAATGGTCCAAACGAACTCAACTTAAGGTATAAGCACCCATAACCGATAAGTTGAGCATTTCAGCATATAGGAGCTTGGGTTATCAATGAGGAGTTATTTTTTGTGCGTAGGAACATAAGGTTCATGAAGAATGAGGATTTTTCCAAAATTAATTAAGCAAAATTAGAATTACTACAATTTTTTTTTATTCAAAAGTTGTCCAGGGTCCATAATAAACATATAGCTTCATCCATGACCGACAACAAGTAGAGTAGTGAACAAACATAAGAGTATCTAATTCTATAACAGTCACAGACGCATTCTATTGGAGGATGCATCCTGAATCTACTCTTCATCAATTATTGGCTACTCGTTTTCCATTGTTATGTAACCAAGAAGCCTACTTATCTGTGATGGGTGCGTTATCGGTTATGGGTGCTTATACCTTATGTCTGGCATGTGGGCATGTCTAGTACATGCACGTCTAAGGTGAGGTAAAGTAGAAATATTCATTCTCATATTATGAGAAAATTAATCATGGAGATGACTTGCATGTGTTAGCATTTGAAAATAAGATTCAATCCAAATGATTTTATAATTTTGGAGCCTATTGTTAAAGTACACAACAATAGAGGTAAAAATGTAGATAGTAGTAACACTAAAATGAACATGATGATCTCATGCATTCAATGTCTTTTAATATTTATGAGTCATCTCAATGCATCTAAGTTGAACCATTGATTGTAATGCAGTTAGAAATATGAGTATGAATTTAATGATATTAAATCAACAAGGTACCAAACTCTTCATTTGAGTGTTATCTTCAAAAAAAAAAAAAACTACTTATTAATATATGCGCTTGCACACTTATGATGAGGATATTCATGATTTATTGGATTTAAACAATTAATAAGATGCATAGTAGGACTTTAGTGAACTTTTATCTTAAATGGACTAAGAACATCAAAATTTAAACCAATCAAGCCCTACTTGATAATGTCTAACATAAACATATTGCTAATGAACATCACTACTAATGTGCGTTTATTTTTCCAACCATAGCAAGTTACGATGAGGAGTCTTGGTCGCATTGAAAATATGAAATATATTGAAACATTGCAATGAAGGTTTATCAATAAATAGTAAAAGTATTTATTTTAGATAAAACATTATGAAACAATAAAACCAAAGTAGTGTAAACTTCATGATAAAATAAAAAAAATCTCTTTTAAATAATGTAGATGATGTCCACATGAGAATTTAGATAGAGCTTAGAAATGGACAAGTACATTCATGTGCACTATATACATCCGTCTCTATGGACATACATTGTTTGAATTCAACAATTTCACCTAGAAGCCATGATTTTTTACCTTATTTGAGCACGCAGTGTACTGTAACTACCCATATACATCTTTTCACTCACTGTCATCTATTATACAATACAACTCGGTTTGTCTCACTCGACCGTTCCGTGCTAAAATCCGTTGAGGAGACAAACCGAGCTGAGGTCAATGTGCTCAACTGCACAGGTCCCACTAAAAATTATACAACTTAGTTTTTATTCAACGGGACACACAATTCATGCTCAATCCTCTGGACCACACCACAGTAACTTAGTTGGGTTACAATACCAACTTCTTGGGATTAGCCTTTGCTTCCATTGGCAGGCACGTCAGCTGATACATACAGGAAACCTTCCCAATTGAAAAGAGAAATAAAAGCTATGCCCAAAATGAACAACCCAAGTGTGCCATATAAAGCAAACATGATCCCAAGGCTAAGTTTCTCTACCACGTCACTCCACCCTCCCTCACAAAGAACAAACTTCCTTCAAACTCAATCCAAATATGGAACTGAAATAATAGTTATTATTATAAATAGACCTTTTCCACTGCCTGGAGGCTCCTCAGATTGGATGGAGGGGATGGCCTGGATGGCCCAATTGCAGCTGCATAATCAATGGGAATAAGTTAACTTGGCATCCCAAGCCTATGGGGTCAGGGAACCAGACCCCTTGTCCCTTTGAACGTTTTGAACACTTTGGGGCTTGGGATGATGCGGTGACGTGGCATGCAGGAACCCGTAAAAAGTTATTTGTGAAGATATCTATTATTTGACTTAGATACCATGAGTTGGATCCCTGTATTTTAGTGCTACGAGCTTTTTTAGGAGCCACTCCCATTGGTTGGCTTTTTTTCTTCCAAAACCTTGAAATTTTCAATTTGAACTCCCCCAGGGCTATTTTTGGTAAATTTTATTTCAAAAATGGGACCTGCGGCCCCAAATTAGTCTACGAAGACTCCCTTGGGAATTTTAAAATAAAAAACCAAAAAGTAAGGGCTCATGAACCCTGCCCCTCCGAAAAACGCTCGTAGCACTAAATTACACTGATCCCCATGAGTTTTGATTAAAGCAGAAGTCCACGGTGAAGACAAGAAGTTACTTCAAGTTCCTCTATTTGGAGGTCAAAAAAAGATTCATTACTCTTGTTATTGGAAAAGAGATCCGATAAAAGTGGAGACCCATCACACACTTCGGGTTACGAATGACACAGGCAAATTGCCGCTTTATATACATGCACCGTGGTTTAATTTGATTTTCTTTGTTTAGTGTAAATTTGTTTTCAAGGAGAATTAGTTTTCAAGGATAAAACAATTAAAAATTTAATTTTCTTGTATTTAGAGACCACCGAGCTCTTGCATGTCAATTATAGTAGAACCACCGAGTTCTTGCACGACTTACAATTATTTAGAATAAACATGATAATACAATAACACTTTTAGTTTTGAAAGTGCTCTAGCAACACTAGAGTGAAATAGAATAAACAAAAGAATCCTTTTAAGCACCAAATTAGATGGATATATTTTTTTTAAAATCCATTAAAAAAAATTCTCCACAAATTGGTACTCCCTCCGTCTCACTAAAGGACCATGATTTGCTAATAATAGCAGATTTAAAGGTATTTCTAAATTTAGAAACAAGTTGGACAAATTTAGAAACAAGTTGCCAAATTTGTAAATAATTTGGCCAAATTTAGAAACCACTCTTTTATTTTGAGGCAGATTATTTTACCAAACCATGCTCTTTTACTGAGAGGGAGGGAGTATGTAAAGGAAGAGAGTACAATTTTCGTTAAGTAAATCCTTTAGCACCTCGTTAGGGCCTTATTCTATGTATGATCAGTTCTAGTGGTAAACAATGATTTTCCCACCACCAAAATTTGCGAAGCACTTCTATGTGCACCCGTAGAGACAACCTACACCAATCTCCACACTCAAATATATCTGTTATGCACCTAAACTTAGACGTAACAAAGGAAGGAGCCAATGAAAGGTACCAGCAATGAGTAGTGAAATCAGTGCTATGCTTCTCCGGTCACCCCCTTCCGCTGAAGTTTGAGACCTCAATCCTTGTTGAATAATGGGTTTGAAGTGTTTTGAAGGCCAAAATAACCAATTTTAAGAGCTTTTATGAGCTGAGGCTCTTCGACACCTTGCTTCTACGTGAAATAGGATTACTTCTATATGATTTTATCCTTATAGGACTTATAAAACTTGTAAAAATGCTTGATTTTTCACATGGTGGTATGCTGAAATTCAAATACAAAGGCTGATTTTTTATAGTAAAAAAGGCATATGGAAAAATATTGGATTGAAAATTGGAGCGGTGAGATCTTGTCTTAAAATTTTATTTACATATGTAAGAAACAATTTTTTTTTTTAAAAATGCAAAATCTCAAATTTTGGTGAATTTTAAATTACTGCAATCTAATTGATTTTGGGCAGATTTTGAGAATAAATGAGCATATACTGAGGTTTTGGGCAGATTTCATCATGCCTTAATAGTGTTTTCAAACTTTGACTACGAATATCTTCTAAAGTATGAGGAATATTGAAGCATGAATGGTCTCATAAAAAAAGATATGATAATTGTCTATAGCTTCATTCTATAAAAATTGAGTTATGGGGAGCCTGACCAGACCTTAAATCATACCAATTTTATTAAGTTGATGCTTTAAAGGCTAATAGTGTTTTTAAACTTTGAGTGCAAATATCTTATAAAGTATGAGGAATTTTGAAACATGAATGGTCTTGTTGAAAAGGTATAGAAGAAACCACTATCTGCAAAAAAATTCAACTTCATACAATCTATATTTAGTAATTGAAAGCCTGACTAAATTAAAATTGACCTTGTTAGGGCTCTTTTGAACTTTAGAAATTAAGTACGTAGTGGCTTGACATTATTCAAACAATGGAATATGAAGTAGGATGATCATTACTAGGTAGAAATGTCAATCACTCATCTTTCCATTCCTTCTTCAATTTGCTCATCCTCACTTTCTATCAAGCTCTAGTTTGAAGATATGCACATTTACAGGGTTTTTTTTTTTTTTTTCATTTTTAAAGAAGTGCCATAGTGGCGATATATAATACTGTCGCAATGCTCCAACTTGCAACATTCATCTACTTATTGGATGTATACTACAATTTTCATCCACAATTAGGTGATTTCATCTAATATTTTTGTAGATTTCAAAGTTGTCTGGCCATTTCATCCAAAAAATTTGGCATTTTTGATAACCTTTTTTAGCCAGATGTTTTTTTCTGATGCAATCTGGCACCAGAAAGCCAAAAAAAAAGCCACCATGCAAATTTATGCTGATATGTTGTACTCAATTGTCATAGATTGAAGTTGAATTGTTTTGAAAAAAATAAAAATAAAAATTATAATATTTATGAGTACTCTGTAGTGTCACTTACTGTGACACTAACCCCCAAATGCCTGAGCCTTTGACTTTTGATGCTCTATTTTGCTACTATAAATAATGTAAGGTATAAATTCTAAACTTTTCTTAGCTAGATACACATGTTATCTACAAGAAACAATTTTATCAAAATTAAATGTTTCAAAATGTAATTAAATATAAATTTTCAAATAAAAACAAACAAAGAAAATTCATATCAAATATAGGTTATACTAAAAAAAAAATGAAATATTTACCATAGATGAATATGACAACCAAAAACCTTATATTAGATACTGTGCTCAAAAATTATGTTTTAATTCAAAAATATGATGAAAAAACCTAAAACCATGGAAATTCAAGAAATAGCCATGGTTATACCCCTTCATCTTATACCAGCTATAGATCACTCAATTTTAGGTATTTTTCAAAACTTTTAAATTGGATTGGAAAATAGATTTGCCAAACTACATTTCATTAGTTTACCTCAACTGCAAAAAAGATCATCCCAATAGTCAAAATTGTGTTTCAGCTGTCTTTATCAAGGAATTTTTAAATACACACACGGTATTGATCTTTTTGACTTTAAGGAGGTACCAAAAATCATGAAATTATTATTTTGAGAATTTGTTAATGAGATTAGATAGATTTCTCACAACTTTACAACATGAAAAAAATGGATGAAAAATTGTCATTTAGATGACAGTTATAGAACTTGAAAAAATGAAAACAACCAGTTTTTGGTCGTTTAGGCGTTTAGGGGCTAAATACTCTATTTAGCACTAATTATGAATTTGTAGAGTCATCCCCTCAAGTGTGGTGGCGTCAGCGAGATGACATGGGGTGGCCCAGTGGTAGGCTATGTACTGTACTACTGTGGTTGCAGCACCCAACCCAACATCCAGGAACAGTAGAGATGCAGAAAAGGAATAAAAACGACAAACCAGCCACCCCCCAACCCAAGCAACAACATGCAAGATTCCTTTGGATCCACGCTTCCCATATCCACTCCCAACCCCCCAAACCCACTATTCCCACTGCACCCATCACCCCCTAGGGCCTACCCCACCCATACTCCCTATCCTCTCCCTACCTCACCCACTGCACAAACTAAAATAAATAATAAAATCTACCAAAAAAATAGCCTCCCACTGTGCCCCCTAATCACACCCCCCTCCCAACACCCAACCGTTATTTCCTTTGGATCTTTCTAAAGCAGAGATACTGAACACCTCCCACAACATAACATGAGCTAAGAGGGCCTCCAAGGTTTTTAGCCTAAAATTCCCTCCATGCCGGATAACTAGCGAGGACCTATGTCGGGAGAGCCCACAAGTGGAAACCATGCCCGCAATGAACATAATAGGTGACGAAGATCATGACTATTTTGACCAAATTATCATAAACCTAGCCAAAATTGTCATAATCCTAGTCACCTGTTCTGGTCATTGCGTGCATAATTTCTACTAATGGCCTCTCCATGTCAGGGCTCACGTCCTAGGAGAGGCCCTCCAAGGCGGGCCGCGCTGCGCTCTTGCCCTTTCTCTCGGGACCCCACCGATACCGTAAGCCCTAACCAGAAGTGGCTTTCCATTTACAATATCTACCAATATCCAACCAATACCTACTTAATACTTAAACCGAGAGTTCGAGTATATAAAGCGGGGACACACTCTGCACCATTTGTAACCCTAATCTGTGAAAGTTCTCCACTTCTCTAGGAGCTCTCCGCGAAACACATGTACTCAAATTCTTTTGACCTTAGAAAATAAAAACACCAAGTTAATCTCGGCGTTGAGCATGGATCGGCTCGCAAACTACCAGTTTAACACATACCCATTGAATACCCTCCGATACCCTTCGAATGACCGCATAATACCTTACATACCCTTCCAATACCCTCCAATACCCTCCAATACCCACCGGATAGCCGCCACCATCTTCGTCGCGGAGGAGGAGGATCCCGAAGCATAGTCCGATGAGCATTGATGGTGCATGGCGATGGCTGCTGCCGCCACTCCGCTCCACAGCACCTTGACCCCTTCCTTCCTTCCTTCCGCTCCCCCCGCCTCCGGAAGCGCCTCCCATTCAATTATGGCGTCCATCCTGATTCCTCACTCCCTAGTTTAGCCTCTAATCCAATCCTCCCACCTCACGCCCCCATGCACTCATCACCCCACTCTCCTCTACTCTGCCCAATTGCAGGGACATCTTCAGAATGACAGTTGAATCTAGAGTAGTTGATGAGTTCATCACAACCTTGGACTCACTGAGTTTCACTTCCACTACATAGCAACCATCTCGGGCTGGGATGGTCGACGCTGTGATGTTTCCAAGACCTTTATCAGTCGAAGAATTGGAGGCAGTTTTGGTGATTCCAAGGTGACAGTTTTGGAGGTTGAGTTGATGTTTGTTTCTGGGAGTTGGTGTAAGTTGGTTGGTTTGATTCTGTCTTGGATGACTGGCCGGCCAATTGGACTGAGGGTGACTAGTGTTTAATAAGGTGAGGAGGGGTGGAATTTGTGTGAGTAGTTGGTGCAAGTGATCGGATGAGAGTGCTCTGCTCCTTGTCCGGGTTTGGTCTGTCCAGAGATTATGTTGCAATTATGTTAGTTTGTGTTGAGGTTTGGGGATTTCGAGTAGTAAGGATCTTACGCTTTTGTACAGGTTTTTGTTTTATTTGGGATTCTGATACAGCTTGTAGTAATTGGTTTCATTGGTTAAATGAGGACAGTTATGTTGATATCGATTTTCAGGAAGTCGGAATTGGGATTTGTACATGAATTCTTTTCTCCTGCTCCATTTTGTGTTGCCAATCCAAAGAATTAGCCATTGCTTACACTAGTTAGAGAATTCTCGGTACGTTTTTGATAGTGTCATAGTAACCAACTACATCAGGTGTAGATGATGGAATGAAGATCACATAATTTCTCTACCTCGTTCCTTCTTTCTGTGATGGTGTTGATGTTCGAAGGTGAACTGATTGTGCAGCATTTTATTTTGCGGTGTGAGCCTCTAATGTCACGTTCATATCAAGGTCACCCTCGGAGTCCACGTTGGGAGGCTTTTGAAATGGCACAACAAATTTCGTGAGCCCGTTCGTAAGTCTCTCTGTTCTTCTCTTTACTTTACTTAATACCATACCTTGCCATTAATAGAGATCACAGATTCTATGCAGTGAATTGTGCGGCCCATGACAGACCTTGTTGTGCTTCGGTGCAGTGAATTTTTAGTAGAATTGGGCTTTGTTTCCTGTATGAGTGGTGGAAATCAGGCAGAGATTCAAGTTGTGCTTGTTAGTGAAGGAATCAATGCTATGGAATGGGTGTTGTTCGTTGTGCAGTTGATAAGTAGTTTTGAGGAGATGCAATTGATGTCCCTCGATTGGGTTTTAGAAGGTATCTTGCTGAGATGAGTTGTTGGTTTTTGTTTGGGATGTGTAGATGAGGACAGGCTGAGGGTGAGTAGAATCGTAGCAACCATGGGGGGTGCGTGCTCTCGAAAGAGGGATCAGAGTGAACAGGAAACGGACGATGGGCAGGGCAGCCGCTCCGGAAGGTTGAGTCGGAGTATAAGCTTGAGGTGGCCTGTCAAGGCTTCCAAAGGAGTGGAATCTTTGGCGTCACAGGGATCGGGCGCGCATGGAGCGCGAACTCCACCATCCCTGCTTGAGATTTCCGTGCGCCAAATTGTGAAGGTGGATCTTCTGGACTGCGTCGTGTTTGAAATTGAGTTGATTGAAAAAAACTTCAGGGTTTATCGATGTGGGTCATCTTTGGGCAACGTGGGCTGTTCAAATTGAGCCTGAAGTGAAGCATGAGATCCGAGGAATGATCTTGAGAATCATTGAAAATAGCAACCCAACTGCATTTAATTGCACTTCTGCTTACCGAAATTGGTGAATGCATGACTTGTGCAGAATATTAGGCAGTATAAAACTTTCGCTGGAGTACCACGTGATTTGATTCAGCAAGTGTTGGATGAACTTGTGAAGAAGCAACTTCTGTCTCCTGCGTCGTTGGAACTCTTCTCAGACTGCTCATTGCAGGTATGATTATCACGCTCCCAAATTTTTTGAGAGGTTTTGGAGACTGCGAAGTAACTTGGGCATGCCTGGAGTTTAGAAATGTGATTCCTTCGTTGAGACATCAGTGCAATGGTGTCTGTACTTGTGGGATGGTTTACATCTAGAAAACTTGTGCTTTAATCAACTCTTTTGTAACGTGTAAGCTAGAAGAATTTTGGAGACTTCTAGATAAAATAAAATAATCTTATTTGATCATTTTTTAATTTAATTTTGAAAATACTTTTTATGGTCTCTTGAATCAGCTATGCTTCTCATAGTTGTGCATCTAAGCTCTTCCTAAGTATGCCAAAAAGTATTAACACAGGTTCTGGAATTCGCAAATGATAGTTTTCTAAAATAAAAGTGGGATGTATTCCTGCAGGACGTTTTACTTGCTGACTACCCTGGCGTGGAGGATTCCTGGCTGGAGATCATAGGCTCTCAGGGCGAGTCACTTCTGGCATTGGACATCTCCACCTCATCTGTTTCAGATGAAGGGCTTGCTTCACTAGAATCGTGCACCAACCTGCAGTCCCTCAACTTGAATTCTTGTGACCTCATTTCAGATGAGGGTCTCACTGTTTTAACTGGTATAGTTTGTACTCTTCATGGTTCCAAACATAACATTTTGGGAGTAATTGGAGGTGATGACATGAAGTTTGCTAATTTCTAGTTTCGCATAAGACTGGATGTTTTTCACTTAATTTCTCTAATCTTGATTCAGGATTGTCGAACCTTACAACGCTGAGCCTCCGCAGCAATAATCTTATCACTGCAGCTGGAATGCGTCACTTCACCAATCTGGTTAACCTCAAGTGCCTCGACCTGGAGCGGTGTCCGCTTATTCAGGGCGGTTTCGTCTACTTAAAAGGTAGGGTTGGGTTTTTGCTAGATGCCGAATTTATTCACATGCATGCGTCTCAAGAATAGTATTGCAAATAAACCCTACTTTTTCCCTCCAGTATTTTATCACCCTTTACTATCTTTTAAGTTTTTTTGGAGGGGGATGAAGTTATAATTTGCACCTGCTCATGCGAATGAGTACTCAAGCCCTATTATTGAGCTTCCAGCTCCAAGTCAACTGGTTTAATTGTGTACTGTTCGATGTGCTGGCTTCATAAGAAACGGGTCTAATATGACAATCTTGCAGTAGAGCAAGCACTGCGTATTGGTGTTAATGGGATGCGTTTGCTTCTGACACTGTTGCCAGGCCTCACCACCTTGGAGAAGTTAAACGTCGGATGGTGCATTGGTGTGCGGAACTCTGATATCAAGCATCTCGCTGGTACCAATTCCACTGACACCTTTCCCCGGTACATATTATCAATAGACAGTGAGGTCATATAAATGAAGCTCTGGGCGTTACTTAAGAATGCTCAACCTGCCCTCATTGATGAATGTCAGGTCTTGTGAACCTGGAGGAGCTTCAAATTTCCAGGAGCAAAGTGAACGACTCTGGTATTGCATCCTTGAAAGGTGAGAATTTCAGATGATGGTTTTAGATCCTCTTGGTAAATCCATCTGAGAGATCATCAAGGCCTTCTGTAATGTCGGCATCAAATTCTCGGGACTCTTTTTTGTAATGTTTTGGTAACAATCGTTGAACATATCTTTGTGTTGTACCACATCTCGGTTTCTGAACTTCAAATCAAGCATTAGCATTGAGTTTGAGCGTGTACCTTATTGACCATTCTTTGGTGGTTGGGAACTAATAGGACTGACGAAGCTTCGGAGTCTCAGCATGGAAGGCTGCCCAGTCACTGCTCACAGCATGGAAAGTGTTGCCGGTATGTTTGATGTTTCCTTGAAACACAATTTATTCTTCTTCTTTGTACAATATGTAGTTCATGGTATATTGATCATTGTGGCATTGTGCACAGGTCTGACTGATCTGTGGCATTTGAACATCAACTCTTGTTACTTACCTGACTCTGGATGTCAGAAGCTTGAAGGTCAGTCATAAAGTGTATTACGAAGTTATATTTTTGGCTTTTGAACCCTGGTCCTAGTTCTTGTCCTAGTTGCTTTTCTTCTCTTGTTTCGTTTCACTTTAATGATGGGAACAGTGCACTTGGAAGGTGGATAGCTAAACTTGGTATGCAACATATTTGTTTTCTCGGCTCTTTAATCCTGCTTCCGATCATCCAGGTCTTGTCAACCTTCGGACGCTGAACCTGGGCTACAACAATCTCACGAACTCCGGCATGGTCTTTCTCAAAGGTATAATATGCTGATATACGTAGTCCAAAGCGTGGATACAGTTGTGTGACTTATTTTCTCTTGATGTTTTAGTATATGTCATTAATTTCATACATTTGCGAAATTGCTCGCATGAATCAGTTTGAGAGTACGCCTTAAGATGATGAAGAAAACCAATTGTAATACCTTAATTGAAAAAGGGGCTCGTCTTCAATACAGGGTTGACCAACCTGGAGCGTTTGAATCTCGATTCGTGCAAAGTCAGTGACGAAGGGATTGAGCATGTCAAAGGTGATGCTCGACTTTTTGCAAGTGGTGAATTTAGGATAGCTTTTAGAGTGGAATGTTTTTCTTTGTTGGTGCAGATACCAAGGGCTACCTGAAGTTTTGATCCTTGAATCTGCAAAAAATAAGTTTTCATGAGCATTTCCCTTGCACGAGGGGACTTAAGCGAGGCCTGAGTGGTCAATTCTGATTAATAAGAAACTGAAAAAGCTAATCAGAAGGAGTTTTGAGTGTGACATTTCTTTTGGTTGCAGGGCTTGCGAACTTGCGTATGCTTGATCTCTCAGACTCCGATATTGGGAATGACGGTCTCCGCTTCCTCACTGGTAAATTCCTAAGTCGGAATTGATTATACCATATTTCATCTAAGCTTAGTTTTTTGCACATAGTAAGTCCATAAAGTTAGTGAAGCTAATGACTGAATTACATGGAAGAGAAAATACATTTTTGCACGAAGATTCCGATCATGAACCTTTCGAAGTATTCTGGCAATCGTCTCCTTAATTCTCTATATTAGATCGCGTGGTCCTTGGTCTGAGTTTTAGGTGTTGATTATGCATTGCGGTGGATGCCAGGTTTGAAGAAGCTGGAGAGCTTGAATCTTTCCTTCACAGGAGGTGTCTTGGACAGTGGGTTGCGCACAATTGCAACCATCACGTCACTTACCTCTTTGAACCTTGACTCGAAGCAGATCACTGATACAGGCCTTGCTGCACTGACAAGTAAGAACCGTTAGAAAACTCTGAAGTACGCTATTTGTGACGCCCATTTGTCGCGCTTTTTTGGGTTCAAGTATAGTGAGATGATAATATTGACAGATCACTGAATGGTTCTGCAGGCTTGACTGGTCTGAAAACTCTGGATCTCTTTGGTGCGAGGATCACTGATTACGGCATGACCTGTCTTCGACGTGAGACTATTTTCCTCTCTTTCCTGTAGTTGAGATTCATCAGTGTTGCAAAAGATATTATGACTTAGCTGAGATTGTCACGAATTGTTTCTAGAACCAGCTGCTCTGCTCATGACATCGCAGTATAGGTTAGCTTTGTGTTTCGACTTGTGATATGGCCTTCTTGCTTTGTTTTGAAAGTATTTGTATTTTATATAATAATGGCTGCTTGAGTTGCACGCTTCAAAGATCATTTCAATCTGATGCTGACCAAAGGACTCTGGTGTAACAGACTTCAAAAAACTGCAAAGCTTGGAGCTTTGCGGTGGTGGTATCACAGATACAGGAGTGAGCAAAATCAAGGATCTCACGTCGCTGACCTCCCTCAACTTGTCACAAAACTTGCGCATCACAGACAACGCATTGCAGTATCTTTCCGGTGAGTGTCATTCCCCTTTTGCCCCTTTTCGAGCTTAAATGGAACAATTTCGACGTTAAGCCTGAGAATATGGCAGTAAGTTGAATCAATTGTAGCTCCAGATGGAAGAAATCGTTTGACATAAATTTAATTTTCAACTGGATTAATTGTGAGATGGTCACTTGGTGATGTGGCAGGGATGAAGAACCTGGTATCCCTCAACCTGGCCAACTCAAGAGTGACAAACGCGGGACTCCAGCATTTGAGGCCCTTGACGAGTTTGACCTCCTTGGCACTTCAAGGCTGCAAGGTTTCAAGGCTGGCAGTGGACCACCTTCAGGCCACATCCTTACCCAACCTCGCCGTTATTCGCCTCAAATAGCCTGCTTGTTTATACAAATGGAAGGCGGAGGCTATGTACAGACATAGAACTTGTGCTGTCTGTGCTGGCCATTATTGTGGCCTCATTGAGTGGAATGTCAATATCCCCACACCAATTCAGGCACTTCTCGGAGGGAGGGAGAGAGACTTCGCACCGCTGCGTCCATCCCTCCTGATAAGGCTGATTTTTGGATCCAGTGCCTGTTAGCACACGATCCTTGTATTGTAAGGGACAACAAACAGTCGATACGATTACACTGTTCCCAATTGTACAAAACTCTGGAAACTAGATTCCTGCAACTTGTCTTTGACGATCGACCGAGTTGCATATAGAACTTTGCTCTTTGCCCAGGTAGCTCTATTGTAGCTCTATTGTAGCTCTATTGTAACTCGTTATTTTTCGGTGTTTCAATAATGTGGGGGTTACCAATTATGTATTTTTGGCTATGTTGTCAAGGTTTCGGCTTGATCTGTGCACATTTGTGATCAAATAAGTTCCTTGACAGAAGCGTAGTGAATCTGGGTATTTGGGACGCAATGTCCCTCTATTTGGAGAATCTAATGGGCACCTGGGTGCCTGTGAAATGCTGTGATAGTTGAATTCGTGTTCAATCTAGTGTATCACTCCATCATTTTAGATGTGGGGGTGATTAGTGTGGGGTTATAGTTTAGACCCCCTAGTGTGGGAGGGTTAGCATTATATATATCAGTCCCTTTTGAAAACCCTCGACCTATTTACACCCAACTACCGCTTCTACTCTTTTTCCACTTTTGATCCAAGATCGGATTTTACAGTATCATACTCATTCTGACGGAGCTGGAAGAACATCCGGACCTACAAGGCCTTCTACGTAATCTGAAAATGACATACGCCAGTATGTGAGCTAGTCTATCATTAACGATTATTTCTGTCGGCGTACAACGTCACTCTCAACTGAAACAATTCAGGGATGGGTGGTTGCTTAACTAAATATTGACATCGATTTGCAAATACTTAATGGGCTCCGTACTAAATGGTCAATACTGTCAAGTGTGACACTAAAAGATTCAGGGACATATGGAATGCAGTAAAGTAAAATGTGAGTCGAACATTTTACATGTCGAGCCTGTTTTTCAAGCTGTTGGATTTGTGGTATTCATGAATTTTGAATCGCCTAAATTATATCATGTGATTGATCTACCGGTACCAGTGCTCTTCTCTTATTTCATTTGACATCCCTGGCTGAATTCATTTGAGTACCATTGTTCCACATATGACATCTCTGGCTGAATGCATCGTTCTTTTGTTCTGATAATCACTGTACTTGGACACTTGATCAATGTTGGAAGTCATGAGCACTGACTAGGTGCGTGAAGACGTACTAAATCTATAGTAACATATACGACTGGAAACGTGATGTAGCTCGACCTGGAGCTCAATCCAAAACGAACTGATCAATGCACTATGATCGTGTTAAGCACAGGGGTGAGCATATCAGTTAGAGTCGGAGGTGATAAGCTACAAGCCTGTCATGATGATTACCTTGCACTAGTCTACGCTTTGTGTGCTTCCATGTGGAAGCTTGTTCTAGAATTCTGCACATTTTGGAGTCAGGAGTGACTGACCACAATTATACTGAAGTGCTAAGCTACCACGCTGCAGCTTGCCACAACTTACCAACCTATGTGTGTATGCATGCAACCAGTGACGTAGAGATTGCCAGGAAGATGAATTTCAGTGAGGAGCTGAGTGAATGAATTCAAGGAAATAGTGGCTCCAAGGTCTCACATGTACACTAATTAATTAATAATCCAACTAACTTAGAGCAGGGAATGATCAGAGATAGTGTCTGACCTAATGGTACAGTCCCCTCGGCGCACCTGATACCTCAGAAGAGGCCGGAGTAGCATCACCCTCAGATCGCTGGTCGGACGTGCCTCGGTCGGTGCGGAGACTGGGGCTGCGTTGAGCATAAGGGGTGGGTCGAAATGGTCGCAACGTCACAGCAGGCCCAGAGCTGCTGTTGATCAGATTCTCGGCAATTGGCAACGAATGCCGCTTCTTCATAGCCCAGGAGTTGTCCTTCTCCGGAGTCCCAGGCCGTTGCTTGGGTGTGCTGTGAGAGCGCACCTTCGCTTTGGCTGATTGCGTAGCTTGCATGTAGTTGGGCACCGAAGGAGAGCTTGCCAAGCTCTCATCGTCTCGGCTGATGACAGAGCGAGCGCCATAGCGAGGGCCAGACACCATGGAGCGGGCTGTTGTGGAGACGGTACTGCCCCCTTCCTCGATGTCCTCTCGTCTTATGCTCCTGCGAGGGCTCGCAGATCGGATGAGCACGGGCGCTGATAGCTTGTATGCTGAGGGTGGGGTCACTGGAGGGTGGAAACTTGGAGCTCCTTGGCTTGATGTTCTCTTCATTGTGCTAGGACTGTTGAAGTGGCCGTGGCTGAGGCTGTAGCTGTGGCCACTTCCACGAGGGGCGGACACGGCAGGCATCCCGTTAGGGCGAGGATCGTGGTTCAATGCCGAGTGATTGTTTTCGATTCTCAAGGAAGTTGGTCCTGTTTGCGCCGTGGAATTAGATGGTCCTTGGTTTTGGTGGGAGCTGCTGCTCGGTTGTTTGTTGAGTCGAGGTTCGCTTGCATCCGCTAGTTTCTTGGGAATGTAGTGATCATGATCGGTGCTTTTGACAGAGTAGCTGTCAAAGACGTCTTTGGAAACGGAGGTTGTGTCGAAGACACGATTCTCCCATGGCCGTGCTGCCATCCATCGCTCCAGCCAGCTCCAGCCCCAGTGAGGTTTGTCCGGCTCGCAGTCTATGTAGAGCTGTGACGTCTGGTTTGGGTCTGCCTTCCACAACTGCCATTCGTTGAAACAATATGCTTTTAAGTCATTGACAGTTATATAATGTAACATGAGTTCACCTTAATTTTACAACAACAGGAATTAGATCATCGAGCATTCAGAAAATAGCAGATTTTTTAAAGAACTGAATGCTTGTCTTGTGCTATCCTTAGCTGAAGAGAATCCTCCACAGAAGGGAACTGCAGTTCTTAGCTACAACGACATACATACCTGATGCGAGAAGGCGTACGCTAGTGCTCTTTCCCTTTTCAATGCAGCCTCCTGCTTGCTCAGGATCTTAGCTTGAATTTCTTCTGGGGTTTGAGTGCTGTCATCCCAGCCTCCATCCTGCCATTCATGATAGTTTCATTGGGGGTTAGATTCACGGTAAATGAGCATGCATACTCCTCCTTTACATTGATCTTTGGTTAACCTGAAGCCAGAGTATAGTACTGTTACAGTAGATGTGCTTCTCGATGGATTCAATGCTAGAAAACACGTGCTGGATTTCACTTGGATGTTTCTCCAGAAATGACGCCCTCTCTCTTATAAGAATGAGATCAAATGTTACGCCTAGACCTTCTCCTGATTAAGTGCTCCAAAAAATCTCATTCGGCAGAATTCTGAAGACTTATGAGCTCAGATAGGATCGGAGATTGGTTTAGAGCCTGTGTTAATTTACCATAGATCTCCTAGGTCGACAATCCAGCTGTCTGCGTTCGCGAATCTGCCTTTGAACAGCTTGGCCTTCCTCGGACATTCGAACTCGCCGTGCACGAACACGAGCCTGTACTCTCACCAATGCTTGCATACAACGGAGAGTAATTGTTGCTTGGCGACGCACTGTATGTCCTCGGACCAAAGCCTGCAATCGCACTAATCCTTTCAGAGCTAGCAGTGCTCGACGTGCCTGCACAGTGATCGAAATTCAACAGTAAGAACCAAAGATGAAAATCAAGAAGCTCATCATGCATTATACGTGGATTAATCCTTACCGAGGATATCATGTCTACTAGAAACTGAAACCTGGTTTTCATTCGACGGAATGCGGTACCAGATATGCTCGAAATGCTGCTTGTATCCTGATAGCTGCGTAGTCTTCATAAGTGTACGTGGGTGTCACAATTATGCGGTGTACTGGAGTGGGACTGCGGCTGATTGTGAGGGACATGTCCGGATCAGTCCTGCGAGAGATGTAGCTGTTGTATACTTGATCTTCAGCCTTCTTGTCTGGTGTGTTCTCTTTAGGATGATCGGTGGGAGGGTGATGGGAAGATTTACCGAAGCTCCATCGCCTCCTGCTTTTAGGTTTAACCTGTCGGCATTCAATTCAATTGTATCAAGAGATCTGTCGGTGCCGAGCAACATTGGAACACGCAAACCACAAATGATCAGATATTTATGATTAGTATTGTGGCTTTCGTGCGGAATGGGAGACCAGATTTTACTTACTGGGACTTCAACTTGAGGAAAATCTGCAATCGAAACAGATGATAGTTTGGGCACACTTTTGAAGCCGTCCTTGTCCTTGTCCTTATCCTTGTCCTTGTGATCCTTGTCCTTCGAAGGGGACCGGAAGGCCTTTTTAACAGCACTGAACCATGTTCCCTTCTTCCCCATTTTGAAAGATCTTCAGCTGCAGAAACCTACATGCCACTTTTTCACATTCCAGTTAGACACTGAAAACAGACATCCCAAGACAAAACATGTTTAAAATCTAGAAAAAGTTTTTGGATGCATAAAAAGATATCGCCGAGCACTCTCCAGTATGGTATAAAACGTATGTTGCCCTCGTTGGATGCTTCACTGAACGCATGGCAGTGTCCACTCTCTCAGTGTCTGACCGGTTGCTACTAATCTTTAACGCAGTCTGCTTTCTGCACATCAAAGTTAGATCGTCTGTGCAGTGAAGCAGCGATTCAAAGCATGAAGCTCCGAGGAAAAATTGACCCACATTCCATTCTCGCCCGCTTACACAATGTGGAAAGTAAATTAGAGTCTTCACCTATGCACGATACTTCTACCTACAGTGTGCTATGGCGCCCACATTGTCCGTACGGAATCAAGACATCTCACAGCCGACAATACGAAGATGCAGAGGGGTTCGAGATCTAAGATTGCGATCATGTCTGAAGTGAAATATGAGGACTTGTCACAGCGGAAAAGAAGGCATCTCCCTCCACATCTGAATACCAACCATCTAACAGACGAAGTCGTTAGACCTGTAGGAAACAACAACAATGGCCATAGCCAGATGCACATTGGAGAAAGCGTCGAATAGTACCTGGCTGGATCTCAATGGTAGGCCAATCTTCGAAGATCGCCCTTAGGAATCTCTATCTGACATGAGGGACTGCCGGGCTCCCTCGCATGCTCGCATGAACCCGCAAGGGGAAGCTCTCCACTTCAACCCCAGTTGAAAACGTTTACAAAATAGTGGACATCATCACACTTGAGAACCCTCCGCACTCAAAAGCAAGGGCTGCATCACTGCTGGTATGCTCCAAGTGTCAACGTTCTCTCCAAGCGAAACCCGGCCTGAAGACGTTGTTCAAGGCTAACGAAGCGCCATCATCCTCTCACTCTCGCATTGACAGAGCCCTTGGCTGACAAGTGATGCTCCTGAGAAGGAAAAGCCAGATGGGACCCCTCAACGATGAGGCTCAGAAAACTTAAAGTGATTCGGCCAGAAGTGGACTTCTCCCTTGCGGGCGATACCTAGCCTGGGCAGGGCAGACTGGAGTACTCCAGAGCCATACTTGAAGAGTCAGGAGAACGAAAAAAAGCAGTAAAAGTCGGTCGTGTCGCGTCTTGAGGTTCTTGAGCTGACGCTGCAATCAGTCGGAACTGGACTGCATTAGAGAGCCCAGCATGTGCTCGTCGTGCAATGCTCTGCCACTTCTGAGCAGCGCATGTCACGCACGTCTGCGCACTCCCGGACACAGCATCTAATACGAGGAATAATGTCACGGTATCTCGTACATAGTAACCACTTCAGGAAACCAAGAGCAGGATAACCCAGCTCATACAAGCTTGTAAATCAGGTGGGTAGATTTCACAATAATCTAACTGCCATACTTCCAGCACTAACCATCCTGAAGGACCATGACTCCACCTCCAAGTTGATCCCTGGAAAGCCAAGTCCTCTCCCACCTGATTGAGTCAATCACCTGAGACGTGCAGCTGGGCACCATAACAGATCACGAAGATAAACATGAGCAAAACGTAATGAAGAAGCAGTCCACCATTGCTCCTGCAGGTCCTCTGCAACAGGCCTCGGTAGTGGCGCAACGCAATGAGTGATCGCCTGTCATAGCAACCAATCACTTTCACATAAGCTAGCACACTCCCATCTCCCAACAACCGTAACTCCGAGGTGAAAACTACCAATGTACACAACATACAGCTGGTTTAGCTACCGGTAGCTGCATTGTCCAAGTACCTCCAATCCCAACCTCCACGTCAAGAGTGTTCCAAACCAAAGGTGAAGGTTTCGGTGCCATCATCATGAGCTTAAACCAGATCAATAATAAGAGAGTACTTACTAAGAGAGGATTTAAGTTAACATGGATAGTTTCGATCTAGTCATGTTGCATACGGCAGCTGAGCTGATGAGTTACCGTAACGTTTTAGCGTGGAATACAACGGGGCTCTTGCTTGCATTGATGAGCTGGGTGTCAGGGAAAGTCTGAGTCTGAGGCTCTGAGCTGAGAGTGCACTTGCAGATGCAAAATGATGCACATGGCAGAGCAGCTGGTGACTTACCTTACCTTACCTTACCATGCCGGCCTCAGGGTTCAACAAGCGATTCAAGGGAAGTTAAGGCTGAGGAGTGAGCTGGCTATGGCGATGATATGAGTGATGGCCAGTGCATGGAGCTGGACTGATTTTAAGGAGCTGGGAGTCGGCACAGCAACTTACATCATGCATGGGTTGGTTGTTTCAGACAGTGAAGCTGGTGCATTTGCACTTTGGCAAACCCAGACTTGGCTCAGGAATCATGGTATTTGATGTCAGCGTTGGGAGTTAAGTTTTGCTGATCGGTGATGATGGTGAAGGTAGAAGACGCCATCTCCACCGCTGTGGAGAATTTGTGCAGGCTGGAGAGTTCAGTGTGCTGTGGAGAATATTTTCAAGGAAATTATATTAAGTTAAATTTCAAGGTTCTGAATTTTCTGAATTTGATGTTGAGAGTGATGCTGACACTCTATGGGTGGAATTTGTTGTGATGGGCTGAAATGTGACACTTTGAGCATGGTGATTATTTTAAACTGAGAATTTCCTTGTTTGACCAAAATTTTCCGTTAAACAATTTCCATATTAGCAAAAAAAAATCCCATCATATAAAGGCAAAACATTTGTTGATTCATCATATGTGAAGCCTATCTAACATAATTTCAAATTGAAATACTTAAAATCAAAACATCTTTTCAAACTAAAATGCTCTAGACTATCTATTTCTTGGTAATATCTTTTTCTTTATCTAAAACAATGAAGTCCTTAATCACATTCCCATCTTTAAATTAGACATCCTTTTATGTAAAGCAAGAATAGCCTTTACTCATTTGAAACCCTAATTCTTTAAATGCTCTCCACCTCTCTCAATCCTCTCTCATCTTTCCCACTAGAGTATGTGGCTCAAAACCTGCGCGGCACCACAAACCGCACTCTAGACTTGTCCAAGCAGGAAGTACATTATAGCTTCCAACTTCAAATTTCTATGTATTTATGGTGTACATTTTAGGCTCAGCGGTTTTTGAGCCACCTATAAGTTCGCCTTCCAAAATTCATAACTAATCGAGTATTAATCCAAAATTAATTATTCCAATTGGTCCAATTTTCTGTATACTTTACACATCTTCCAAAATGTGATTCCTTTAATAGCTCTCCACCAAGCCTACCAATCTGAAATCTGAGCGGTTTTGAGCCACTTACTATACATACCAATCAAACTACTTCTAACCTTCAAAATGAAGCAACTACACCTCCCCACCCCAAACTTCCGCTTTAACATACCAACCTGAGTCCTCACAATTCTCAATCTTCAATTGAAAAATGGGGAAAAATATGACCCCTCTGAAAGTGGGTGCAAATGATCCCCAAAAGGAACCAGAGTAGGTACTTGTTCCATGATTCTTCCTTTATGAATGCCAATGGGAGAGGGACGCTCCGGACGCTGCGAGAATGGACCCAAGCGGCGACAACCACAAAAACCTTCGTCCCACGATCACCACGCCGTGCACTGCTTTCCTGCTTTCCAACGCCCACTGCCTTCACTGTATCTCACATGTGCTGCCCCCAAGCCTACAGCTTTTCTTCTCTACCCACTGGTGACTGCACCCGCGATGCAATCCCACTGGCCACCTCACATGCGACATCAGTCACATCACCCGACCTCGGAGGCCTGAGCTAACTTAGCTGCTTCACCCATGGGCCATGTCCGACTCTCCACCTGCAGGTGAATCAATCATCTCTCTCATGTGCTAAGTCCACAGGATCACTACTATCTTACTAGTACTGCACAGCTCTGTGATGTCCTTTTTAATATGAAGCTCCATTTTTTTATCTTATGTGTGATTTGAGTTTGGGTGTCGTTGTGGATTAGACCGGGATTAGATGAGTAGCCGGGGAAAGGAGAGTTGGTTTTTTTTTTTTTTTTTTGGTTTTATGGTATTTTTTCTCTTCGGCTGTAGATGTAGAGGATTGTGAGTTCTAGAATTCGGTAAGTTTTTATCAGGTTTTGTCAGGTTTTGTCAGGTTTTGTGTTGGACGTGTTTTTTTCTTCAGCGTGTGTGGCAATCTGGACTTAGAAGCTGATGCGGTTTCAGCTAGGTTTGGAGCTCATTTGGAGCTGAGGAGGGTTCAATTGTTGGAAGTTGGAGAACGTTACGGATTTTTGTAGAAATTCAAGGGCTGACAGATGAGTGTGGGCTCCGCTATGGTGGTGTCCATCCAGTCGTTGCACCCGGTGTCGCTCTGCAGCTTGTCGAAAGCCACTGAGAGACCAGTTCCGAAGCTCTTGAATCCTTTCTTTCTCAGTCAATCATCTCCACTCCATCACTCCCTGACATCAACCTCAGCTTCTCATGTGAGCACCTTGGGTCCCACTAGAGGCCGCGCCATTTCAATGAGCTTACAAATGGAGGAAGCTGCAACCGAACTGGAGCCGGAGCTCGACATCCCCTCCGTGGTTGAAATCACCATCCCGCCCGAGTCGCTGGCTGGTTTCGAAGCGGACTACGAAAGAGTCTCTGCAACATGGCCTGCGGATCTTGCAACCACTGTGGATGATGCCAAGATTGAGCAGTTTGTAAGTTCGGCCCATGCTCTCGCCCGGCGATGGCTCCCTCAAGAGGTGGTCTCGCGACTGGAGGCCTTCATTTTTGATCCCAATGAACCAGCTGCGCTGGTGATCAGAGGGTTGCCCATTGACAAGGAATTACCGCCAACGGGGCTCGATTGCCATGTCAAGAAAAGTGGAAGCTGCGTGAGCGAGACATGGCTGGTGGGCATTGGAAGGATTGTGGGGCAGGTTTTTACCCTGAAATATTTGCGAGGGTCAAGAACTGGGATGGGGCTGCTTGTCCGGGAGCTTTACACAACGCCTGATAAAGTGGAGTCAGTAAGTGCCTTCGATCCGTATGTGTGGCTTCCTCTTCGATCTGTTGTGTCTAGTGGGTGCCAAATGAAGTAATGCTGTAATGGGAATGAACACAGAGAAGATGATAAGATAAGAGGATTTCCACGCGCTGGTGATTCACTCACATTTGGTTCAACATCTAGTTCTGAATGACTCTACTCAATCTGTAGAGCTTTAGATTTTTCGTGGTTCAAGTTATAATCCTTTTTCCTAGCAAGCATTCCTGGTTGGTGTTATTCCATTCAAAACTTCCATTGCAAGTGATGCATATATGATCTCCATGGCAACATAGTCCTTCAAATTCCCCCACAGCGTCGGATCCATGGCAACATCATCCTTTATAAGTGTGTTGTGAGTAGATTTTGTGGACTGATTTCTTATTGATCTTATTTTCTACCGCGACAATTTGGCAATGGCAGATAAGTGCGGAAGGAAGCCGACAGCTGCTCGATATGCACGTTGATTTCTTTCAAGTCGGGCCGGAGCTCTTCCCCAACGTAATCGGATTTATGGGGATCAGAGGAGACCGTAACAAAGAAGGCAAGACTTTATTGACCGAAAACCGGAAGCTCTACCGAATGCTTGACCCAGCTGACATCGAATTGTTGCGCACTGAGAAAATCACGTGGGGTGGCGCGGTGTTCAGCTTTTCCGCGCATGTGATCGAAGGATCTGAAAGCAACCCAAGGTTCAACATCTTCGAGGAGAATCTCCCGGGCGTTGGTGGCTTCGAAAATGTAGTGAAGGGAAGCCCTGAAGCTGTGGCTGCCTACAAGCGAGTCAAGGCAATTGCAGCAACAATAGTGGAGGGCGTTTGGCTAGGCACTGGCGATGTGCTGTTGCTGAACCAGAAGAAGGCAAGCCATGGTCGAAGTCCATACGCTGCCAAGTATGACGGCTATGACAGATGGCTGCAACGCACATACATCAACACTGGAGGATTCTGGCAAGCTGGGATTGTTCAGTGGCCGAGCCGGACTGTACCCTATCCTTAGAGCGTATATATTTGAGACTTGTTTGGTAGAGCGTCAAACCAATTTCGAAAGGAGAAAGATGGAGATCTGCATAATCTCATATACAATGAAAAGAAGAGTGTAATATTTAAGAGCTTTGCAATACAAAGTTCATGCCTAGTCGTCATTCTGTACCTGTACATATAAATCTGAAAATGAGTTCCTAGGAAATCTGCAGCTTGTCCTTAATTCAACACCGGCACCTGAGGTTGGCAAAAAAATGGAACTTGTATGTGGTTTCTGCAATTTGCAAAGCTTGGCCATGTATTCCGGTGTTGGTGGAGTATGTGGAGTAAATTGAGTTTCGCCGGCCTCCTTCTACTAACTATTCCTCAAGCCTAGCAGGTGCGTAAGTGATCATTCACCGTGCAGGAGTACCTTGTTCGTTGATCATGCTGTGCAACACATTCTTGGGAAGGTGGAGGGAGCCTCTCTCGCCGTGGAAAATCTCGTCCCCTCTTGTCATTTTTACCTTGCCTTCCACGACGTACCAGTACTTGTCCTAGCAACAGTAGTGTGGTAGTGTGGTGAGGCAAATTTTCCAGGCAACATGATGGCATTGAAATCAGACAAGTGACCACCGGTCAGATTCCCGACCAGCGTCACCGTGAGCATATCTCCGTAATTCTACTCCCCTAAATTTTAATCACGTGACTTAGTCAAGACCTTACAGTATCCTCGATGAGCACTTTGAGCTCAGAAGTTTCACCGCACACCTGAATGCTGTGACAATAATCCTTCACATTTGTTTCTCGGTAGTTCTGAGTTGGTTGCCAAAGCAAACCTTGGTTGTTTCGTCAACGCCATTTCTGGATTATGAGCACTGTTTCGACATAAGTTTCCAAGACAGATATGTTGATATCACCATGTCGTTCAACTACAAAGTTGATCTGGCATGGAAGAACAATGAGTTTTGAAAGCATTTCTAAAGGATGTTTCGTTCACAGTGAATTCCATTTCCAAAGCATTTGTAAAGGCTCTTTACTGCTTCCAAACCTGCGGTAGTCATAATGTGCGCACATGATAACATGAACCAACTCTGATTCTCAACTTAGGTAGAGGCACCCATTACCAACCAGGAACCAAAAGCCGATCAGGGCCAATTCCTAGATTATGAAAGAACAGATGTACCTCATTTGCACATTTGAGCATGTGATCGGTTTTAGGTTCCAAGTAACTTTTTCACTTCAAATAATTATAACTATTTGAATAGTGGGAATAAAATCACAAAACCTTTTGCATTCAATAAGAACCTTATGCTTGCACACATGAAAATTTCTAAACAAAGTTTATACCTCAATATCAATTGCTAAAATCCTTAAATGGTCGGTTATAGGTGCCTCTACCTTATGGTGCGCGTTCAATTTATACAAACCTCCTTTAGATACATACTGATACAGTAGCACATTCACAGAACTACCTCCTCCTACGCAGCATTGGTACATTGTCCATTACATTATTAGCAACCATGACACTCCTCACTCAAAACCGTCCCACAATGCTACAATAATCAAAACTTGACCTTGTATGATCTACTCGACTATATCATTATCATACTTGTAAAGAATTAGAGTTTGAATCTTGACATTCACATGTGAAGATTTACAAAATATATCTTTTAAAAAAATAAAATTTCAATTTGGAGTTGTGGAACTATAAAAATAATTGTGAATAAATTGCAAAAGTATTGCACATACTTAAAACTTACAAATACAACACATGTATTATGTGATATTTGTTGTGTTTGAAAGTTTATTACTTTGTTTTACTTTCTTTGATTGTGTTGTCCTGCTCGTGGTCAATAAATTAATGTATTCCAATCCTAATCAATGTATCAACACCTTCCACTTTTAGACCTGCAGAATTTTGTTCTAAATTGTCCATCAATAAGTCAGTCTCACTCTAAAAATTCCCAGTAAATATATGTGAGTCACTTAACATAACAGGCAAGATTGCAACACACATTGACAGAGGTCGTTGATGTGCCCCCTTCCGCTTTGTTTTGGAAAATCTACATGGTACAATCTGATCAAGGCTAAACCGGCACTCGTTACCAAGCTTAAAGCGGAACTTGATACCAAGGTTGCAGTTATAGATTGAAAGTTCTATCTAACTGCTGATTGAGTTACTTCGGATTTGTACTTGTGGATTTGCACATCCGCATTAACCCCTAAAGCATTTGGCCATAAAATCCCAAATTTTGCCTCAAATTTGCCCTATTTTAGTTCAAGGTATAATTATGCAAATTTAAACGTATTTTGGAGAATCTAACTGTAGGATTTAGTACCTAACTTGTACATGTATGTGTACACAAAATTTTAGAATGTAACTCCTCACCGTTTGGAAGATCATAAGGTTTGAACTTGAGTGAAAAGTTTTTTTGGGTATTGCCGAGCACGTCACTAGAAGTGTGGTTTTCCATTGCTTCTCTGTGTTGTATTGTCTTTAATTTTTTTGAGTATACTCCCAACTCACTTAGGAATCCGAAACTGAAGAGCCTCCAACCACACGATCTCAAAAAATTGGTTGAAGGGTGGCTGTCCCGGAGTCAAATGAGATGCATATAAACTACCTCTTTTTCCACACTACAAATGCCTAAGAAGATCATCTATTTTTTGAAATCCGAACGGTGTATACATGCATTTGTATGGAAAAGAAATTGTAGAGGAAAGAAATCAAAAAAATAAATAAATCAAAAATAGATATGAATTTTACAGTGGTTTAGGAGAAAATGGTGAAGGAAAAATGGGTGACGAAGGTGACCCAATCACTGTACATCTGTCTGACAGTTTTTATAAAACTTGGAACTTTGACTGAATATATCTCAAGATCCGTACGGTCAAAGTTTACAAAACTTGATACGTAGACGAATTGGATGGTTTTGACCAAGATCCTACGGTTGAATTTTTCAAAATCAAGTTTAAAAAAACATTGTGAAATGGTTTCAGAAAGGATCATTAGGAAGTCACTGTAGACTGTCATAGATTTGGTACACCACTTCCATCGGCCACAAACCTGCCCTAGCTACCCTGAACTGCATTTTGATCTTTAAACACAAATTATTTCTTAACTACGGGCTTGATGAAAGTGAAATTTGGTCTTGTTAGAAAGATATTACAATTTCCCATGCTGTGCCAAAGTTACAGCCACATCCAGTAAAATTTGACTCCTAGGGAGCCAAACCGGACCCTAAATCATACCAAAACTGTTGAGTTGATGCTTTAGGGGTTAAATTATATAGGGGAGAGGAGATTCAAAGTTCAAAGGATTCCTTTTCATGACCGTTTCTGAAATTGCCACTCTCTGCCGACAGGGACATTTAAGCTCATGAATTGCAATTTCTACGACGGTACTACATTAGTTTCAGAGAACCATCCAGAAGATACTCGAAACTTGTTGCAGTTCCGCGCTGATCAGATAAGAACACTGCAGGAAACTCAAGTCCAGACCACTCACTGGCTCGTAAGGAAAATTGAAGCAAATCAATTTCGGGGAATCACGAATGAGGGAAAAAAAGATTAATGAACACATCCACTTGGAAAAATAGAGAAAAAGAGCATCCACAATACAGATCAATTCTTAAATCAATTATTCTCGAAACTGATTACTTCATTAAAAAAGCAGCTCAATCCAGTACTGAAGCTAGTAACAACAGCTCCGATCTCCACCAATATCAAGAAATAAGTGATCTCCACCTACTGTCCGAGCTCGGTTTTCTTCTTCGCCCACAACCTGTCCAAGGCGCTGTCGGCATCTCCCTGCAAATGATATGGCACCAGCTCAGAATTACGAAATCAACATCCTGAGCGACACAAACCTCGCCACCAGAGAGAATTCCTCACACTGTACTTAAATAAACATCAATGTATGATAAAATAGAATGTGATCTCCCACGCCAAAAATATAAACTATACCCAACGAAACAGCTTCTTCCATCGAGTTCGAGGCGGTAACGCTCACTTCCAAACATCGATCATGAAAATTATACTCCCACAGATCTAGAAAACCCTAATTCTCATTCATAAACAATGAAAGTAACGTCAATCTCTCGAACAGAACAACAGTTACAGCACAAGATCTACAAACCTGAGCACGGACGAACCCGCACAGGGCAAAGGTGGTGAACTGTCCGGTGTAAACACCGTTCTCATCGACATGACCCACGTTCAACTGCACTGAGGCAACATCCTTGGAAGTGATCAACCTGTTGGTTGATGAGCTGAAAAAACACACAAAACCCACCAAATTAGGGTTTCAGATACAAATTAGGGTTTCTTCCAAGAAAACAAAAAAACGCCCGTTAACCACCAAAACTCCCCCAGAACCCGGCAACGTCACTGTAACCACTCAAAACGCAACAAAACTAAGCTCCGTTCACAAGGGAGAAAAAAGAGGGGGTGGACGAGGACGAGAAAGGAAGAGATGGAGTGAGTTTGGTCCAAGGCGTACCACTTCCTGGGGATGTAGAGATCGACGTTGTCGCCCTCCTCGTTCTGCATGGTGGGAGAGTGGTGGGGCGCGGGGTGGCGATGGGTGTGGGAAGGCGAGCGGCGCTGCGAAGGCGACGAGACAACTGAAGCTGCGAAAGAGGAGGCTCTTCGTTTAGGGTTTGGCTTGTATACTGGCTTCTCCGGGAACTCGTGACGGACTTCGGGAACCAGGCTTCGACTGGTTTTCATCCAACTTCATCCAACTTCCATGTTTTCGTTCTTCATGTGCCTTTTTCACCTTGGAACATTTTTTTTAAGAATTTTTTTTTTTTTTGAATTATGTGCTTTTTTTTTTCCTTTTTCATAAAAACTAAAAATGTGCTGTAGTGTTAATTGCCATAGTGGATGTTGTGTATTATAACATTCATCTACGCATGAGATAAAAAATATCATACATCCATATATTATATCTATTATATCCAAAATCTTAAGATTTCATCTAAGGATAGTATTATTTTAAATTTGGATTTTAGTGGCAAAATTTTTATGGTTTTGACCAAATTTTATGTCAAACATATATGATACAATCTATCAATGAAAATTTTGAATTGGCAAGTTATTGTGTTAATTAATGGTTGGATTAGGAGTAAATAAAATTCATTCTTAAATTAAATCAAAATCATTGGATGATATGAAACATTGACCAAACAAAATTTCCATTAAGTGTAGCTCAGAATTGGTTTGAGAAATGAAGTTTGATATAAATGCAACACAAAAGTTTCAATATAATACTACACCAAGCATGTCTCAATTAAATTTTATTTTGACATTTTATGATAAATAAAATATTAATATTTTGTTTGTAGTCAAATTTTTAATTTTTAATTTTTAAATAATTGATAAACATTGTTGATGACATTGAATCTAATTAGACATATCAAATGTAGAGTTTAAAATTAACCAAAAAAATGTGCATCAAATTTAGAATAGTATTCTAAATAGTATATAAAATAATTTTTTTGAAATATTTTGTTTTGGAGCATTTAATATAGTTTTTAAGGAATTAAACTCTTATTTAACATTAATTATAGTTTAAATCAATTTAAATCATTTTTATTTTCAAGTATTAAACAACATGCAACTAGCTTCTTTTCAGATGTTTGAATTTGATATTAAGATGACAAGTAAAAAACATTTGGAAGTATTTGACTTAATAAAAATTCTTCTAGGAGAAGTTCATTGACAATCCTTATTTTTAGCAATGAATTTATTTTTTGGCCATATATGACAATACATGTATTCAAGTAAAATATGTTTTGGTTTCTTGGATACTATTTGTGGCAATACTCATGAACATATACAAATTTGAAATTTTATCCAAATTTATCAGAATATACTAAAGGTAAAAATTTGTGAATCTGTAATCATGTTATCCTTTAAATGATTAGATACAACATAATTTACCCAATGGGAGTGTGCAAAGCCTCCATGGTCTTATAAAGCATTAAAGGTCTTATTGTAAAGGCGCACGATGAACATCAACAATCCAAACACTTAGAATCTCACCATTAAAATTTGTTAATCATCAATAAAATTAATCTAGTTGGTGTAGACATTCATAATTATTGCGTTGTTTTATGCACTATTAAACTACTTCAAACCGCATTGGACATTTTTTCAAAGTATTGATTGAAGTGTGAAGTGCATAGTCTTTGTATCTTCACTAACTAATCTTTATTGCAAAGGTTGTGAAGGACTTTTTGCGTTTAAACCAACTAATACATGGAACAACACAAAATTATTATAACGACAAGAGAATTTATATAAAAAGTAATATTGATGTTTAAGAAAAGCATTACATGTTTTTAACAATGTAAAACTAAAATTAAAGATAAATCAATCAAAATCATATTTTGATCAATTGAAAAAAATTATAATAAGGATAAAAATATAAATGCATATGAAAAATTTCATTATATACAAATTATATACATATTTGAAAAAAATATTTACAATGCATTTATGTATTTTTGCATTGCATATATTTGTTTTAGGCTCAATTTTCTACATTTTATATAATTTTAAGATTCAAAGTAATTTTTGAGGTTCTACTTTTTTCATTTCTAAGAAGGAAAAATGAATGCATTTCAAAACACACAGTGCAAAAATGATACGTAGAAATACTTAGAAATACCTTTGAAAAAAATGTACATAAAATACTAAAATAAACATAATTTATTAATATATTGATGCATTTTGAAATGAAGATATTAATTTTTTTTCTAAAAAAATACATTAAAAATATCATATGAAATTTGACATGGTTTGTCAATCATCAAAATTTCTACGAACAAAAATAGACATGATCATATTCAATTTTTTATAATATAAAGGTCTATGTAATTGATATAATTAAAATAAAACCATGTCTATATATTGTCTAATTATTCGACAATTCTTTAAAAATTCTTACGCAAATTTATGAGTTTTTTGTAATCATCCTACCATTTTTATTACTTAAAAGGGTTTTAATATGACCAGTTTTAATTTTATTTTTATTTTTTATAAATTATTTAAACATTTCAATAGTATATATGTTTATGTTCAACCTTAAAAAATTCAACTTTCTTTTAATTTTAAAATATCATAATTCTAAACAATATATTATTTGAATATCTTTTATTTTTTATAAAATCTAAAATTCAATTCTAAAATTAATATTGTCAATGCAAAATAACTTTGACACACTTTAGTATTTTATTTATATTTATTTGTAAACTTTATAACATGTAGAATTCAAGTGTTTTTCATAATGATCATAAAGTATTTTAGATAAAAAATTGTTAATTTACTAAAAAAAAATCATAATTTTTTAGATGTTGTTCTTATGCTACTACAAGTTTTAGTCTTGTGAAACTTTATTGATGACATTATAAATTTAAATTAAATAAAACAAACTATCAAAAAGATAATTTTTTAAAAATAGATAAAAACAAAATACAATGACAATTGGATAATGTGAGGAGTTAAAGTACTTATTTTTATTTTTTTATTCAAAAATCCATAGGTTTAGTAAGTTTTATCCTGTTTAATTTTAAAATAGAACAAAACTTGATTAGTTGGATTATCAAATACTAATTATCTTGTTTTTACTTATTTCTTCCAATATCTCTAAGTTTTTTTTTGCGTTTTTTCAAGACAAATCCAATGGTGCGTGAATTGTTGGGAGATTCCTCAATATACAGAAGTTATGAGTGAAAAATTAGTTATAAAGGTCATTTGGGCAACAAACTTTGAAGGACGATATCTTTGTGAATTTAGCTTCAATTTCAGATTATGATTAGACTAAATTGACCGCATTTTCATAAGGAATCCAACGGTATAAGGCACGTTGGAGCAACATCTAATGATTTTGAGATTGGGAGCGCTATGATGATCTTGAGGTGCCTTTTGGAGTTTCTTCACGGCTCTTCAGGGGGGAGCTACGGATTTTGGACAGTGGTCATATCTCGGAGGATGATTGGATGAATCGTTTACCTTTAGGATATTGCGATTTTTTTATCAAAAATGTGAATAAAAATGTGATTCTCTGTTTATGGGACTAAGATACTTCAAATTGAATTTTTGTGGTTTAATTTTACTCAGTTTTTGCGATTGGGTAGTCAATTGTGAGCGCTTTCAATGAGCCATTTTCATCTCAAAATTATAAGATTTGCCAAAGTTATGAGCAAAAAACTAATTTGTCTAAAATTTTGACATTGATATTGGGTTTTGGCAACCTTAAGAGAATTTTAGGGTTTCAAGGTGTATCTCGAATGATATCTTCAGAAGATTCCATTTGAATAAAATATGTTTTCGAATTCATAAATATTTTTAAGACTATTGTTTAAAAACGAACGCTTCATCTTGCGTTTTTATCAAGAGGAATTAACGAGAGGAAAGCGAGATTTTTTACTATTTTTTCTCAGTTGGAGAAAAAACAACTATGCAAGAGCTGATACAAAAGTTTATTGTATTCTGAAAGGTGAAAAAATTATATGTTAAATTGTGTACGAAGTTTGATAAGTTAAGACTAGATCAAGATGAGTCCATACAGTTTAAGGTGAAGAAGGTATTACATAACAATATAACACATTGATTTACATTACAAAAAAAGTTTAACAATGATTTATGTATTGAATTTTAAGCACCAAAAGGCGCAATCTTAAGTAATTAGCTCTGCTATATATATCTAGGATATAAATTTAATTATATAAATTAAAAATTAAAAATTAAAATAGGATAAGTGGTTAAATTAATAAATTGATTTTGCCTTCATCCTAAATTATTATCAATCCTATGTGTTTAAAATTTTTTTACAATAACAATCGTAATGTAATCAATAACGCTAGCACATGCACATATTGCCCAACGACCATCATCTTTTCCCACCTAAGCTGTCTATAATTCAAAAAAAAATTAAACCTAAGAAATCATCTAATTATGATCATTTTTTTTTTTTTTTTTTCTTAAACTCACATAGTTATTAACTAAAACACTTTAGTGATACTTATGTAATATCTAAGTAGGATTTATAATTTTCTGCAGAAAAATTTTAAACCTTTAAAACTAAATCGATATATTGTCAACTATTATTAATTACTAAATTCCCTTAATGAATTCTCCGACTTTAACCACCACGATCGGAGAAATCCTACGTACTAACCTATAATTCTTATCGTATCAATTTTTCATTCTTTTAAAACTACTTTTCCGCTTCATCTGCATAACTCGTCATGACCTACGTGCACGTCCGTAAACTGTAGCAGCTGCATTATTGTAACCGCATTGAATTTTTTCAGTTTTTTGGGCTAATTAAACGTTTAAATAATAGAAAGAGAGATAATGAGAAAAAATTAATAGAACAATTAAAAATAATGCAAAAATGAAAAACATATTAAGAAAGAAGTAGAAAATGTGAAAAATTAAATTTAAAGATAATTTGGAATTTAAAAGAAGAAAAGAAAAAATACTAAAGAAAATAAAAAAACCAAAACTTCAGTATTTTAAAGTAAATAAGTAAACATAGTATAATTAGTATTTTAAAAATCTAACTAATTTAATTTTGGTTAATTTTAAAATTAAATTATATAAAATCCTACAAAACTAATGGAATTTTGGATAAAAAGATAAAAATGAGCACTTTGGTTTCTCACATTATTCAATTGTCATTGTATTTCATTTTTATTTATTTTAAAAAATTATCATTCTGATCGTTTGTTTTAATTAATTTAAATTTGTAATGTCATCAATAAAGTTTTATAAGACTAAAGCTTGTAGTAGCATAAGAACAACACCTAAAAAATTATGAAAAAAATATTTTTTCTAGTAGATTTTATATTTTAATGTTGCATATGTATTTTTTTGTATATTGAAAATCCCCAATTATAAATTATGAAAAACTAAAAAATATACTAAAATAAATAATATATGATATTATATGTAATATAAATTCGTTATATAATATATTAACCATTATGAATATTGCTTCAAAGTATTACTAAATGAAAATTATATATATATATATATATATATATATATATATATATATATATATATATATATAGTATTATTATAAAATTAGTGCAATAATTTAATGCGTTAGAATTATATTATTAAATTAAATGTACAATATAAAAGTGACAAAATGAAATTTGATTTATGAATCAATATCTTCTAAAATTGATAGGGTTAAATGTAAGATTTTTTGACATTAAATCATATGTGGAAATATGAAAGTATTATTAAAAACGTGTATCAAGGAGTTTGACAATCAAACATTAAAGTATTTGAATCATATTAAATTTTTGCATTTAAGGTTTTTTTTCTTAAATGTGATTTAATTTTATATAATTTGGTAAATGTTTAATATTTTATAAAATATTTTAAATTCTTTTCACGTGTTTTTGATATATTTTAAATGTTGTTTGACGAGTGTGAAAGTGTGAAATACTAAAATGTGAAAAGTAAGTGCTAAATTTTTTATTATTGTGTTTATTATCCATTTTCATATTTTGATTTTAAAAAGTTATAATGGAATACATGATACTTGGTTTTTTCTATACATGTGTAAACTCTTTCAAATTTGGACTTATTTAGATATGTAAGAATTATTTTTTTGATATTATTATAAACTATTTCTGAATTTGAAGTTATTTGATTATAATATGTAAACTATGTTGCAGCTTTAATATTTCGGAAATTTTGAAAGGTTTAATTAAATAATCTTTTTGTAATATAATATTATTCTATGTTTAATTTTTCATGCAATTAATCATCTATAATAGTATTTTTATCTTTTTAAATACATATAAATAATGAGAAGCTTTTTTCCTCCACAACATCCTTTAAAGTAATAATGTTATTACTTTTAATCAAAAGTATAAATGAATATGAAAGATTATCATTATAAACGAAAGAAAATAAAAATGATATAGCTTTTAAGCCACTAATTATTATTAATTTTTTTTTGGACAAGCCACTAATTATTCAGAAAGCAACAATGTTATATGTAATTGTTTGATATTTCAAAATTATGGTGTATAAAAGAATAAATATGTGTACACGGTGGAAAAAAAATTCATTGTAGTACAAATAATTGTACTACAAAAAAATTGAATCATTGAAATGGTTTGGCTTATACTTGGTCCCATTGTGTCCATACTATGCAGATTTCAAGTTTTAAAGTTGTATAGCAAAAGAATAAACTATGCTCTTTGTACTTATGTTTGTTGTTAATTTTTTTGCAATAACAGATTTTAATGAATAGCATGTACAAACATTGTATTCATAACAAGATTTATTATTTGTTCTTGATATTTTATATACCATACAACCTTTTATGTAAACAACATCTATTTATTTTATAACATCGTAAAATGTTTAATTTTAATTATTATATGCGTATAACTTTTGATATTATGATGTAGTCATAAATATTATATGATACATTATTTGATACATATAATGTGAATTCATGTATTTTGATATTGTCATAGAATATTTTTAAGTAAAAATATTATAAAAATTATAAGTAAAAAAATTCTATTGTATTACAAATTACTTGAATGATTTTACTACTTTGTCATTGCAAAAATGCCCTTGTAGGGTAGACATATGAATATGTTTTTTACTCTGTAGATCATTGAATATTTATAAAATTAATTATGTATGAGCTAAAATATATTGGCATCAAAAGTGCCAAACATTTGCGATGGCCAATAGGCCGCTGCACAATCTAGTTATTTTTAATCTATTCAATTAACATTTCCATTCGGATGTATTCAATTAACATTTCCATCCCGTAATTTGCCCATTCCATTCGGATGACTTTATACTAGGGTAATAACCATTCATGACCCTATAATATCTCTTCAAAGTGATTGGAAGTGAATATGAATTTGAATACAACTTCAATAAAATTTCACTGAAACTAACGAGATGGAACCAATGAGATGGAAGATTTTCATTTTTTTTCTTAGGTAAGGCCACAATTTTGAATAGGTGTCTACAAGCACCTTCACTTCAAAAATTCGTGTAAAATTGCTCTTGCCTCCAAAAATTCTGATTTTAAGACCAAACACTTCATATCCAATTTACAAATACATTTATGATTTCACTTCATGCTCTTTGCACTCCCAGTTTACCAATTCCCTTACACTGTCATGAATTGGTGTTCATACCTTAAATCGGGAGTCCGGATATATAAAGCGGGGACAAACTTTGCACCATTTGGAACCCTAATCTTGTGAAGTCTCTCCACCTCTCTTAGACTCTCGGGGCACTGAACGATAATCAAGATCTTTTGACTCCGAATTTGGAAACATGGAGGTAACCTTGGCATTGATATGGGGACTACCGGTTTAGCTGCCATAGAACCTTGCCTCCGTTTCGAAATTATTGTAAAAAATCTTAGTGATAGTCAAATTTTGAAAACAAATCAGATATTTAATGGAATTGACGTCACATTGAAAGAATAGAACGCGCACCACAACCACCAATCCACGCCCCATTCTGACTTGTCTCATTCTAGAAACCCCACGAGGGACGCATTCCCAAACCCATCACTATACCCAAAACCACACGCTCTAATTTCTAAAATCCACACAATTCCTAGATACTATCCCTTCTCCGCAGTGTCGGTTTTAAGTCCTTTCAGTGCCGAGAGAAAACTTGCTTGCCAAGCCCCATTGACAAACACTCCGCCACACCAAAAACCATCACTACGCCAAATCCGTCAGCTTCTGCTCGAAACCTAGATTGATGTCCATGCGATGTATGAAATTCGTAGAAAGTGATAAGTTTCGGTGCAGTGGCGGGTCTAGGTCGTCTTCCTCGAGAAGCAAAACCAAGCGAAGTTGGTTTTTGGTAGTCGTGTTTGGTCGGAGCTTTTAGGGTTGCGCTCTGATCGCGCATGGTTGGCTTGCTGGCCAAGGTGAGTGAGCGGGGAGAGAGTAGTAGAGGGAGCTCCGGGAATTTTCATTGTGTGAGTGAGTTCGTGGTTTGGGGAGGGAGTGTGCGAGCGGAGCATGTGACTGCAGGGAGGAGGAAGGTGAGAGCGCGCCTGTGAGGATGGAGGTGCATGGGCAAGCGATGGCGTCGCCGTTTCCGTACTTGGAAGCTGTGGTGGGGTTCATGATTGTTATGTACCTGTTCGAGACGTATTTGGATGTGCGGCAGCACTCGGCGCTGAAGCTGTCGAGCTTGCCGGCGCCGCTCAAGGGGGTGGTGAGCCAGGAGAAGTTCGAGAAGGCGCAAGCGTACAGCTTGGACAAGTCGCGGTTCCACTTCGTGCATGCGGCGGTGAACATCGTCGAGGAGAGTGCGATACTGTTGCTCGGGCTGCTGCCGTTGGTGTGGGATAAAAGCGGATCCTTGGTTGGGATGCTAGGGTTGGACGAGAAGAGCGAGATTCTCCACACGCTGTCGTTCTTGGCGGTGACGACGTTGTGGTCGCAGGTGCTGGAGCTGCCGTTCTCGTTGTATTCCACGTTTGTGATCGAGGCGCGCCATGGGTTCAATAAGCAGACGGTGTGGTTGTTTTTCCGGGACATGGTGATGGGGTTGCTGCTCATGGTGGTGGTCGGGCCGCCCATCGTGGCGGCAATTATCGTGATTGTGCAGAAGGGAGGCCCGTATTTGGCGCTCTACTTGTGGGGGTTCATGTTGCTGCTGTCGCTCGTGATGATGGCTCTGTATCCGGTTTTGATTGCTCCGTTGTTCAACAAGTTCACGCCTCTGCCTGAGGGGCCGCTGAGGGTCAAGATCGAGAAGCTGGCGTCGAAGCTAGACTTTCCGCTGAAGAAGCTGTTTGTGATCGACGGGTCCACCAGGTCGAGCCACAGCAACGCGTACATGTATGGGTTTTACAACAGCAAGCGCATTGTCCTGTACGATACGTTGATTGAGCAATGCAAGGACGAGGAGGAGGTGGTGGCGGTGATTGCGCATGAGTTGGGTCACTGGAAGCTGAGCCATACCATGTATTCGTTTCTGGCCATGCAGGTGCTCACGCTGTTGCAATTCGGCGGTTACACGCTTGTTAGGAACTCCAAGGACCTGTTCCTGAGCTTTGGGTTCACGACGCAGCCTGTGCTGATTGGGCTCATTTTGTTCCAGCACACGATCATGCCCTTCCACCATCTGGTAAGCTTTGCGCTCAACTTGGTGAGCCGGGCGTTTGAGTTCCAGGCCGATGCGTTCGCTCGGTCGTTGGGCTACCGGGAGCCGTTGAGAGCCGGGCTGATCAAGCTGCAGGAGGAGAATCTGTCTGCCATGAACACAGATCCCTGGTACTCGGCATATCATTACTCCCATCCCCCACTAGTGGAGCGGTTGCAAGCCCTTGATGAGGCATCCAAGAAGGTGGACTAGAAGTAATGTTGTCTTTTCTTCAAGGATACCCCCAAGTCTAGGTATGTAGAAATTTTAATTAGCTGAAACCTTAGGAAACACTGAGAGCTCTTTTTTCTAGTTAACTTTCACTGTAGAGTCGCGCCGAGACCACTCCTTTCATTAGTGGCCAGGTGATGAATCACGAATGGTACATGGAAAAAGTTTTCACTTCGAAACCAGCTTTGAACAAGAGTCTCTAACAACTTGCATTCATGAGCCTTTTTTTCCCTCTCGGTAACGTCCGGGTTTTCGCTTGAGGGTTACAAGGATGTACGTGCAATCAATCTAGGGAATTAATTCTTAGCAACTGGATTGTTGTAATTGTGAAGGCTGAGGTACTAGGATTTACTTGATGAAAAGTCAGAGCAGTTGAAGGACCGAGGTTGCAATAACGTCTTAAAACAGTTGTACTTGCAAATCATTCAATGAGGACGCATTGACTTGGCGGCAATTCTCGATCACGCTTGCAGCTGCTGTAACAGAAGAGTAGGTTTTATTTGCTCTGCCCTGTGTAATTCATTCACTCTCTTTGCGGTTACATGCTTAGACTCTCGGAACAATATCCAATTGGGATGAGGTAGCTACGCAGCAAATTGATGAGGTAGCAATGCAGCAGGTTTCTCTATCAGGTGCTATGATGCTATCACTGGGGACCAGTGGGTGTGTAGATAGCTTAACATTTACTGCTCATGACGTTTTGGTTTATCGATCTGGAAATCGTCATTGTTCTGGCAATGGCGCGTTGGTTGCATGATGGTGTTGAGGTCCAAGAAGTGCAACAATGTTGGTTGTGCATTTAAATTGGAATGACCTCTCGAGGAGTCGAGCTTCAGCTTCAGTAGTTGCGTTGTCAACGTGATAAGTATTTAAGAACTTTTTTCCATGTTTGCATTCCGCCATCCCATCCAACCACTTCTCCAAGACTCTGAACCCTCCCCAGCGTACCCCACCAAGACTCAACAATTCAATGACTTCACATCCTTCAACGATGCAATGACTTCATATCTTTGAACTTACACCTTGAACAATGCAATGCCTTGACAAGTTGACACCCTCAAATCACAATTATTCATCCATGCATTAAAATCCAAAAAAATCAGTTCTTAATACACTAAACAAAACATGACATCAATTTGAGGCATTGACTAAATTAACTACAAGCATCGCCCATAAATGTTGTCTCTACTAATTACAATGACAAGGAAGTCATAAGTCTTAACGTTAATGAAAGTGTTTAGGTTAAACATTTAAAAAATCATCCATAATTAATAAAAACAACACTAAGACCCAAGACCGTCACCCCACAGATCAACACTATCTACTCAATTACTAGATTCAGAAAATAATTTGTACAAACTCGTAGATAAAACCCGTTTAGATACAGTGACGGTTTTAGGAGCACATCCCGTAGATTGAATGACAAGGACGCCACCAGAAAACAAAGCATCAACACAAAATCTGCTCACAACATCAGAAACATGATTTCGCAACATGAATCAGTACAACCATCACACCCATCTCATATCAGATGAATCCCCAGCTTCAGAGATGAGATGAGATGAGATGAGATGAGAAGAGATGTGGGTGCCAAGATAGGAAGGTAGCTTCAAGGTGAATGAGTTTTAGTCAAGGTGCAAACTAACTTAGAGCTTTCAAAGAGAGAAGAGAATTTGAGCTTTAATCTCTGATTCACATTTCTGCTCTTGAAGTGGGTGATGGAGTCCATCGGATGTTTGTGAGGTGGTGAAGAGTAGTGGGTTTTGTGAATGGAATATTGGGTTTGAAGGAATTTCAGGTGGATTGCAAGGAAACTATGTAGTTGAATTGGGGCAGTAGGAGTAGTGGGGTGGTTTTGCAATTGGGTTTTGGGGAAGGATTTTGCTTTGATGGCGGCTTCCAGGTGCGTGGGGTTGGGGTTGGCGTTGCCGTTGAAGACAGGGGGAGCTGGATGGCGCATGCAGCCGTGTGAGGAGGTTAAGAAGGTTGAGCTGCAGGTGAGGAGGTCGGGGAGGTCGGGGAGGTCGGGAGGGAGGCTTTTGTTGGAGTTAGGGTTAGGGCAGTGCGGGTGCCGTGCAGCTGCGAAGCATGACTCTGGGTATAAGAAGAGTGTGAATCCTAAGAGGGCGGATGGTAAGAAATCTGAGAAATATGGCTCGGTTGCTGAAGCTTCTGGGAGTGGGAGGCAGACCAAGAAGGTGTCTCGAGTGGAGAAGAATCAGGTGAGATGGTGGATTTGTTCGTGGTCATGCAGCTCAAAGGATTCAAAGGGTGGTTGGGTTGGTTTTTTGAATTCTGATGGTTTAGTCTTTCCTGCTGTGAATTTCCTGACCAGATTGTGGGAGGGTAAGGTTTGGAGAATTTTCTTACGATTTTTTTTGTCACGTTCTAGTTCTTTTACTGTTTGCAGAGCTGGATGTTTTGTATGTTGCTTTCGTGGGGAATTGCAAACATTAGCTGGATTGTTATGGTCGAGCTGTGGGATTTCAGTCTTAAACCCTGAGGTTTATGGTTGGATGTTGAGAATTGTGGTTGATGGAGGTTTTAGATTTTAGTGAGGAATCTGGATTACAATCAACTTGTTGTACCTCACTTACGCTAGCATGTGTTTATTAGAAATATAGTAGTTCTTACGGTTCTTCGTCGTGCAGGCTACGTTTGCAATTACTGATGATGATATCAATGACATGCCGCCAGTATCATTGTTGAAGCCATTAGCTGGATTCGTCTTGGATGACGTAGGGAAGGTGGTTCTTATGGCTCCTCCTCAGAATCGGATTGTCACAATTGTAAGTTTTTTTTCAATCAAATGAGAGGCTTACCTCATACAATAATCTTCAGAGGCATTTTGATTTGAATTCATTTCTTACGTGCCTTTATTACACTAATTTAGGTGGTTGTGCAGACCCTCTATTTGCATCTAGTTGGAGTAACCTTGAGCGGTTTCTGTTGCAGGTGGATCCAACTACTAGAAGGCCACTAGAATGTATGATAAGAAGGGCGTTCTCCAGTTCTAGTGGGGAGCAATGCCTTCTCCTATTACCTTTAGATATGTAAGACACCCACGTCTTCTATGTTGACAAAATCAGGACCCCTCAGGTTTATTTCAAAGCAGGTCTGATCCGTTTAGAGTTCTATAGAGGTGCTTGATTTCATGGAAATAATAGTTAATCTCGTATTGCTATGGACTTGTAGTCATTCACTTGAATTTTGTGGATGGTAGTCATTTTAATTGGATCGTGTAGTTTCTAACTTTGTGGATTTGTTTGTTAATCACACGCAGGCCCTTACAAATTTTGAAAATAGAGGAGGAACGTGAAGGTTTGATAGAGGTAAGCCCCAACGTCCTCGCAAGTGTCTCAGTGTCTGTTTAGGTCTTTCTATTGATTTGCTACAAGTAGATTAGTTCTCATGGAATCTGACCTGATCATTCACTCTCTTAGTTGAGTGATGCGGAGCTGGAGGAGGTGCTACCTAATGCAGCGTATGCGCTTGCCAAAAGTCGTCTTCATCTTATCGTTAGTGGGTACGTTTGATTCTATTGTTCGAAAATCAAATTGTGAGATTTCAACTTGCTTAATGTGTTTCAGTTCCAGTTATATACTATTTGAACACCCTCTGATATTGAAGAATTGTGCAGTTTGTGAACTCTGATACGTTCTTTACATTGTATCAGGTTCTGTCTAACAGCTCGGGGCGGTTTCTGCTACACCGAGAAGGACGTTATAGACTTGAACACTGGTATTAGGACTACATTCTCTTTAAACATGTTGTGATCGTTTTCAGTTGCTTTTGAGCTCATTGTATGATTTGTGCATGTAAACCTATTCATTGCTTTTCTTTTCTGTGCAGAGTATGGAGAGGGTTTGAGTGGATCACTGGCTGAGGGTGTAGAGGTTGCAACTTTTCAAATGGTATCGTAACAAACACTGGCACTTCTGATTGACAGCTTCCTTTACTTCGGATGATCTCAGTAAGTGAGTAATGTAATTATTATTCGCATTTGACTTCCAACTGGACGGCTTGAACTGATTTGTGTTGTCATGATTGATCTGGTGTGCAGGATAACAATCAGTACATCATGTACACACCCTTCGACCCTCTTATGTTCGTTGCACATCAGGTCTACCTCCTGCCTGTTTCCTGTTTTTATTTGTGTTTTGCAATATCAATTGGATGTAGTGCTTTGCAGTCTGAGTGTCAAATATTGCAGAGCTATTGTGAAAGCTGAGACTATTATTGTTGTAACAGGACCCAGTGACAGGAGAGCTGAGGATTGCTGACGACGTGAGTTTTTACTCTTGCTCATTTGAAATCTTAACATCTTGTTGTTAGTGGGAAAGTGGCCATTAACCTCATTTAAGCTATTTCATGCATTCTATACGTCCGCAGTGCATATTGTGTTCATTCCAATCGAGCTCTTGTACTTTTGATGTGCAGGACCTACTAGATGACGAAGCAGTGCTGGATGCCATTGACGAAGAAAATGAATTTCAAGCTCTTGTGGTAAGTTTTGTCCCTGTTGGCCTACTTTGTTGGAAGTTTTCACTTGTTCTCTGGTTTCAATTTTGTTGGCTCTGTTTTTCCACTTTTAGTTAAAATCTATTTGGCTGTCTTGTTCCAGGATGAAGAAGAAGCAGTTAATGAGGCTTTAAAGACAGCCAAGTAACATCGCACACAACAATGATTAGCTCCAGATTAATTACCGGGGACGCGTACCGTGCCAAGGATACCTTCGTTAGGACGAACTTCTCACTTGCAAGGAATTGCTTACAGTTGGTTAATCATTCATAGCCACGCGAGCATGCTCCAAATCAAGGAACTCTCGTTTGTACAGTTAATCCACTTCGTATCAGTTTCAAATTTCAATCTTGTTGGGCATGGTGAAGACCATAGATCATTTAACTACATGCTGAAGTTTGCTTTGTATGAGCATTGACATTAGCTAGTACACCCAGCTGCCCCAAAGATCTTGCGTCACTTGCCGACAGGGACAAGTGACAAATTCACAAGACGGTTGAGATGTCCTGGAAAGCAGCGAAGCTGCAGTACAGATTGCTAAAGCAACGTGCAAACGTACTCGGTCGTTCAACCACTGGTCAACCTACTGTTGTTGTGCCTATCGTAAAACTTTCTTAATGATTCACACCTTTGTCTGGATACATAGAATCATTATAAGGATTGATTCCTGTTTTGCCTCAAGTCCTCATCTATCAATGTCTCCTTAAATGTCAATTATCCCAGAAAGACATAATGCCTCTGCAACAACATGATAACTCACTTCACCTCGCCACTTATAAAGCGAAAGAAAAAGAGAGGACATAACTGAGTCAAACGTGTCAGAACTGATCTGCTGTCTCGATATTTTAAGCACAACTTGGATTACTCAACTCAAGTTGATACCTGAAATAGTGCATTCTGGATCAAAAAAACTAAAATACGTTGGAAAGCGCTAAATTTGGACCCAAGCACGGAGCATGGAACTTGGAAGGCAGTGTATGGAAGTGCGAGTGCCGGAATGTTTGGGAAGCACGCAAGTGACGCATCTGCGCCGACTTAGTACAAACCTGGAGGATTCGTCCATGGTCGCATATTCTTCCTCCCTCACTCATCACTGCTACACAAGTACAAAGAGTTCGGGCGAGCCTGAGGCAAATCTTTGCCAGTTTTGCTAGCTCACCTTCGTGTGTTTGTCGGCTTTGAAGGTGAGTCGGTTGAATCAATCGGTTGCGAATCTTCACCCACATCTGTGTCTGTATCCCAAATTTGGAGTAGGAAGAGTACATGATTTTAACGCTTTTGATCTTGCAAGGTCGTGGTCATTGTTTTGTGAATGCATCCTCTGAGTTTGGATTTGGCAAACTTGGAGTTTTTGTCTGATTTTGTTAAGAAGAGAACCGACTTTGATGTGTCGGCATTCTGGATCTTCCGGAGGGTTGTGTTGCACCCTAGTGTTTGTGTGCTCTTGGGCTTCGTTTCTGGTGAGCAGGTGTGTGTAGTCCAGAGGGCGGTTTTGATGAGGTTGCATAGTACTCGAGATGGCAATCTGATGGACAATTGTGAAAGAGTCGTGGAGGCTTTTGGAATTCTCGCTTGGTCTGGGTTTGATTTTAGGTGCACATTCAGGATTCTGTGTGTTTCGACAATGCTTGTTGCGTTTCTTAGTTTGGGACGCTTGATCGAGGTTAGCAGATAAGCACAGTGAAAAAGTGGCTTAACCCTAGATTGAAGAGGACGATTATAATTGTGGAGTTGTGAAGTAGGTTGAAAAAATTGGGTTGGTTTTAGCTTTTGATGGTGTTTGCGTGAGTCAATTACCAAGCCCTTGCAAGGCAGTGATGCTCTTGCTCGTCTGTTGTTTAAGGATTTCGTTTGATGTGTGCATATGGGCAGGGCTTCTTCTCATTTTGTAGAATCCACGCAGCTGTCTAACCCACTTTTTGTTCTCGGTGTTGTGGAACGAAGCAGCTCTGAGAATCATCTAGAGAGGATTTGTGGACGGTTGGTGCACGGTAGGGCATTCGGAGGCTTCGTTCAAGTGGGCAATGGCAGCAAGCGTGGCAGCGCAAGTGGCTGAACGAATCTGTTATTCTGATGACAGGGTGCAGGCCTTGGCAGAGCAAGGACTTCTGGAAATACCGACCTCGTATATTCGACCTGTAGAGGAGCGCCCCAGCATCCAGGAGACTTCACTCAAGGAGGCTGCATCCGATTACGGGAGTCTGCCTGTAATTGATCTGGCAGAGGGCGGGCCAGATGTGGTTGCCCAAATAGGCCAAGCCTGCAGTGAATGGGGCTTCTTTCAGGTCCCTCTCCCTTTTTTCTCTTTCCTTGAATAGTAGATGGCTGTTTTGGTTTTTGTTAGGGTAAAGATGTTCCGGTTGTTCCAGTCGAAGCTATGTGGATGTCTAAAGCGTTGTAATTTGGAGAAAAAAGGGTTGAATTGTGCATATTACACAGGTTGTAAATCATGGAGTGCCTGTGGAGCTTCTGGAGCGGATGCGTCAAATAGGTGCACATTTCTATGCAAGACCGCTGGAAGAGAAGCTTGCCTATGCATGCAAAGATCCTGGGACAGCTCCCGAGGGATATGGCAGCCGCTTGCTTGTGAAGGACGAGCAGGTGATGGATTGGAGGGACTACATTGATCACCATACGTTGCCGCTTTCTCGCCGCAATGTGAATCGATGGCCTGCTGACCCCCCTCACTATCGGTAAGCTGGTTGCACCTGTTGGTTTTGGTTGCTTTACTAAAGGCAAGGGATTGTAGATCAGGTATGTGCAGAGTTGTTGGTGCTTGGCTTATTTACTTCAAGAAAGTTTGATGCACAGTTGTTAATCATGGTAATATTTCGATATTTTCAGGAGCACTATGGAGGAGTTCAGTGATGAAACTTGTAAGCTGGCGCAGCGACTACTGGGGTTCATCTCGGAGAGTCTTGGATTGCCAACAGAATTCCTTGTAGATGCTATTGGAGAGCCCGCCCAGAACATCGTTATCAACTACTACCCTCCCTGCCCACAGCCCCATCTGACTCTTGGCCTCCAGGTATTTCTCTCTTGTAAAAGCTATCATCAACTGGGAGAGGTTTGCAGGGCTTGATTCTTTTTTCCTTCAATTGATTGTTATGGATTTTTTTCTCTGACTAGGCACCGTGATTAACGTTCTCTGTTGCCGTGTTGACAGTCGCATTCAGACATGGGCGCCATCACACTGCTCTTGCAGGATGATGTTCCCGGTTTGCAAGTGGTGAAAGATCACGAATGGTTCACTGTACAGCCAATTCGTGACGCATTTGTTGTAAATCTGGGTGACATGTCCCAGGTACCTGTTTCTATATTTCTATATGAGCAATTGTATGCTTTTCATCATGATTACGAAGTTTTTGGGATGCCCAACTGAATAAAACTAATGCTAATTTATTGGCTTGACCTACAGATCTTGAGCAATGACAAATACAAGAGTTGTGAGCACCGTGCGGTGGTCAATGGAGAAAGGTCCCGCCTCTCAGTGGTCGCCTTCTATGACCCTGCAAAGAGCAAGCTCATCAGCCCTGCCAGCCCACTTGTAGATAAAGACCATCCTGCACTTTTCCCGAGTATTTTGTATGGAGAGCATGTTGCAACCTGGTACTCCAAAGGACCAGATGGCAAGAAGAACATCGATTCCCTTGTCATCGAGTGATTCTGTTCATGCATGGAATTTTTCTTATGCATTATTCCTACCAGCGGAGCGGAGACTCTTTACTAGATTGGAGAGAGGCATTAGCATCGTCTAAATGTTGCGACTAACGAGGCAAATGTTCGTTGTTAGTCCTTCTGTTTATGTTGTAACTTGTAACTTTTTATACATAATATTTGATTTTGTTCTTATCACAAGTTCCCCAGTTCTCACCTGTACTGATTTACAATTTTCTTAACTCATCACGAACCTATAGTCGCCTTACATTTGTGACACTCCGTTGTTGTGAGGCTCCATCATCTTCCCCGCAGCGAGCACTACATTATGGAGCTGTGGCTCGGTGATTTGCAATTTCAGTGTTGGTAGTTACTCATCATGCAGGTGCATAATATATCACAGTGCGTACCTGAAGATTGGTGATTACGATGTCGAAGTGTATCTGATTGTATAAGTGATCACAGAATTTTATTTTGTCAATCTTGACCTAACTTGGTAGATATTTCAAGGCTCCTGAGTTTCAAGTTGGTTATGTTCTCGTCGATTGTATTGTGTTGCCCCTGTATTTTAGTGTTTGTAAGAGCGGCGCGTGGAACCAAGATCGAGGGAGTTAATGCTACTCATGGTATGAAGGCCGGAAGGCATCGATAACCCTGCAGTAAGTTATCATTTGCTTATTTTTTTGTTTTCATTGCTAAAAGTATTGTTGAGAATATCTACACATAATTTTATGGTGCTTTTGTGATATTTTGTACTTTTCAGGAGGGAACGTTCTGAATGCCAAATTATTAGCCCTAAATCTCGATTCTCTTCCTGATGTCGATGACTTCCGGATGCCAAGAGCAGTAGTTATTGAATTTTGACATTCTGCTTGGAGAATTCTCTACAATCGATATCTGTGCACAGGTTCATCTGTAATGGCCGAAGAGTCACCAAGAGATACCAATTCCATTGGGCAGATTAGTTACAGAAAGTTTATAGTTGCCGATGGTTATGATGATTATACAGAAAGTGCACTTGCAAGGTTGGCTGCAAGATTTGACTCTCCTGGTCGCATAGAGCAGATCACGAGGACTTCTTCGCCCCTCAAGGAACCTAAAGGTTGGCGAGATCAGTTTTTGCGTATGATAAGCACAAGGAAACAGAGACTTATCACACATGGACAGGAAAGGAGAAGCGATGCGAAGAAGACAAAGAGTAGAAACCATGTTAAAACTGAGTGTGCTTCAAAAGTTGTCCCTGAGGAGTTGATCCCCTCAAGCGCAGTGTCAGCCTTTAGTCTCCACTTCCGAAACTCATGTTACAGGCCAGGTGGCTACCAGGTGGCTCCATCCATCAACCCTGTCCCCAACCTAAAACAATTGAGCCCAATTAATGAGCACTCAGGTGCCGCCATCAAACGACCAGGCCTAGTAGACATTGCGAACCGAAGTCCCAAACGTGCAAAAGAGAGACCTAAACAAAAGAAGCTTACGAATGGACTTGGCAACAACTCTCGCTTGCAACGTCCAGGCTCCATAGACTCAAGTAAGACCAGCGCAGATGTTTTGTTTTCTGTTGATGACGGTATGCATGATGTTGAATGTAGAGCAGGAATATCTCGATATCAAATCAAATGTGTACATGGTTACCTATTTTTTTTGCAGGTTCCAAGTTGAAGAGAGAGAGAATGATGACCTATCCTATCTTCCAGGTGGATCCTGCGATAGCCTCGATGTCTCACCTTTTGGCTGCTCAAAACGAAGTCAATCCCGCCTGTCGGCCCTCAGTTCTCGAGCGTTTGGTCTTGAAAGGTGCATATGCAAAAGTATGACCTATTTAACAGCTTCAATTTGGTAATATTATTTGCAAATCGTGCCTTAATCTTTAGCTCTGCAGCACTTTCACTGCTTGTGTACCGTGTAAAAACTGACTGGACGATACGGATTGCTTTGGTGTGGTTGAAGGACTAAAGTTATGGTTTGTATCTTTTTTTCAGTCTCATCTTACTATACACAATCTGAGCATTTAGATTTACAATACGCTGTGTCGAATATGTTGACAGATGAAAGTTGAACTATCCTTTGAACTCAACATTTGAATTTCTTACATATAGAAACTGCTTATATGCCCTGCTTCTTTACTATGGAGAAATGTTTGTTATTCTGTTTGATATGGAACAGGGGAGCTTCTGCTGTCATCGCTACTGCGACCAGATCCAACATTAGAGAATTTGGGCTTCCAAGATCCACTTATCAAAGTTACCAGCACAGCGGGAGGTGCTGGTGGGAAACCGAAGGTGTCAAAAGCAACACGTTTCATTTTCAACAGAAGTTCTCCACAAATCCACTGAATTGAGAACTGTTATACCCTGTCATAGCATCATAATAATACTTCTGTCATATTTAATAACCTTTAGTACATATTTTGGGAAACGATAAGTGGTATCAATATTGAAAAATGGACACCTCAAAACCACAAAGAATAGTTGTGGATGTCAGAACTTGCTGAGGTAGAAAGTTTGCCTTTGTGCAGGGAAATTTGATCAATTTCGGTTTCGCCATCACTACTGCTTTTAATGTGCCCATAACTGGTAACTCCTAGCCTCAAATCCTAAGGTTTTGCCTATTTTCGTCAAAGCGGGGCCTCATGTTGGTCCGTATTAGGTTGTGACAAGCTTTGCAGCAAGAATAGCTATTTTATTAGATAGCGAAACTCCTCATGTTTGGATACTTACATAGGAGCTCATTGTGAGATACTCAGATTTGCATGCTGCTGTCAATCAGTTTCGACTCATGTTCCCAATGCCTTTCACATTTACAAAGCCTTATGTTCATCTTGTGCTATTGAATAACCATCTCGCACGAAAATACCTCATCATTTAGATGTCAAAATGTAGAATCAAATGATTTTTAGTCCTGTTTCAAAGGTATGCAGGGCTGATGTTTCCACCTCTGGAGCGGAGGGTGCGCGTCTGCTTGTTTGATGGCTGCAAATTCGTTGGCAATGTCCATGTATTCCCAGCTGTTACAGCTATTGAGGAAGAAGATGAGCCATGGGATTTTGTCAACAAGGTTAGTGACACTTTCACGTCTTTTACAATTTCTCAATCAGCTCGAACATCCACAAACTGTAGTCAAAAAGCTGGGCGCGCTTATTCTTTGAATACCAGTAGTACAGAACTACTGTGTAGAACTGTCAAGCTCATCATAGTGTTTCAAATTGAGTTCTTAATGGTGTATTTGTTTTTGGTCAGGGTGCAAGTCGGTGCCTGATGCAGTACAGCAGTACAGAAGAATTGAGCTTGTTCGTAGAAGTTAATGTCCGCTACAATTCAACACCTGGTAAGAGAATCTTCTTTAACAACAAGCTTATTTTTTCGAGGGTAATTTTTATGAATAAGAACGTGGTTAAGGTAAATGCACCCAATGTGGCTTGTGACCCAATCAGACGACATGTAGCACATCTTATTTCTTTGATAAACTTGTCTCATAACTTTTGATTTGGAAAAAACCCACAACTTTTGCAGCTTTGCAATGTGATCTGACTGCCGTCATATACTATGCGATTTAGTACTTTGATAACCTTGGTCTTTCTACTGTTTGTACTCTGTTTGAGAATTATTGTTTAGTGTACATGTGGTTGCCAAAAGGGCGCAGAAAACGAACACCAGGAGGCAAGTGAAATTACATGTGCATGGGCGATGCTGGACCTTCCAAATAGTGCGGCGGCTGTAGAAGAGTTATTGTCGAGGTCATCGTCGGAGCTGCCCTTGTTTGTGGGAAGCATGGAATGCCCTGTGGATGTCAACACCGCACACATGCCTTCTGGTACGATCTAATCACAACCTAGGGAGCACTTCATAATGAAAGACCGAAACAGACTCATGTACTTCATATGTTTACAACAATCACCCAGTTTCACATTCAGAAGATGAAGTCGGCTCCACAGTTTAATTGAATTTCTAACATATGCACATTGAAGTTTTTGGTACTTATGAACAGCGTGACTTCGTGATTTGAATCCATAGGGCGATCTCGGGTAGTGGTGAAGAAAGGTGGGGATTCATCTGCTATTCACTTGCATTGGTACAAGCTGTCGGACTTTCAGAAGAGATATTCCAGGTGCTTCCAGGTGCTTTGTGAACATCTGTTCTGCTTGTTCTCGTTGCATAGATTGGTATTATATGAGGAAATCCCACGTATCTCATGATCGCGAGATATAGATTGCTTCCGAATAGCTTGAACCGTTTACAGTCGTGGAAGGTTTTATTGCTTTTGGAGATGGTTAAGCAATGATAGTCAAACTCAAAATCTTAAAGGCTTCACTGTAGATGAATACAATGAGGATATCAACTATGAGCTTTTTATATTGGTTCTCGCTCTCGTTTTCTAGGACGTGGTGTTAGAGAGAAATGGACAGATACAAAGCTCCTTGACTTGGACTGTGTCAGATTTAGATTTAGATTTTGAAGTTTCTGATGCCAATATGAAGTTTAAACCTGAAGTTCGGCGACCCATGTTTAGTTTGGTATTATTACTTTACTGCGATGTACAACCAGAACTGAGGCAACATGATAGACCATGTTTTCTCGTACGTGGTCATCTGAGGGTCAACCGCATGAAAGTTGCGATTTCTTTGTATATTTCAGGTTGCTTCCAGAGACAATATTGGCATCAAATGAAGATTTTCCATTCTTGGTGCTATACCGCAAGACATTAGTAGACACTCTCCTCAGTGAGAAGGGCGTGTTATCTAGAGACGCAGTATTCTCGCCACTGATACAGTTGTATCCATGGATGCTGAAGGAGAGGGGGGAGAAATTAAAGAAATCGTTCAAAGCCATGTGGATTGCGAGGAAGTTGGAGTGGCCTCCAAACACTGATGTGCTTTTCAGCTGCTAATATCCACTTTCGTAATACTTTCTTTTCGAGCTTCGTATGAATGGTTGTTAACTTTTGCGACTAATTCTGTTCTACCATCTTCTTAGTTATTCGAATGGTCTGTAATTTTGTAGTGTATGAAGAAGAAGAATAGAGAAAAATATCTGAAGGGATTCAATGATTCTCTTCTAATGATATGGCCGTTGCTGCGGAGCTATAACCCTGAGCAACCTTCAGGCCCTTTCCATTCTACCTTGGAGGTTAGCCCCCTTACTGCGACCTTTTTAAACCTCTGAACTTAGGAACATATAAAATAATAGGAAAACAGGTGTACAGACAACTTATACTCCTGAAAAATTATAACCAGTTCACAATAATGTTGTCAGTAAATTGCATAAATAGTAAACTTCATTAGACAATTTGATGTGATCAAATCAGAATAGTTGCATATCAGGGTATTAGCATTATGTATTATTTTGAACAATGTGGTCCGGGTGTGCCTTGACAGGATGTTGAGTATGCTGTGCCTTGACAAGATGTTAATTCTTCTGATATTATCATATAGAAGATTGATTTTGAGATTCAAAAGTCCCCTTCTGCAAATGACAGTTCTTCAAGCTCTAGAGATAGTGATTCAAGTGGGACACATAGCACAATATATTCACGACACATTGGTTTATTTCACATGTTTTGAATTTGGTAGAAAACTGTTTCAGATGCCCAAACTGTTCGGGCTGCTTTTACTTACCAGCTTACCCGGCCCATATTGAGTTGTTGGGTACTTTTCTGGCATTTCAAATCTTCTTCTCCATGAAGCTTTTCACCACTAAAGACTTTCATAGATAGTTTATGAAGTTATTGACTTGTTCAATTGTTGAATCTGGTAATGTTAGAATATGATTTTTATAAAATTATAAACATTGAAGTATGTGAAAGTTTGGCCAAGGTAGATTTGCATTGACTTTAGTTCAAGAATGGTCTTGTAAAAATTTGTCATTGCTTGAAGCCACAAAGAAGTGCAAAGAATTATCATGTTAGTATTGTTATTTTCAAATAACAGTAATATGGGGTAGAAGGATTTTGAATTATAAATACTTCAAATATTATAATAAGATGTTTGTGATAGCATTGTGAAATCTAATTATGCATATAGAATGCAAAATATAGAGTCTACAACTTTCATTTGTACATCTTCTAATTATATGAATTTGGAATTAAAAATTTCAGAATACTACGCCCTTTTGCAACCTTTAAATTTTGGTGTAGAAGAAACTAACATCATGTACACCATATTACTAGTATAAAATTTAAACATTATGTAGTGCAAAAGTTTGACACCTAGAAAAGAAAGTCTAGCTAATTTGTGCGGCCAAACTTAATAAGAACATTTACGAAGGATACAATAATAGTCTTAACCCCTAAAGTTCTGAGGGTATTTTTCATCAAAACTGCTTCAAAACAGCCCCTCTTCAAAGCAAGGTGGATTTTGAAAACTTGGGGTCTTTTTTAGTACATCTAACCATAAGATCTTGTAGCTAACTTCTATGTATACATGTCCACCAATCTCACACACTTATTCTTCACCAATTGCAAGATCATAACGTTCAAAGTAGAAAAACAAATTTTTTTTCCCTGCAAAAAAAGGGGACATTAGAGTTTTGAAGGCCCAAAGAACCATTTTTTAAAGTAGATATAGAATGAGTCTCTACATATTATTGTTCCTAAGTGAGTTAGGTACATGTCCAAAAAATATTATATTCAAAAAATTTGTGGAAGGTTTCCAAATAAATCATTTTCCGCAAGGGGGTATGCTGAAACTCACATACAAAGGCCGTTTTTTGACAATAAAATAGCATATGAAAAATTCTTGGATTGAAAATCCGAACGGTGGAAACATGCTCTTCTGCCTTATCTATAAATAGAAATTTTTATTTTTGAAAAGTATAAAAATCTCAATTTTTGGTGGAATTTCAAAGTTTCATCTTTGGGCAGATTTTCGCAGATTTTCGCAATTTTGGGCAGTTTTGGGCAGAATTTGCTGCATTCACAGTGGCTTAGAAAATTTCAGCAGCTGCCCAACGAGCAGCGTTTGACACTTAACCCTTCATAACTTTTGATCCCGATGTCAGAATTGAAAAAAAAAAAAGACCCACACGTAGCTTTTGTTATGGTCTACCTTCAATAAAATTTTCATAAAATCACAATCAAAACTGCAGCTGTAGGTACATGCCCAAGTTTCAAAAACGCCCATTCTAGGACAATTGTCCTTTAGGGGTTAAGTAAGATTTTATTTTTGAAGTTGCAAAACCTAAATACTTCTATTTTTCATCTTTTATTCTTTGCTTTACAAATGGCAATTCTTGAGAAATCATTGAGATAGGTTCATAGGATTGGATTTGTTTTGTTGGGCCATAGTTAACCTCTAAAGTCAAAATTAGGCTTACCAGATCGTATGAAGTTGATTTTTTTTGCAGATCGTGGAGTTTTTCCATATTTCAACAACACCATTCATGCTTCAAAATTCCTTATACTTTAGGAGATATTTGCAGTCAAAGTTTGAAAATACTATTAGGGCATGCTGAAATTTGCCCAAAATTGCAGTATATGCTCATTTATTCTCAAAAATTGCCTAAAATTAATAAGATCACATAAACTTTAAAAATTTAGCAAAAATTGAGATTTTACTTTTTCCAAGTTTTATTTTTTGTACATGTAAATGAAATTTGAATGCATGATCTTACCGCTTGGATTTCCAATTCAATATTTCTCCATATGCCTTTTCTACTATCAAAGACCGGCCTTTGTTTTTGGATTTTAGCATATCTCCATGTGAAAATAAAGCATTTCTTTAGGTTTTACATGTCATACAAGGGAAAAAAATTGATGGACATATTTCTTATCCACCTAGAATAAGAATTAGAAGAGCCTCACATCAAATTTATTTTTGAAATTGGTTTTTTTTCAGCTCACGAAGCACTTGAAACTTATTTTGCAACAAGGAAAAAAAACCTCTTTTCCAACTTTGAACATTATAATCTCACAAACGGTAAGAAGTTTGAATCTAAGATTTGGAGTACATATACATGTACAAGTAAGGTACTAGATCCTACGATCAATTTTCCCAAAATATATCAAAACTTGAAAAGTTTTACTCTGTATTGAAAGAGGTCAATTTGAAGGCTTTTGGCTTCAATTTTTAGGCCTTTCAACTTTAAAGGTTAATATAAGGCACTGGCCTTATACCATTGAAGAGCAAATTAGACTTGTATTTAATGTAACTTAAAACTAGTATATATCCATTTTCAAATAAATACATACTAGAGAATTATAAGATGTATTTAAGTCTATAATATACCTTCATTTGAGTTTTTTTTCATAGTTAAATTCTGTCCAACTCGCTTAGTCTACATATAAACTTCTTTTGCAATTTCTATATTTAGCATCTTATTGAATCATCTCATATTTTCTACTTGGTTGTTAATTGCAATATATCTCTTTTGATAAAAAAATTATTTCTTGTTAAATGGAGTGGTATTTTATAAATAGGTGATAAATGTTTTTTTCCAATTACATTGTCAAAAGTGTATTGAGCTACATAATATGCATAATAGTAATTTTTTTTAAAGTGACATATAACTTCTAAACTTGGAAAATTCACTACAACCCTTTAGATATATAGATCATAATCTTCTAATTTCTAAAGTTCCTTTAACCCTCATTCCGTCCAAACAATTCTTCTAACTTCAATGAAGTTTAGTAAAAAGTACATTTTGGGCGTGAAATTTTCTAAAAAGCAAGATTTTATTGCAACTGAATTGTATGTCTTTTTAGGTGAATTCATGTCTTTTAAAGAATTTTTTATTGAAGAACTTGCTTCCTCTACAAATTTGAGCAACTAAAAAAGAAAATATTTCTAAGATATTTTTTGACTTTTTTTTTGTTGTTATGTTTTTTAACCAAATTCCTAATATTCAAATTACCAACTTATCCAAGTTTTAGTATATTTGAATTTTACAAAGGCAAGCTTCAAAATTTGACCAAAGAAAGTTCCATAGTTGTTAAAATTGTTTTTGCCCACTTTGATCTTTATAATCTCAAAAATGAAAAATAATCAAATGTCCAATTTTGGTATATGAGTAGTATATCGAGTTAAATTTAACTCCTAAAGGACAATCTGCCACATTTGCGCTTTTTTGGAATTTGGGCATGTACCTATGAATGCAATTTATATCAGGATTTTCTGAAATTTTTATTGAAGGTGGGCCGTTCGGAGATCTTCGTGTGGGTATCTTTATTTTTCAATTCCGACATTGGGATCAAAAGTTATGAAGGTTTAAGTGTCAAACGCTGCTCGTTGGTCAGCCACTGAAATTTTCTAAGCCACTCTGAATGCAGCAAATTCTGCCCAAAACTGCCCAAAACTGCCCAAAGACGAAACTTTGAAATTCCACCAAAAATTGAGATTTTAATATTTTTCAAAAATAAAAATTTCCATGTATAGAGAAGGCAATAGAGTATGTTTCCACCGTTCGGATTTTTAATCCAATATTGTTTCATGTGCTATTTTTATTGTCCAAAAACGGCCTTTGTTTGTGAATTTCAGTATACCCCCTAGCGGAAAAATGCTAAATCTACTAAAAAAATCTTATGGCTAAATCTACTAAAAAATGCTTAAATTGGACCTAGGTATAAAAAAATATGTTTTGGTAGTTTGACCAATTTGTAACGGATACACTAAACAATACCCTTTGAACTCCTTGGAGAACATTGGTTGGGCCTTAGCAGAACCTCCCAACTTGCAGGACATTTGTTTCCACGTCCTGCGAGCCGGATTCCTTTACTAAATTTGGATCGTAGAACTCGAATTTGACCAAATTGTTTTTCAAAAAAAAGATTGTAGAATCTTGAATTTGTGATTTCAGAGTTTCACATGATGAATAGTGTTCTACATTCTAAAAAAGGGGTTTCCAAGGGAGTTCGTTGGATTTACATTAGTGTGCTTCAATTTGCAACAAGGATCTTTAGGTGCTAATATACATGAAGTCATGATTCATAAGTACAGACCAGCTGACTATGTCATGCTACTTCAGGGGTCTCTCTATTTCCCCCCATCAAGAGGTGCTACCGAACCACAACCGCAGGTTCGGTTGCTAGCCTCGGTGGGTTCCATTTTGCTGCCCCTCCCCGTTTTGGGGTCATGGGGTCCTTTTTTGGTTTTTTTTTTTATAAATTTGGGGCCGTAGGCCACAATTTACCCTAGGGAGGTCCTCATGAGATCACTAGGACCCCCACTCAAGGCAAATAATAGGGGCAGAGATTTGCCCCTCCCCTCCCCAACCCCCGACCCTGGCATCCGACCCACCCCCCAAGCACCGCTTGATGGGGGGAAATAGACAGATCCCTACTTCAGTGACTTTCGGTATGATCCCTCTTCACAAGAAGACATTCACCGCCTTACGTTACATAGCCAAAAAAAGGAACATTAAGGCCGGACAAATATCTGCTACACTCCAAATTAATTCAGAAAGTCGGTCACCTGGCGCCGGCTCCAATCTAGTACAGAAAGAGAACCTTCAATGCAATGATCAAAACCGTTCCATGCAATATGAGAGTCAAGGCGAGCATACGTAGCACGAGCTTGAATCCCATCGATATACGAGATCATGATGGAAGGCGGTTTAAGGCACCTTCTTCGAGAATCGAAACTTGTGCAATATGGCGGTGACTGGAATAATTTTAGCTAAAAACCAGCTTCAGTACTTCCAAGTTCCGTTACTTGAAACACTATTCCAAAGTAATTGGGCGGTGAAATTAATTGAGTGGGTGAAGAACTTTACATAATAAACGCTGCAAGTTACATGGCAACAGTAGGTAGCTAGTTGTGCACATTTTCATTACCTTATGAGTGAAGATTACACTATTGAAATAAAAGCTTCCCAGAAACAGTCAAGAACGAGTCCCTTCTGACTCGGTAATAAAACATTAGAAAATCTATAGTACAGATATCCGAGAAGCGTAAGTTGAGCGAGACCAGTCACTTGCCTTTATTTACAATCAGAGCCGAACTCAAAGAAACATGAAGAGCTTGAATTTGACTTACAACACGAACTGAAAGTTCGAGAAGAAGGTTGTTGCAATTGAAACTCTCGCAATTGAAACTATTTAAAATTTGTGTACTAATTTTTAGTGTTTAATGTTTAAGTGAAGTAGAAAATGGAGAAGAAGCCTATAACATGTAGGATAACGTTTACATGCACTGAATGGCACCGTTCCTATTACGTTAGAAAAACGGTTACTATTAAAATCTGTAGCTGGCAGCTGCTCCATAACGATAATGCCCAAGGTCGGAACCTTGACTTGTCCAGCTTCCCAAGATACTGTTACCCATATCCCTGCACGTATATCTCATGCAACTAAAGTTTGTGCTATCTCCTGAGCCATTAACTCCAGAAGGGCAGGATACTCAAACGTCGAGAGCACAAATAGGCCGGCGTCTCGCACTTCCGAGGAGCACCCGTCTTCCACCATCATCAGTTCCGAAACGAGCGCGCTCAAGTACCTCCACCACTGAGACCTGTCTCTCCAGTCCCCTTGAACCTCCGCGTTGTTTCCCGGCGGCAGCACCATTAACTCGCCACTTAGCTTTCGCAGAATCGTGCTGGTCTGCATCCGATTCTTTGGGGACGTCAAAATGGTCGGACCCTTCTTCACCAGGTACTCTATCCACTCCACGTTGCTCAGTTTCTCGGGGAGGTCCACAACTTCTTCCTTCAGAAGGGGGTTCCCTTCATCACCTACACATCATGAATTCAACATGAACACAGATACTACTGAACATGAAGGGAGAGAACGTTGCTTTAATTAATAAAATCCCACAAACCTCAAACTGTCAAGCATACAAGTGTTATCGACGACGACGTAAAGTCTAGTAACATAAAGCAGATTTCTTTCGACCGCCACCCACTTTACATGGGTGGAGAACTTGCAGGCGTTCAAGTATAACACATCGTTTCGTTGCTAAAAAAAGAAATACAAAAATTACATCACTTACTTTGTGCCATTAGACTGCGTACTCTATCAACGCTTTGCTCATGAAATTGGGTGTTGAATATTTGCTCAAGTGACTGGAAAGGCTCCACGATTCCTAACGGTCCCACGACTTCATGCTCGGGGTTTTCTCCCTGAACATTGGGAAGGTTGTCGTCCTCATGAGCATTGGGAAGATTGTCGTTCTCATGAGCATTGGGAAGGTTGTCGTCCTCCTCACCATCAGACGCATACAACAGCTTTGGGCAGTCAAATATGCCAGTGGTGATGTCAACCCTTGTAATCTTGCAATGCTGTCCAAAACTCAAGGCCTCCATTATAGGAATATGATCGCGATCCATTATATCAAGCTTCGGGACGTTGTACTCTTCGACTCACTGACTTGCTTTTTGAAATAGCTGGTAGAACATTTAATGTATTCAAAGTCAGATGTCACGATTCAAGACTAGTTATGCATGAGGTTCAAGGCTCAAGAGTCATGTGGAAAGTCATTAAAAGTTCACACTGTAGCGATAACTAGACTTAGATTTATCTAGCAGGTGTAGCAGACACAAAAACAGTAGCCTGAACAGCAAATCCCAAGGTCGGACATACATCGTACTTGTATCAACGAACTGACTCTTAGGACCACATCTTTTAAGTGTTTAACTGCTTCAATAAGGTCATCGCTTCGTTTATGAGCACACAGTTCAAGCTGCTGCTCGTATCACGTAGATATGTATCCATTCCTGGTGATATATCCAACTGTTAGTTCGTGTATGATTAGACGTCTACATTAGCCACCTAAATATATCAATCTGAATCTCCACCTACAGTGCTATTTTATTCTCTTTCTTTGCTTTTCCCATTTCCGAAATGAAACAAAAGTGCAGAATTTCTGAAGTACCACAATTGCATGAAAATATGTTAATCATCGCAGGTTGGAACTACGGCACAGATATGAATCTACCCGGGATCTGGATGCATCTATTACAACGATTTTGTTGACTTGGTTGGCTTTCAGTAGGAGAAAATCCAACAAGAATATTTTAAAGTCAGTCCAGTTACGAATTGCCGCGGCTGCAGACCTCAAATTACCATGTGTACAAAATAACAAGAAAATATTTGGAAGGTAAAGGTGGACTCGTAGCAATAGGTATCAGGGAAAGTGGACTCTCATGAAAGAGATAGAGCAAGTCCACAAGCCTTGGTAGAGGGGTAAGGGACCTCACAAACAATTCAACTACGCAATCAATTGTTACATATAATCGACCTGGGGATAATGCAACACAATCTGTCAGGGCTTGAGCTCCAGATTCAATTTCGCGGTACGGATTTCCAATCCGGAAGAGAAAATCATCATGGAACTTGGTTACCAAGACTGGGGTTGGACCGCCCTCTAAACTTGCGAAATGCAGCACTTCTCAACTTTGAGGAGACACTCTGGGGTTACCGCCCACTAAAGCAGATCCTTTATGAAAAAGATTTGCACGTTTCAAGATACTTCACCCAAAATGAGGTGGCTCTCAAATGCATCAGGAAGGAGATGGAATAGAAACGAGTAACCCAAGTAGCGCCTGCCTGGGGATGTCCGGCTAGTATACAACTCCGTTGGGTGGACATGGGAATCCAGGTGGGAATGATCGAGACCTTGGGTCGGAATGGGAGGAAACAGAAGCTCTCTGCTTAGATTAGGGTTGGATCACTCTTGGGGCTCTACAGTGAAGCGTTCTGCGGTGCGGTCCGGCTCTCCACTAACTGGTCGAACTTTCTCGCGCTGGCCCCTGGCGCTTGGTATCTTCTTCCAACATAGACCTTCTACAACTATCACTGGAGTCGCACTTCCTAGCCAACACACCAATTAAACACACTCGGCTTTAAAGTTTGAACCAGTACACTAGTCACCTGGATGAACGCCATATTAACTACCAAGCTTCCCAAGCTTCCCAATGCAAATCGTCTCGCAATAGCTCCTTGTGCAAGCCTCCGCGGAGCGAGCCTCAGCATAGCGAATAAGCAAGATTCAAGGCCAGACTCAAAAACCTTATAATTCTAAAACATTCACGTTGTCTGTTACCAGATACTTAAAAAATGGAAACCATAGACAAGGTTAGAGGATTAAGATTCTGGAGGTTTCACTACCTTCCCTAATAGACGTATTCCAACCACGGAGGCTATGCTTTATCAGCCTGTCAGTATGGGCTCCAGTGGCTTGGTTAAGCGGTTGGAAGAAGCAGCTTGGAGGACCGTCACAACAGTGGTCTCAAGCCTGAGACCTCCAACGGCAAACCTGCAACGAAGCGCTTGATCGGCTCTCAAACTCAAACCAGTACCAGACTGGTCGAACTATTGTCAAGTTCTGAACTAGGTTCAGTAGTCACTTAAAGCATAAGAACAACGTCGTCTTCCCTCGAGCCTGTACCTGCAAGAAACTTTACTAAAACGATGATCTCCTGGCAGTGTAGCACCCATCATCTACTGACGCAAGTCCACAGCTGAAATATAACCCTCAGGTAGAGAAGGTGACAGTGAAATTAGGATAAGTAGCCGACCCCATACAGCCTCCACCTTCTTATTCACAATGCGCATTCCCACAGCCTAGCCCTAGGCTTGATTTCGTGGCACCGTCATAAGTTGCTGCAGACTTAGCCAGGTTCCTGGGCAGTGGGGCAAGCAAGGAACCTACAGTACCTTTAAGAGGGGTTGTCATTGTCAGACCCCGGGAATAAACCCCACCGTCGTCTTAATGACGAGGGCCCCCCCCCCCAACAAGGGTTCCCATTGGAGGGGGCAAAAAGTCCCCTATATTTTGCTTGTTGATGAAAAAAAATTAAATTAAATTCAAAAAAAACTCAAAAAAAATTAAACTATCTATAATTAATGTAGAGGTTGCTCTTGGACTAATTTGGGGTCCCTAGTTCCATGAAAAATTACTAAAAAAGGTCCACATGCCTTCCAAAAAAAGAATCGCGGGGAGAAGAAAGGGGAGGAGGAGGGGAAGGCCCGCCTCATCATTAAGACAATGGCAAGGTTTATAGTCGGGGGTTGTCAGAGCGAGTGATACCATGTGTAATATAATATTTGTAATACTTTAGAGGAAAATCCCTCCTCAACTCATTCTATTTCTCCTTTTACAAACTGGACAATATGGCCTATTATTTTAGGCTAGTAGAGAGATTCTCGTAAAGCAAGCAACAACTACTAGTGCAACAAGCCATATTCCCAACTAAATTTCAGCTTTGTATACTTAGGTGTGCAAAAAGAAAACATTTATAATTTTTGGATGCCCCGCAAAGCTAGTGCAATGGCATAATGTATTTTAAAATATATAAAAAAAATTTAAAGACATTTTTAAAAAACAATTTTTGAATATTTCTACAATTTTGTATGAATTTAAAGCCGGAAATCATTGATTGGCCATAGACCGTCCACTAGGTCTTCGCTTTTATGAAGGGTTGGGTTTTGAAAATAGTGCGATTACTGTTTCAATTAGAAGCACTCAATTTCTAAAGCATAGATGTAATTAGAACATTCGTGGAAAGTTTATGAAACCAAACTGAATGGTTTTTGAGACCCAACCCTCCAATCATAGGAGTTGGGACTTGGGCCTAGTTGAGTATATGGCTCGTGACCTTACTGTCTACATAGTTAGATGAAGCCTCATAATTCTCCATATTTTAAAAATGAAGTTTATTTTTGTGTTATGACAAAAAGCAAAATTTGGGTCTTTGAAAAAGGTTGGTGTGAATAACATGTTTGTTTGTTCCACTACTAAGTGTGTCTATGGGACGAAGGTTATAGGTTGGGATTGGATTTGCATAGAAATATATCCATGCGGCTGCAACAGAATTGCTCATTGCAGCTTGATTTGCTCTATGATCTATCTAATGCCAACCCCAGCAACTTCTTAGGTCTAAGGGAGAAGTTGGTATGAGCCTTGAAGAAGCCATGGAGATTGTTGTTTCAAAATTGAAGAGCCTAGTAGTTTCATAGAAGACCTATGGCAATCTTCTATAACTGCAATTGTATCCAACTCTATAGTATCCAATTTTGTTGTCTTCATGCAACTTGATTATCAAATGAAGTGTCGATACTAAGGTGGTAGGTAATTGGTGGTTGATGTGTATACAAAAATGAAATGGTCCATTAACAAATATAAGGATCTATAAGACTACAACAATAAATTTCAATAATTCATACAAAATTTGTAGTAAGTGAGTTTTTTAAATGAAAAATAAAAAAATAAAAATTTTCACTTTAAGTTCAACATCTTCACTTCTTTATTCTTTTATTTTTGGCTCAAATGAAATAAGAACATTTCATTCTAGAGAGAGATAGAAAAAGCAAGTCCAAAAAACAAGGCCAAAAAATCTTACACAAGCTAGATTCAACAAAGAATAAATATTACAAGTACAGTCAGGTACAGCTCATTTACGAATTCTTGCATTCACAGGGTAAAAAAAGCTTCATTGCTGCCAACTTTGCCGCCCTCTCAAGAGCTCAAAAACTGGTATTTTACCATGAAATTTTTACCACAACATCATCTTTAAGTTAATAACACTTGTATCAAATTTCAATGCCAGACGATCTACACAAAAAAAAGAAATTCAAAATCTACCAACATGTGTAGCTAAGAAAAACAAATTCAATACTACCAACTTTGACACCCTCCCAAAGATTGGAAAAACAGAATTTGGCCATGAAAATTTTAGCACGAGATCATCTCTATATTGATAATATGCGCAAAAAATTTCAAGTTCGAAAGATTTGACCACAAAGAGATATTTGAGATCTACCAATTGACAAGTGTAGTTCGAAAAAAACAATTTCAGTACTGCCCACTTCAACACCCTTCCAAGGGTTGAAAAATTGTTTATTTACCATGAAAAATTTGGCATGATATTATCTCTATGTTGAGAATATGTGTGACAAATTTCAAGTTCAAAAGATTCAAGCAAAAAACGATATTCAAAATCTACCAACATGTGTAGTTGTGAAAATTTTCTAAAAAACTACACATATAGGTAGATTTCAAATATCTCTTTGTGGTCAAATCTTTCGAACTTGAAATTTTTTGCACATATATCAACATAGAGATGATCTCGTGCTAAAATTTTAATGGCCAAATTCTGTTTTCCAATCTTTGGGAGGGTGTCAAAGTTGGTAGTATTGAATTTTATTTTCTTAGCTACACATGTTGGTAGATTTTGAATATCTTTTTTGTGTAGATCTTCTGGTCTTGACATTTGATACAAGTGTTATTAACTTAAAGATGATGTTGTGGTAAAAATTTCATGGTAAAATACCAGTTTTTGAGCTCTTGGGAGGGCGGCAAAGTTGGCAGCAATGAAGCTTTTTTTACCCTGCGAATGCAAGAATTCGTAAATGAGCTGTACCTGTACCTGACTGTACATCTTTATAAGTTTATATTCTGCATATCCCTCAAATGTCCCCTTTTACTTGAACGCCTAAATTTTTCCAAAATTCGACCACGAACAAGATAATTGGTTTTTGAATTTGGCTTAAATTGGCTATAATTAGATAGATGTGGAAACAGATGCGGAATAGTTCTTACTCTGCTAGCTGACATGTTTTTTCCATCTTATTTCTTATGTGAACTTATTCTTCGATGTGAATCCGTTATGGGCTCTGCTCTCTTGATGGCAAAAGTAGGTGACAGCCTGAGACAAACATATGGTAAGTTATAATACAAAACTGATTGGATGATAAAGAGCACCTGAGAGAAATATATGGTAAATTACAATACAAAATTTATTGGATCATAAAGAGCATAGAAGATTTGAAACACGAACAAGAGAACTAAAAACAAAGTAATTTAACAAAACTTCCAAACACAAGAAATACCACATAGTACATGTCTTATACTCCTATTTTGTAAAATTTATATTTATAAGTTTCAAGCATTTGAAGCCTTCTCACGCTTTGTTCATAAGTATTTTAATAGTAACACAACTCCAAATTGAAAATTTATTCTTGTGGAAGATGTGTAGTGTGATTCCTCACACGTGAATGTCAAGATTCACCAATTCTACTTGAACTTCCTGTTATTTGCATTTGGGACCTACCTGCAACCAGAATATGGTTTTTTTTTTTTTTTTTTGAAGACACATAATAAACTTTATTATTGCAACGATCAAATACACCTGCCAAGGGTCCCGCGAGACCCTAGTCTTAACCAGAATATGGTTTAGTGTGTCACAAAGGATTAAAAAAACAATTCGTAATAGACTATGCAAACTTGCATCAAATTCATCGTGAACAGCCCCAAACCAACACTGCAGTAAGTCCAGTCAGCAAGGGCGGCCTCAAGAAACACGTGGGGTGGGGGCAGAATTTACAAGGACCGGTTGCGGAGTTGCAAATGGAGTTTGCGAAGTTTGCTTGAAGGGGAAGTTTTGCTGCCAAGTACCCAACCACTTTCTCCGGAGTCCGCCACCTTCAAACTCTGAACTTGTCAATAGTGTACAGTAAAGTTAGGTACAGCTCAATTACGAATTCTTGTTTTCATAAGGGAAAAAAACCTTCATTGCTGCCAACTTTGCCGCCCTCCCAAGAGCTCAAAAACTAGTATTTTACCATGAAATTTTTACCACAACATCATGGAAGGAGGCCCTAATCCACCGTGCCAACCGATCCGAGGCCCTACTCCTCTGCTCAAGTTTTAATTTGGACCAATTCTTGATACTACCGTAGGAAGTGGCTCAACTGTAGAACCGTACTAGGATGGGTGAGAACTGTTGCGAGGTTGGACTTACATTGTTACAATCAATCGAAACTCGGTAAAATTTTGTTGTAAAACTCAACAGTGTATAGAATTCAGTATATAACTAGCAATAGTCACAGCCAACTTTGGCACAATCAAATAAATAACTAACTAAATAATTTGATGATGGTTGATTAAAAAACAATTTACCACATTATTCGGGAACATAAAACCAAGGCATTTTTGGTGCCATGTAAGAAGAAACGTGTTTGCCACCTTATTTTCTCCTTCCACCTTCTTTGCTCTGAAAACCAAATTCCAGTAGCTTCTTGATTTCAGCAAATCACAACTTTCAAAAATTTCAAACTTTCGGCTTCTGACCAAGTCTCAGTTCCGAGTTTAAAGAGCCTTGACCTTCTCAAGGTAGGAAACCGGCCTCGAAATGAGATTTTGGGATTCTCTCTCCCATTGTGAAGGGGGGGCTCCTCTCCATCTTTGTGAGATGCCGCTTCTCATCTGCATTTGCAATTTTGCACACCAATCTCTTATTAAGTAATAGCAGGGGCCACTTGAAGGGGTCACTAGAATCAAAACTTGCAGCCAATACCAACCGAGGTAGCCACTTAAGGCGTGAGGTACCGTTTTTACTCACTGGATTTCTTTATTACTTGATCATTGAGACAACAGACTAAGATACCAAAACGCTGTCAAGTTTGCGCAGCTCCTGGAACTAGGACCTAGAGTCTTCCACCGTCAGACGCTGACTAGGCAAAAACCAGTCACTTAAAACGCATCGAGGAGGCCTCCACCCTCCTCGATGAGTTTCCAGTGCTGAAAGTTCATCTAGTAACTAGAATCATGGAAATAATGACACCTATAATCCAGCGCCCCTTCAAGTGGCCCCCGCGTTGGCTCTGAACACCCCTAAGGTATACACACCTATGACCGATCACTTAAGCATTTCAGCATAGTAAATCTTTGATTTTCAATAAGGAGTTATTTTTTGCACGTAGTATCATAAGGTTAATGAAGAATGAGCATTTTTTCAAAATTAATTCAGTAAAATTCAAATTCCTACAAATGTTTTTGTCCAAAAGTTAGTGTTACCCATGATTGACATATAGATGTACCAATGACCGACCATACTCAGATCAGTGAACAAACAGATTCCGTCACACTCACAGAGGCATTCTATTGGAGGAAATACCCTAAATCTACTGTTCATCAATTATCCTTTACTAGTTTCCCATTGCTCTGGAATGGGGAAGCCTAAACCTGAGTGCCTTTCCGAAGCAAAACATTCCAAAACCGTTTACAGATTTACAGGTTTGCCCCAAAAAACCTTCCAAAATGAGGTTTCCACCTGTAAATTACAGACTTACAAGCTTGAATACAGGCTTGGCCTGAACCGCAATTCATGTCTTTCTACATCTTTCCGATTACAGGTTTACGGTTCAGGCCAGTGTAATTTTTCCTGGCCGTTTGACGCCAAATTGCTCCAAGTGATACATGTTCTAGCTACAAAACACACTATTTGACATTCCTGAGGGGCCAAAGAACCATGTAAGGTGGGTGCAGTGGTGCCAACAAAACTCCTTATACAACTCATATTGCCAACTTGGAGCCAACAGTTGAGTCATAGGGCACAATATTACTAAGCCGAGGGTTACAATTCACATTTTAATGAATGTTGTTACCAAAATTTGGCTCCAAAAATTTATATCTAAAAGCCAACTATTGCCTCTTTGAAGTAGAAATAGAGCCAACGTCACGTTTCACCCTGAAAGAGAAAAATTACACTGGTTCAGGCCTTACTGGGGATGCTCTTAGTACCATGAAGAATAGTTTTCTTTCTTCCTGGATTCTGCAGATCCAGTGACCTCCTTGCCCCACGTCCGCACTGCACATCTGGAGGCTGGCCAGTTGTGCGATGCTGCGAAAGGGTCAATCGAGATATTATTATCTAATTGAACTTAATGGTAGTGGCAGCTTTTCTCGGTGCTGAGTCACTGTACGGAAACTGTGTGTACAAACACAACTTTGAGAATTCCTCTAGTAGAATCTTCTTCAACTCGCCTTCTGCAAGTCTCCAGCCTTATTTGTCTTTACTTTGCTCCACGTATAAATCAGGTCAGGTCCTTCGTCCTACCTGATAATGCTCGTCCTCCTCTCGTCATGTCGAAGGAGCTTCGTGCAAATCAATCGGGAAATCATACTGATTTCTCTATGTACGCCAAATTTCTGGAGCATGAGATGAATTCCAAACTTGGCTAAATCGACATCGTTGGCGATGGTTTGAGAAGTGGCTGCGCTAAATGTCTTAATATTCTCAATGTCATGAAAAACATTACTCGTGTTCTATGTCCTTGTTTACGAACTCGGTGTATTATATTGGATCCACGGGAGGACGACTGGAATTGGTCTATCTCTTGTAAGGATGTGTTCCCTCGTGACGACTTTTGTAAATACATGAATCAAAATGGTTTCGGTTATGGCTTCTTGACATCAGTATTTTCATCTGTGTAATATTGTCAGGTCATGTCAGGTCAGGTCGTCAGTTATTGGAAAAAGACTCCAACAAAAGAAAATGGTTGAGGGAGTAAATATCTTGCTGATAGATCAAATGGTTTCCTTGCAACGAAGATGGCTTTTGCAGACTAAATCTGAGGCGGCGAAACCAAGAACTTGTGATATATTCAGAACATACATAGGCTATATTCCTGTCAAACGTCGACCTAGGTTGGTCCGGCTACTTGCTAACTTAGTTTTTGAACCGTTCCTATCGAGGTTCACTGCAGCGTCACGGCTGCGACCTTTTGTTTTCTTCTCAAACCATTGAAGTAAAGTTTCTACGCGTGTTGACTGAAAAGAAGAAGGAGAAGTTCACAGCACCGGTTTATATGATTCTCAGGTATTGGTGTGTAGAGAGGCAATTATCCGGAAGCGTGATGGCTACTAGCCTCTGGGTAGTACTGTCCACGACTCCACGTATATTACTTGCTGATATTAAACATTCATACAAAATTCAACAAAGCCATTTTGGAAGCCTTTCCTGTCAGATAAAAATGAATAAATTTATGAACTTGTTATCGTAACCCAAAAAGACGCATCTACTATCAACAGCATAATGTGAAATTCTGTACGGACATCTGACGATTCAACGTCTCAAAGTCGGCGACATATGGCGATTAGCCTGCAGTGGATGATTTAGTAATAGGAAACTAAGTTAATGCAAACATTTTTTTAAATGTGATGTTTACATCGTCTCGAAATACTTGAATCATGAATAACCGTACTTCATGGTGAAGCAATTTGTGTTTCGGAGAAGTCTATGTAACTATTAAGTGCTACCACTAATTTCACCATGTCAAGCACTCAGCGAGTTTTCCTGCCAACATTAACAGAAATTCTCTGTAGGGCCATGTCGTCAAAACATAGATCCCGGAGTAGCGAATCTCCAAAGAGCAACTGGCTTCCACAGTCTTCATCTCCGCAATGAGCTCATTCCAGTAAACCCTCCACGAAGCCATCTTGATATCATACCCCAGATGAGATGCGTCACCAGGTTGAAGATATTTCAAGTCCTCAGCCAACTTCATGAGAATTCTAAAGGCACTTTGTATTTTGTTCCGTGCAGTGTGATCTGGTAAAGCTGGCTGGCTCAATGTTATGATTTTCCCAATAAAAGAGCTGTTGATCTCCAGCCACTCTACATACTCGTTACTGCTTAAGTTGATAGGCAATTCTTTTTGTCCATCTTGAAAGAGTAGATTTAGCTGTGGACCTAGCAGCATCAACCAATAAACACCTCCTCTTGTTAGGTGATACCCCTAAAGAAGTTCTTGGTCTTTTGATCGATGCAAACGGAATCATTAAGCAACAAATGACTTGCCCGTAGTGACACAGAACTTCACATAAATATACGCCCTCGGAAGTTGATGAATTAATCGGGGAATCAATAAATCATGGAAGAAGTAAACTTACCATTCTTCATTACCGCCTCAGCCAATTCTCTTAAGAGCGTAGAATATGGATGACTTGTCAACACAAATATGCCAGAATCACGAACTTCAGAACAAACATTTTCTTCAACAGTCCTCATTTCCAGGATCAGAAAGTCCATCCACCATGATCTTTTCATCACCAACCGGTGAAGGTCACAACTTGAAAGATCAATACCTGGTGGAAGGGACTTCAGATCCCCAGCCAGCTTCACCAACAGCTTGCAGGTGAGGTTCTTATTCTTTGTTGTCATGAAAGAGGCCGCCTTCTCTTCTAGCCATTCAACATAATCGCTGCTGCAAATGGTGGCAGGAACCTCGAAGTCTTTGTCTTGGAGGAGAGGGTTTCCTCTAGAGCCTGCCCTTTCACCGTGCAAAACACATGTTATTGTTATGATTGAGCCACAACTCGTAGGACTTGTTGCCCAAGAAGGAAATCTTGTTGGGAAGGAAATCTTGTTGGGAATAGGAAGTGCAGCTTATCTAGTTCATTTGGTATAACGTCTTCAAGTGTCAGGATCAAGATCAATATTATAAGCTAGAAAACGATTTTTGAAGAGTACACAATTATTCTTCTAAGGGAGAGACAACACACTTTGTGTTTTGAATCTAAATTGCTCTTCACTGGGCTGCACATATTCTGGATATTCTGCACCGACGACATGAAGATGATTGCCGTTATCCTCGTGCGCAAGGAATTGCACTTGTGGCAACAAAAATATGTCTTCTCTGTTACTCCTTTTCGGCTGATGATCAATATTGCTCAGTACATCATCGATGATGTCCATGGTAACGATCTACAGTTGTAAATCAGTTTCAGTACCTGAAAAACATCTGTAGGGAGTTAGTGCTGAGCGAATCCCGAGGTTAAATTCAGAATTATGGATGAGATCGGCGTGAGCTGGGCCGGTGGACACATCATTCAAAACCAAAATTTGTCATTCTAATGTTTGTTTCAAAGCGAGCACAAATCCAAAATTCATAAAGGATATATCCATAAGGTACAAAACTCTGTCTCTGCATTTGCAGAACAGTGGGATGCAGAAGTGTTCCAGACTTGCAAGTAATGACTCAGGTCTACGACGCCATGAAGTAGAGTCAATCGAAAAACATTGCAAATGTATAGGAAAGAGAAAATCAATGATGTATCTCGCCCTCAACTACTTAACACTATGTAAAGGTGTATATTTCTAGAAAGCTGCAACATTTTAGAACCTGGCCTCTACAATTGACATCAATGAACAACAGAAACAAACAACGATGTGTTGACAGCAGTGTCCAGGAGACTCACGATGAACTGGACAGCCGTGGAACTAGTGTAGATCTCATTCACTGAATACTTCCTCAGGCTAGCTCCGGCCAATCAATGCATGAAGAAAGCGCAAGGATCTCCTTCAACCAGCTCGCTAATTTCCATTTAAGGAGAAACTCTCTCAAAGTAGACGAAGATTCGTTTGCGGCTCAGCTAGCTCGTTAATAGCTGGTCTGGAAAGTCTATCTAATCACGATGGAATTTCACATGCTTTCAAATAGCTTAATTTCACCTACCCAAAAAAACAATTATGTATACAAAAACTTAATACTGTCCATCCTACACTAAGATAAAATAAACCTCTGCAGACCATGGTACTTCATACTGTTCACTGGTCCGGAAAAGGGCTGAAAACAACAGATTAACAAAACTATATACTTTTTGTAGGCCTGAGGCCATTATCCGTCATTTCAGCCACACATGCCGAGGTCGGTGGCCACCCAAACAATCTCATATTGTATTTCTAAGTCCCGTCGTATAATTTCCCAGTCAATCCGTCGCATGATGCTCTAGCCGATCCGTCGGGATTCACTTGCTCAACACTAGCACTTACAGTGCTTAGTAGTTGCCTACCCACACATTATGGAAGCAGCCCCCTACACGAACAGCTAGTTTTGACCAGTTATGCAAACAATCTCTTGCCAAACAAGTAACTAATTCACGACAAAATTGCCTAATAATTTTACAGGCTTTACTTGCAGCAATTCCTATTTGTAATCAGATACTGATATGAGTCTTTGTTTTCTTGACTTTGAAGGAAACAAAATTCATTTGGTATGAAAAGAAACATTGAAAATTTGGTGTAAGACGTAATGGACGGTTGGTCCGATTAGATAGGATAATTAATGGCTGTTGTGGATATGATTTTGTGAGTCACAGACCTGTTTAATACAATATCCTAATTAGATGCTGAAAATAAGAAACCATGAAGACTTGGCCAGTGAGACCTCGGATATGATATGTGAATTTGGTACAACTCAAGATATGACATTGCTATTCGCTAGTGAGCAGCCGGCCAGGCTCGGGGGCCGCCAATTCCAGAAAGGTGGGATCGATATCCAAAAAATTGTCAGCACAGTACCGACGAAAGCCGCACTTCGATTGGGCACCCATCTCCATGTCCATCATCAGCTCCAAGACCAGCGCACATAGCTTCCAGTTTATCGAGATGTCTCCCAGCCCAGGCATCCGCGTGGTTTTCCAGGCCGATTCCAAGGGGACACCTCAACGCCAGGACCTCATTCTCGCCACCCAGTTTTTGCAGAATCCTGCTAGCTGAAAGAGAAGCACACGAATTGAGTCTTGGAATTTTAATGGAATCGGGCACGGATGTCCGAAATTCCTCAGGAATAATCGCTTAGACTGCAGAGAAATCAGTCATGAATCTTTTAAATTCGCCTTCCTGGAGTCAAAGTTGAAACTTCCAACGGGACTTCCACTTATCAAGGTTACGGTATAAGAAACACTGACAAGGTATAATATTTCGCAAGCACTGAACTTGATTCATCATTCACACTGGTTGTAATTCATCGAACACAATTTTCTATCTGCCATTGTTTGCTGAAAGAGCTGTAAACATGACAAGTGTACTAACAACATGAACAGAAGGACCGCCAAAAAAACGCCAGGCTGTGTAAATGAAACAGGCTCTTCTAGAAGATTCCATCAACAACTCACGAGGCGCTTGCGTGATCGTGAGAAAAAATGGCTCGAAAGGAACTGACACAGGAACAAACGCAGCTGACGAATATTTTTGCATGGTATTGTTTCATTTATAGTTTAATGCTTCGCTGTTAAACTGATACAACAACTGGTATAAATGTTAACTACCTACTCCCGACTCATGTTATATAACAGGACTGTTACAGGTTGTGTCCGACCCAATTCTCATCATGTGACGTGCAGGAGGATAAGCGAAGGCTAATTGAACTGTTGACAAGAAATACCCTGCAGGATCTTGAAATTCTCGACATCAAGATTGAAAGTTGACCCGACCGTCGCCTCAAAAGGATTTTGCAACTCCAAAGAAAAGATTACGAAGACCCCTGGCACTCCGCTGGAGCGCCCGCGCTGTCGCAGCCATGCACAGCATCATCGCAACCCTTAAACCCTCTCAAAACCCTCAAACCCTCGTTGCACCTTAAACCCTAAGTTCCACCCCGCACTCAAATCTTCACCATTCGAGCTCTCGTAACGCTCTGACGACTGTGTTTCAGTCCGCCGTTCTTTCAAGCTTCTCCCCGCTTTCCCCGCGGAAGAAATGCACGGGTGCGCGGCGCCGATCGATTGCCTACATGCAACACCCTCCGCTTCGAAATTCTGCACGAAAACCTCTAGACATCGAAATGGCATTGGTCGAGTTTTGGATTAATTTATTTTGAACAGAAAGTAGATAATTAGTTAAGTATTGGATGAAGTTATGGGAACGTGGGAGCTTTGGAATTGAAGTGTCGAGAACGTGGTGGGAACCTTTTACATTACGGGCCTTTTCCATTACGGCCTGTTTGCTTAGTTTACTTTACATACTTTTACATTCCACAATTACTAGTATATAATTCTGGTTTCAGAATTTTCTTTCAGAATTTCAAGCCATTCGAGTTGAAGTTATTCTTGATATCCTTTGAGGATTTTTCTGAAGTTCTGAAGTTTGATTATCTTTTTGCTCCCAATAGACCATTCTTTTGAAATTTGATTCCATTGTGGGTGCTGAGGTACATTTCTTTTTGAAATTTGTTGTGGAGGGCAAACAAGACAATGAAGATGGGTATTTTTAAGCAAACTAAGCAAGGTGAAGTGGTGCCCAAGAAAGCTCCTTCGGGACATTTTATAGTGTATGTGGGTGACGAGCATCGTCGATTTGTTCTCAACACCAAGATGTTGAATAATATTGAGTTTCAATTTCTATTGGATATGGCCGTGGACGAGTATGACTACAACTACGAAGGAGGGGTGCATATCCCTTGCCAAGTGGCATTTTTTCAAGCTTTTCTCAAGCACATCAAGAAGGGCGAATGTTGTTCCCCAAAGTGGATTGATTCTGAGCTCTTTCAGGCATTTGAAGAAAAATTGAAGGGCTTACATTCAAATGAGTGAATATTAATGGCATAGCCATTTCTAGATAAAATAATGTATATTAAAACTTGAATTTCAAAATGTAAATTTCCTTACAACGAATTCCAACAATTTATGACAATATATTTAAACAATTTTGGAGAAAGTATTTGAATGTAGTCATTGTACTGATATTGCACTTGGGGTCTTATCACCGTGACTGTAACCTGGTCAGGTCCATTTAATATAACTATCAGATCAATATAACTACCGTTCAGCCAGTAAAGGCAACTGTCATATGTCTCAACAAGTTCTTAATCAAACTAAAAGTATCTGGTTATAACAAGAATCAACCTCCTTGCTGTAGCAATTTAGCTCCTTGACTGTCTAACATCCAGATCTCCACAGAGGCTTAGTAGTACCTTTCTTCACACAGACAGATTTTGCAGAAGAAATCCTCTCAAATCCTCTGTAATCACGGGTTACTACCTGGAATCTAACACTTAATCCCTACCCACTAGGAGATCGTGAGATTGGTCAAAGTGAAGCTTCTGAATCGACTTCCTTTAGAAGTTGGATTATAGAGGTTGCTAACAGACCACAACACTAAGAACACCAAAGAATTATGGCGGTTTGAAGCATTAACTCAGCTCCATATTAGATACTTACATAGCAGTACTTGAGTTTCTATTGCACCAAAGGCCCATATCAAGTTTAAAATTGCATGCTCACATCAAGCAGAAGCAGAGCCTGTCCAGGAAGACAGAGGTGGAGACCTTGCATTCTGCCATGTTGACCTAAGAGAGGCAGCAGTATATCTGGTACCAGCAACGTCCGTTGCAGGAACTGCCTCTTCCAGAGCTTTCATGTCCACTTCCGTTAGCTTCACACCTAGAGCGCCAACGTTCGCTTCCAGATTTGCAATCTTTGTGGTTCCTGGGATTGGTACCGATGTCGGAGCACCCTTCTGTATCACCCAAGCCAAGGCCAGCTGACTCGTTGAGCACTTCTTCTCCTCCGCTATCTTGGCCACGCGTTCCAGCAATAACTTGTTCTTCTCCAGGTTATCACCTTGGAAAAATGGGACCGCAACCTGCACAATCCTCCAGCTCGTCACTTAAAATACTAGAGTATTTGAAGTAGTATAACCCAAAAAAGACAAGTTCACAAATGCAACTGTTTCCAATGTGCCGTTACAAGTTATATATCTGAAAGAAGTACAAACTAGAATGTAAATAGCAAAAAAGGTTGATTTATGTCATGTAAAAAAAAATTGAAACTTTTAAACGTCTAGCACTCCAACACCTTCAAAATGAGATTTTCAGATGATGTTCACTCCTCTAAGATTTTGTAGAAGTTGATTTCGGGTTAGGGTTATGATTGGGGGTTCTCATTACATGTTATGCAGGAGGAATTGCAAGGCATTGTAGCTTCACAACGATGAGATCTTCTGAATATTTGATAAGAAGCATGGCCAAATGCTATTCAAAAAAGTAGAAAAAATAATAGGACTGTAATCTCTGATCTATACTTGTGTACTATTCTAAGATCAGGGAGAGAAAAGATTAATCACCTTTCTGAAGTCATCATTAGCGAGCTCCTCTATCTTTGTGCCGGCAATGAAGCCACGCCCCAGTGGACTGTAGGGTACAACTCCAATACCTAACTCCCTGCATCACACAGTAATCAACGAAGTGCTCCATATAAATCAGGTGCTAAGCTATATGTCCACTGTGCTGTATGAGGATCAACAACGTAATACCAACACAGCGCCTGAAATTCCTAATGATAAAAAGTGCTCAAATTTATTCATAAGCAACCAAGCTACTAAGAATTATATATCACACAAAACAAACACAATACAATGACACAAGTTATACAACGATAGATTCTAGGAGTACCTGCAAACTGGGATAATATCGCTCTCCAATTCTCGCACCCACAGAGACCACTCAATCTGCACCGCGGTGATGGGGTGCACCGCATGAGCACGTCGAATATCAGATGCACTGGCTTCGGAAAGTCCGATGTACTTCACTTTCCCTTCTTCAACCAGCTTCTTCATCTCCCCAACCTAATTCGATGCACCACATAGCAACACCCAACATGTTCTTGAAATTCAGAGAAACTAAACCTTCACACAATCCAGGAAGAGTTCACATAGTTCAGAATTCATCAAAAGCAGAATATATTTGAACCCAACGCATATCGAATAAGAAGATGCGCCCTCACCGTGATTTCAATGGGAACCCTTTGATCCACACGATGCTGGTAGTACAGATCAATACAGTCGACGCCCAGTCGCTTCAGACTTCCTTCACAAGACGCACGCACATACTCGGGGTCACCACGAATTGAAACATTGCCATTAGCATCCCGAGAAAATGCAAACTTCGTGGCAATCTGCACCTTATCACGAATATCCTTGATGGCCTGCACATCACCAAACTCATCAATTAGGTCAAGATCCCAAAGCACCACCACAAAGTCACCAATCTTCAGACCGGCTGATACATGTCAAATACCCGAAAAACCAAGCTTTATTCCAATAACAAATCAAACCAACTCATCAAACATAGCGTAAAACGCAGACTGTCCATGGCCAGCATTACCACACCACTACCATATAACCACAGAATCGAACCCTCACAAACAAGTGTATAGAATTGTTTACCTTGCCAAGCAGCACTTCATTAGTATAAGGACCATACATATCCGCGGTGTCGAAGAAGGTGACCCCCAAGTCCACAGCGTGCCGGATGAGCTTCACCATGTCAGCGTCATCCTTGGCAGGGCCGTAGAAGGCCGACATGCCCATGCAGCCCAACCCGAGAGCCGAAACCTCCAGGCCTTGCGAGCCCAGCTTGACGCGCGGCACAGTCGCCATGACTAGTTAGCAGCACTGTATTAGCTACTACACAATCCACGGCACCACTTGAGCAATGGCGATGGTTCGAAACGATCTCGATGCAGGCAGCAAGCAAGCAAGCACATGCATGCAAGTGCCGATGATCCGCAATCGTTGTGTGCAAACTTGTCTGAAGTCTGATCGAAAGCTGTTCAAGAGCTAGACTGAAAGCTGAGAGTTTGATACCAATGATGATAGTTTGATGCTAGTCTTGTCCTGTAAAGGTGTGCAAAGTTTCTGGTGGCTTTAGAAGAATTGCGCAGGAAAAGAGGCGGAAGTGGGAGGCTTGGGTGGGGACAGTGGACACTTGGTGGATGATTGAGCCTGGTGGTGATTGTCACCAGGATGCTTGTCTCAGGGCTGGTTCACACCACTGTTGGGTTGGAACTTGGGGGTAATTTATTGGTAGATTTACAAGTTACATGTGGTGGTAAGAGTGCGCGAAGGTTGTGGAGTTTTAGGGGATTTGTGATGCTTTTAATTGACACTGATGATAGAGGGTTCTGTCAATTACCTACCTTTTAGGAAGAATAAGGATTGTTTTACACCAGAGTGGAGAAGTGAGATGGGTTGTGAATTTTTTTACTCTAAGAAGGGTATTTGAAGCAAAAGATGGGATGTTAGATAAGATGGAAAATGTTAAAAAATATATCAAGTGTATTTGATTGGTTGTTGTGTAAACACTAAGAGAAAAAGTCTACAAGACAATCTAAACCAAATGATAACTACAGCAATCCAAAACATGCTTTAACCCCTAAAGCATCAACTCATCAATTTTGGTATGATTTAGGGTCCGGTTAGGCTCCCTATGAGTTAAATTTTATCGGATGTGGCTCTAACTTTGGCACAGCATGGATAATTTTCATATCTTTCTAACAAGACCATTCATGCTTCAAAATTCTTTATACTTGAGGAGATATCTGCAGTCAAAATTTGAAAACAATGTTTGAGCATGCTGAAATCTCCTCAAAACTGTAATATATGCTCAAAATCTGCACAACATTAATTAGATCACAGAAACTTCAAAAATTCACCAAAAATTGAGATTTTACTTATTTCAAGTTTTTGTTTTTTTTACATATAAACACTGTTTGAAGGCATGATCCAATATTTCTCCATATGCCCTTTTTACTATCATAGACTGGCCTTTGCATTTGAATTTCAGCATACCTCCATGTGAAAAATCAAGCATTTCTTGAGGTTTTGTAGGTCGTATGAGGGAAATAATTCCATAGTCATATTCCTAACTCATCTAGGATTAAAAATTTGAAGAACCCTCACATTTAGTTTGCTTTTGAAATTGGTTTTTTTGGCTCACAAACACTTGAATTCCATTTTGTAACAAGGAAAAAAAACTTTTCTTTCAAGTTAGAACGTTACGATCTCATATACGATAAAAAGTTTGAATCTAATATTTGGAGTAATTGTACATGTACAAGTAAGGTACTAGATCCTACGGTTATTTCTCCCAAAATACATCAAAATTTGAAAATTTACACTTTGTGTTGAAAGAGTCTAATTTTGAGGGTTTTTGGCAGTTTTGAGGGTTTTTGGCAGTTTTGAGGCCTTTCAACTTTAGGGGTTAAAAATCCAATGTGATAACTCTTTCCATATGTAAGTTTGTTCTTGACGTAAAAGATTGCAACGGAGAGGTATTAACCCCTAAAAATCCAAGAAAGCCGAAATGGGTTTTTACTGTTTTGGGCAGCCAAGATGAAGGGGTTAAAATTCATATTTTTGCCTAAGATTTTTACTCGATGCTCCCTATACTGCAAAGTGTATGTGAATTTTCAAAGCCAAATTCCAATTTCAAGACCTTCATCTAGAAATTTTAGGTTTCAAGTCCAAAACGGGCAGCTTAAAATTAGGGTTTTTTCAAAAAAAATTCGTGAAATATTTTCATAACCAAACCACCACTCAAATTCCAAAGAGACCCAAGTCAAAAAATAAACCAATTTTACAAGGGCAGCCTCCAAAAATTACAAAGACAAGCTTCAAATTTTTGAATTATTTCTTTCAAAATTCGTCAAAATTTGAGATTTTGAAATTTTTCAAAAATAATTTCGCCAAAAAACAAAAAATGTATAAAGGCACCTAACCACCGTTTAGATTTTTCTAAAACCAAGTATATGTAACGTCATACATGTTTTACGATATCAACGTTTTTAGACCCGCTTCTAGAAAATAATTTTTATGAAGGTTCTAAAAAAGTAACAAGTCTCTAAAATTTTGCATGGAGGTACCCAACTTGATTACCTACATGGAAAAAAATATAAGCAAAATGTTTGCGATAATGTTCATCAAGTCCCCATTTTCACCATTTACCCTATGTCGTTCGGTTTATACTCAAAAAAACTTTTGCTGCAACTTTGAACATTATAATCTCACAATTGGTAAACATCCAACGGTTGAAAATTTCATCAGTACTTCTAAAGAGAGTAAAGTACAAGATCTTACGGTTCGATGTCTAAAAAAAGAAAATAAACTGGTCCAAACCGTCATTCTCACAAAGCGGTCAAAAATGACAGTTTTGGAACTTGGAGCTTCCAAAAACGGCTAGATTTTTAGGGGTTAACATAGGTCATTGTTGAACCTTGTTACTCTCATTCTTCAAAATTTGAATTGAACTTTATTAAACTTTGAAATAACTCATCCTCCTGATATTATTCAATGTGCAATATAGTGTAATAATTCAAAGACATACTATAATTTTCCAATTTAACAATCAAATTTTATCAAGGTTCCACTGACACTTATTTGATATAAGGTTTTTTTTTTTTTAGTCAAATGGTGAAGTTCCATTGTTCCTTGATATAAGTTTCAATCCTATATATAATGTTGATAATTATAAAGAGTATCATTTATTCGAGCATAGAGAGTTTTAAAGAAAAGAATAACCAAAAATCTGTGAATTATCCAAACCTGACAATATGTCTCACTCTCCTCTTACCGAGGAGTCAAGCCCTACTTCTCCTCCTCTCCCCTTCCTCCTCCCCTCTCTAATTCTAATTATAGAACACATGTCGTCGCTTTTTAGTAATTTTTATATTTCTAGGGGGACTTCTGCCCCCTCCAATGGAAGCCATGGTTGGAGACCTTCCCATTCAGAGGCAAGGTTTATCGCATTGGGCTTCCAAATTCTGACACTGAGGACAGGTGTCATCTTTTCCTGCTTCACTATGAAGTATTATTCGTTCCATCCATGAAGTACACTTGTTTCATTTATGCAGTACACTTGTTTCATTCATAGAGTATACTTGTTTCATCCATGTAGTACACCTGTTTTATCCATGAAGTACACTTGTTTCATCCATGAAATACACTTTTAACACAGAATCAATTGTATACATTCGGTAGATTCTCAAATCAACACGATCAGCTTCATGGGTCTCATTAAAAAATGCGACTAAACTCATGTAATTCTCTCCATGCAGATTTTCATGTAATTACCATACATAAGTTCCTTCCCAAACATAGACAAAATCGGATGTAATCGATACAGCAAACAGAAGATTCAAGTTAGCTCAATAAGAAAACAACTTTCCTTGATATACGAACAGTTAAATCCAACACAATTACAAGATGACTTCGTCCTGAAACAGATCAATATTACAGTATTACAAATCGCACAATTAAATTTCACACGTTTTATTGAACGCATCTGCCCCTGCTTCCACAAGCAGGAGACAATGCACACACTTCACAACAGCTGCACATTCTGCCCCAGAGTGAAATCAACAATACCACTCTTGCAATACAAAATGATATGTCCACGGACAGTAATCACTTGTGGCACTGGCAATCAGCACAGGCGCAGTTGGGTCCGCACTTGCAGTCGTTCTCCGCGTTGTAGCTGCCATTCCCAACGACATAGGTGAGTAACATGAAATTACACAAGTGCAGATAAAAAAGCGCAAAGCAAATCCTTAACATGCGCTTAGGAAAAGCCAATGATGTGGATTCCATTAGGTGCGGCATTAGCAACAGCATCTAGGTTCAGCGTGAGCAATTACTTACTTGCGGAGACCACCGAAAGATGGTGGAGACATGGTCCTTCCGCAGCTGTCAATCACAAACCAAATTCGGAATGTCAGGACTCAGAGACCATGTATTCGGCGACACGGACACTGAAGAGAAAAAAGAAAAAGAAAAAAGCACAGTGAATGAACACTACCCCTGGAATTAATACCATTTCACACTAAGACAAATTTGTAACGTATTAGCTTATCGAAGAGAAAAAATAATGATCTAATTTTCAAAAAGAAAAAAATTGTTTGCTCTCAGAAAGCTACCGGTAATTCAACTTGACGGTAAGAACAACATCGCGCATCAAACCGAAGAAACGATGTGAAATGATGTGAACTTCAACTATCACTGTTTAAGACCCGAGTCGACAGACCAAAGGGATTCGACTATACGAACGATTTAGATTATAAAGCATAAAGGTGACACTCAACAACTCCAACTACAGCTCTCTAAACGCGGCGCCTAAAATCGGAACTAGAGCAACCTCGATGATCACACCGCCTCAAAACCTCTCTGGTTACATTCAGTTCCAGACTAGTACTTGCAGGGAGATCGCCGGGTTGATGACCAGACGCGAGACCACATGTACACACAAGTACAGCTACAACATGACGTAAAAAATCCTGAGTAGGTGGACGCAAGATGCTTCTATCAACCTTTCCGTACCAGATACGGAAACTAAGAGAATCTTAAACCGACTCTAAGGTAGCAACAAAATCCTAAGGTAGAGCACTTTCAACCAAGTCGCTTATCGCAAGTCCAACTCAGGTTCAAAACTTCAAACAAATCCCGAACCCACCTTCAAAAATCCACTACCGAACCTCCAACACCATGCTCACGGGACGAAAACTCGCCAACCGCCGAATACTAGCCTCTCTAAAGGTCATCACAAGTGAGATGACAACTGACCAGGCTTACAAAGATGAAGACAGAGACTGGTATGTTAACCATCACAGAACAGGCTTCAATTGAATGATCGAAGACTTACGAGCAGCCGGAGCCGCAGCTGCAGGAAGAGCCGCAAGAGCAGTTGGAGTTGCCGCAGCCAGACATGGTGACGATCGGTGAGCAAGCGAGACGCGAATTCGAAGTTTACAAAATGACGATGGAAACGATTCGTTGCGAAGCTTGCAATTACAGCTCCGACTGCAGCGAGGGCCTTCTTGTACATCGGCCGTGGCGACACCCTATCACCGTCACAGTCACCCATCACCGTTATTATCTACCATACACCTACATGTTGCTCCTTAAACTCTACTAAAAGCGGTAACTTGTCCAAGGCGAACATCACTTTAGTTTACTTCCGCTGCACTCTACGTCTAAAGCGACGCTATCTTCGCAAAACCTAGACTTGTAGTCCCGAAATGTACGTACGAGGGAGATTCATATGGTTTGGGTCTTGGTGTCGCTTTTGGGTAATGCTCCAACAGAGGGCGGCAGAGGGTGCTAGTAGCCGCAGATTCAAGCTGGAATCCGACGACTCAGATTCACGTCGTGACGTCATCGTCGCCTGTTGTGAGGTTCCTTGTCTGAAAAATTTGGAGGAGATATTTCTCGTGCGGAATTGGGACGAGTGGTGATCGGGATTCGAGTGATTCTCCGTGGAACTGTTGTGTGGGCGTGGGGGATGCTGAAATGGGCCATGATCAGTGAAAAGATTGCCATGAAAGGGCTAAAATTGGAGAGGCTCTTGTTGTATTAGCGTGAGATTGGGGACTCCGGGGCGTGAGCAGTGACGGATGGGTTCGTTTGTTGGCCTTCTGGTGATGTGAGAAGGCGTTTGTGCAGTTTTTTTGGGGGAGGAAGTGGCTTCAAGCTTTGAATGTACTGTGGAGGGTATCATTTTTGGAGTTGCCATGAAGATTCTGATTGCCCTGAAGTTTTAATCAGTCCAAAATTTAGTGATCGATAGCTATTTATAAAAATGATATGATATTGTTTTTCTTTCTGGGAAAGTCATCGTCGACCATGCATGACCTTGTGGGCCTTGGGTCTGAGGTTAAAAAACAGTCCTTTGTTGATGGTAATGTGTGCACCAGTGTTGTGTGTATGTGGTGTAGGAAATGGATTGTCTAACTGCGAATGCTAACCATCGAGACTAGTTGCAGTGTGACACGGAAAAAGTCTATGGCCAGTCACCGGCGCCGCCGTTCTCAGGGACTACATCAATTCACATGCTCTATGTTCTGTGTCAAAAGTTCCATCATCAGCTTTGCACAGTATTTATTGCCTTTCCCTCTTTTCTCTGATGCCGACAGCCACGGTTTCCAGAAACGCACCCTCGTAAGCACCGTAAGCATAACCCTTGCAGTGGACAAGATGACTCAAGATTGGACACAAGCTTCAAAAGATTGCATCCTTGGGATGTAACTAACCTGAGCCACGTTCACTGAATTCAAATCTAAGTAAAAGGACCTTGGGTGATGGTGCAATTACTCATGATCTGAAGGTGCACTAGCATTCTGCATCTCGTTCATTGCACTACTCGAGTCTCTTACTCTAAATTTGCTTCGGGGGCTGCATGCCCATCTTTGTCCAGAGACTTCGAGGACTCGCCCTTGAGCAGTTCATGACCCGAATTTCCCTCTCCGCACTCTTCCTTTTTGCCACAATCGCTGAGACATTGAGCGACACATCGTAAATCTTTGGCATCAGAAGTTCTCTGCCTGCAGCAATGCTCGGATTCCACGATTGAGATCTGCGAATTCCACAATTATGGCTGCAGGATGTCAAATATAATGTATACAACAGCATCAGTCTGGAACTTAATAACATCTATACAATTAAATAGAGACAGCCCATTAAGCACTCACTACAACAGATTGCGGATTTTTTCAATGGTCACTTTGACACTGGTGAGTGTAACATGTACTACATAAGACAAAATTGAGGTCATCAATTTTGTCTTATTTGGTACATGTTACACTTGTTGGAGTATAAGCGCTCATCGTACCTGCTCCATTCACTTGACAGATACATTCATCTCCGAAGATTGCGCAGATAAGGAGATCACCCTGACCACACACCGAACAGGGATTAGCGGATGCTTTGTAGTTAAAAGGATCCACAAACCACATTGTTATGATCGTTTTCTGTAATGGAGATTGAGAGGAAACAACAACACTCACCAGAGCAACGTCACCAGTGAAAAAATCCTCAATCTGTTGTAGTGACTCACAGAGTAGGATGTGAACAATAATGTATAGTGTACGAGCACGGTCCAGTATGAGTCTGGAACTTCGGTGAGCAAATTGTGAACATTATTCTTGATAATTGGCATGTTCGAATAGGTTAAAATCCACATTCACGTATGTATAACAATCGTGCCATGTACTGCCCCCACAATCAGGAACATGAAGTTATCACCGTTCATTGCAATACCAGAAAGAAGTACAGAAACTTTATTTATACGTAGAGTTTGTCCGCGAGCCCAAGACCGCTGAGGTTCCAAGACCCCTGAGGCTCTAAGTCTGCTACCAGACTTGCTAGAGAGTGACTACTGTTGCTCTATAGTAGCTTGGGCACCTTTTTGTCTCATAGTGTTTAATTTGCAAAACCTAGTTATGTGATTAGGATATTGATATTTTTAAATTAAATAAATTTAAAAAATAATTTCAAATAAATTAGACATTCATCATGATTTTTTTAATTTTATCTAAGGTGAATGTATTTAATCTAAACACTTTTATTGAGTGTCCTGGGTGTAAGCACAATAAAGTGGACCACAAAGTGCAACATGTGACCACTAAGAAGTGAATATGAAGTGTGCTGTTTTTTAAAGCTCAAAGCTGATTTTGAGCATTTTGGTGTAGTTTTTGTGCATTTTAGTCACTTTTTAGGGTGTCGCATGGTATCTTTCACACATCTTCATATAAAAAACATCTTGAATTGAAACTAAATTTGACCACTAGTTGTAAATCATGAAAATGAACTTTTCCAAAGTCTTGATTTCTTCATCTGGTGCCCTCTGTTGTCTTTAGAGGATGTTTTTTTCAATTTAAAAAACAATGTTCGGTGAAAAAAAAGTGACAAAAAGTACCGCGGAAGTAACCCTCTTAAATAACATCCTTGCGGTACTTTTGGAACGCTAAACCAATTAATGAGTATATGAATTGACTATTTTAGAATACCTCTTAAATATTCAGAGGGCACCACGAAATTAAAAGTGATTTCGGACAAAACCCTAAACCGTTATGTTCACTTTTCCAAATGACTGCATTCACTTTGCTTGGATTTAAAGCCTTCATACAATAACTTTAAAGTGTCTACTTTGCACGAAACTTTTCCAAGTTGTAGAAAAACAAGTTAAGAATCCATATTAGCAAAAAAAATTGACTTCAATTACATCTTTCTGTCACTTTTGTGCAATTTTTGCAAAAGGACTGAAACTGACAAATAGTTAAGCACTTTTTTGGTCCACTTTACCATGCTTACACCCTCCTTGAATATAGATAAATGAACTTTTAATGGTCGGAGTCACGTAAAGCATTTGTGAGTTCACATAGATGTTAAGGAGATAGTTATGGTGTTGAACTATAACAATGTAGCTCCTACCATTTTTCAACATGTGGACAAAATTAACGAATTTGTATCCAGCTTGTCAACAACACAATATTCACTCCAAACAAGGATGACTAGAATGCGCTGTACAACTTGATCATCCATTGAATTAACCCCCTTTCATTTGAAAAGTCATCCGCCCACCTTCATCCACAATTGCAAGGGATGAAGACCATGCAAAAAGTGTTGCAGTACTTAATATTATTATGGTAGAACGACCAAAAATGGCAGAGTGCCGAAAATGGAGCTCTAGTCATCTTCCCTTAGAGGTACATAATAGCTTCCCCACCCAACAGTACCATGTACTGATGGAAAACATTATAGGGTGCCATTTTAGGGCGCCATTTTAGAAACACCTATGAATCCATCTTCAAAAATTCATAACTAATTGTAGAAGAATCCAAAAATGATGATTCCACTTGCTCCAACTTTTTAATTAGTTTCCCCATGCATGAAAATTATTTGCTCTGCTAATTTCGGAGTAGCTTCACCAGGCTGAAATTTGCGCCATTTTTGGTCGTTCTACCATACCTGTTGGTGTATTTTAAAAACTTGGTCTACCAATTCAAAAGAAATGTCCTTGGAGCCTTTGAATGAAGAATACCCAATTTGTTGGAGATTTTTGAGTGATTTTGAAAGGGCAGCGTTGGGCCTCCTACAAGTGGAGCACAAAGTAGCTCACCCTTTTCCTTTGCTACAATCCATTAGCTCCAATAATGCAAATCGATCATCAAGTTCAAAGTATGCCAATATTTCCATGGCAATTTGATACCAGCGAATAAACTATCGCATGATGGAAAAGCCATGTGCAGTATGTAATCCAGATTTGCTGCCCAGGTGTATACAAGCTTCTTTCATTTGCTACCCCAACAGATACAGAGAAAATGAAAACTAAAAGGGTTGGAGAATGTGAAGTTGTTGGTTTTGAAGTCTAGACTGGATCAGCTTTTTTCACAATTTTTCCTCACACTCAACAATTCTTTCAAGGGCCTTCAGTTCCACTGACTGAATTGGGTTCAAACAGGGGAGAGTGGAACTTAGGAGCGGGTGGCATACATCCCGAATGTCACCTTTTCGAACTTGTTTGGCTCGGTTCTCTGCTTCCCAAAAGCCAACAAAACCGAGTAAGTATATGCAGTCACAAGTGAGCATAAAGCAATGCACTAAGTCCTTACTGTGGAGTGCAACTACGATTCAACACCTCAGAATCTGATAACATGTCACACTATCAACAGACCAAGAGCTCATTTTGATTTTATAACCATGTTAAGTGGTATAAACAAAGTACTGAATTCATACGAAACATCCATTACTATGGTAATTATACAACTGCCAAATGAGTTTCAGTATCCTGAAAAACATTTGAGAAAGTACGTCCTAGAATGCCAAAATCGTAAGAAACTGCCAACATAATGGAAACTTGCAGCGTCTTGACCAGGGGTTCTTGCAAAAGTGGAGCTCATGAGGTGTAAGTTTCAGCACCTACGGCCCCTCACGGTTCCAACTTCAAGTAAGGCGCCAGAGTACCATGCGCTACGGAAAGACAAGTTGATTGACAGCCTAAGAAGGAGGCAGATTCTCAAGCGCAAATGTACCACACGCCCAGCAAGTCAATCCCTTCTCCAACCAAATTCACTCGAGATTCAGTCCTTTCAGACTCATGATGATTCCCAATGGCGAAAAAAAATAGAATTTGTTCCTAGAATCTCGACTTAACGAACCGTAACCCAACCACCCTCCGGCCTGGAATCCACTTCGTGACCATACAAAAGGTTTGCAGAACCCGACAATGAGATCACGACTGTGCATTCCGGTGAGGAACATTGTTGCACTTCACGCCCACGAGCACTCTGAACTGCACATCCAAACTCAACCCACTCTGGCATCTCCCCGAGACACCGAAACGTCCGCCATTTGCACATTCCACACTCCAGGTATCCAACTCCGCAAAATAGGAATCGAATCGTGGGATGGAATCGGGATGGCTGTCAGCTGTTGACTGTGTGACGACCAGCAGATTCCCGTTGCCCTTGCTAACAAAGCCAGTGTGGCGCCGTTGCTACACCCCAGATGCTGCCGGTGCTGTGCACAGTGCATGCTGAAAATGCTCAACCCCATTGGTGCGGCGGACTGCGAATCTGGTGGGCAGATCTGCGGATTCTGCTCTCGTGCAGCAGGCCCCGCTCCGGCAGATGGAAGGGGAGATTCCACATTTCCCCGGACGAGCAACTGAAGGTGAGGAATCCCCATGTGAAGTCAGTCATTTCATTCTTGACTTTGAGAGATATCCACCCACCGGTCGTGTCCCATTGGAAGTGAGTTCAGCCGCATGCTCACGGCTGACTCGCATGTTCGTGATGGAATTGGGGCAGTCTCTATATACATAGTTCGGTGCATAGCTCTGTGCAACCGTTGTAATCACCAACGAGGCAGTCAACTCTGATCTCCAACATTCTCTTTAGCTAGCCATGTCTCCTCAGCTGGCTCTGTGGTGGTGCCTTGTCCTCCTGAGCGCGTTGATACCGACCGGCGTCTCTCAGATGGGCAACTCTGAAGGTCAATCTCGCATCTGTAATGCATAGTCAGTCCGTCGATTCTGAATATCGTCGTGTTTCTGTGTTAAGCCTGAACCTAAGATATAACGAAGTGCACATTTTGTGGCTATACAGTCTACGCTCTGATCGCTTTCCGGGACAATTTGATCAACCCACCCGACTGGATAAAGAACTGGGATGATACTCTTGCAGTCCCCTGCAGCCTTCTTCGTATTACCTGCGATGATGAAAACAAAGTCATTCGAATGTAGGTCCCTTTCATTTGCTGTACATGTCGCATATTTGATGTTCATTTTTGCTTCCCTAATTAGTCATAATGCTGAAATTATGTGTCTGTGTCCTTACTTGGCGGGTCACACTGAGAACCATTGAACTAGCCTAGCCGCAAGCACTGCAAATGGCATATCCTTGCAGCGAGAGCGAACCTAACGGCCTGTTAGTGGGATCCGGACTGGATGTTATGCATTTTTTCCATGTTAATTGAATTAGATCATCATCTACAAACGGAAAAAAGACATTCTGTCCACCGACTGATCTGGTATTATGGTGGTCTAGAGCGTACAACTGGACCACATCCGGTGGCTGTAGTTGACGGAGCAGAAGGTTCTGCATATATAGTATTCTCATGCTCTTAGTGCATTGTGTCACTTACAGGGATCTAGGGAATGCTGGCCTGTCGGGAGCATTGGCTCCAGAACTCGGGGTCCTTTCCCATCTCCAATATCTGTAAGTATGCCTGAACCCCCTTGGAGACTGATCGACATCAATTCCGGAGAATTCGAAATGCCATCAGAGGTGACTGTTAGACTAAGTAAGTAAAATTCTGGAAACAGTCTGGAATTGAGGTCACGTTGCGGTCACTGAATGAGGAAGACAGGAGCCTCAGGGATTCAGATCGTGACACTCTCTGGTCTTGGTTTTACTCTACTTCGACCAAGATAAAGTCGGGCCGCTACGGTGTCATTTGCGAGTGTGTTTCTCTTGGTCGTCGGTGGCCAGGGGGCCCATCACTGATGACAAAGGTTCACTCCTAATCGCTCTTTCCTGGTGTCGCCAATGCAGGGAGCTGTATGGTAACAACTTTTCTGGACTAATACCCAAAGAGCTGGGAAATCTTACTGCTCTTGTCAGCCTGGACCTTTATCAAAACAACTTCACTGGCAACATACCAGATAGTCTAGGGCAGCTGAGCAATCTGCTATTTCTGTATGTCCTGTTCACCCACAAGTTGAATACTCTTGGTGTGGAAATTCTATGTCCAGAGCTTCGTCACTTTTTCAGTTGGTTCGGTTCTGGAAAATTTCACTTCCCTGCATTTGAACGTCTTCTAACACGTCGGTTGGTTGTGAGCTTATTGTGGGCAGGCGACTGAACAACAATAGCTTGAGTGGTTCCATCCCTTCTTCCCTAACTAACATTGCGGGACTATATCAGCTGTAAGCTCCTTGTGACCTTGAGTTATCCGAGATTTCAACTAGATGGAACCCAAACGATTTTCATCTTGTGAAGAGCTTGTGTTGGTCCTTCCCACCGTCGCATCTACTTTCTAAATGGAAAGCGGGTGTCTGAGATTGTTCCTGTAACAACTTTGTTGCACTATCTTTTACAGGGACCTGTCGTATAACAACTTGACAGGGGAAGTTCCGAATAATGGTTCTTTCTCGCGTTTCACACCCATCAGGTACCTCAATGCGTTGGACCGTAAATTCCAAAAATTGAAATGATTACTGCTTGAGTTGCATTGCCAGCCTTAAGCAAACATTGCCGAGCTGGGATGTTTGCTTAGGGTAGCATGTTGTCATAGTTCCAGTCGTCGCGCGCTGAAGGCATATTGCTGACGAATAAACTCTGATTGCTATTTACTAGAGTTGATCTCTTACTTTCCTCCGTCGTGGTATGCTCTTGCACTGTTCCTGTCATTGTTCGCCGGGCATGAAAAAGCAAACTAGGATATGTGTTTGCAAACGCCTGTGCGTGTACCTTACAAGAAAGGTCTTGTTGTCACATTGCGCAGTTTTATCGGAAACATTAACTTGTGTGGATCATTGGTTAACCAAGATTGTCCCGGTCAAGCCCCATTTTCATCTTCTTCTCCAGGCTCAACACTATCGCCACCAAACGAAATGGCTCCTCCAAACCAAGGTACGCTACAAAGTTGCCAGAAATCCAGCTCTTGAAGGCCGCACACAGTTTCATTGGAGATATTCATTACTTTCGCAATTTTATGCCTGCCAAAATGAGACTTGGAGGTTCAAAATACACTACATATTCGTGTTTAGAGAGGACTTCCTGAACTGCCAAAGTTTGAAGAAACTGCCAGAATTTAGTGAATAACTTCATTTTCATATTAGGGTGGTCCAAAACCTCTGTTCGAATTTGGGAATCAGTCTCACAAGTGCTATGAGTTCTTTCTGGAAAATACTGAAAACCCCAGTTTGGTGCAAGATGACACTGGAGCGAACTTGAATGATGCGTTTCGTTGAGAATCTCCATACCTTGATGCAAACTCACAGTTGTCACTTTTGTTGCGATTCTTTGATGCAGAGTCCAAGAACCGGAAGGTCATCATTCTGGCTAGCGCCATTTCTGCAGCTGTACTGGTATTCCTGATCCTGGGCTTGACGATCATCGTATGTCAGAACCGGAAGCACTCACAAGATCTTCCAAAATGTAAGCTTCGTGGGTCATGTTGTCAAAGTAGGACCAGTTTTCCACGAACATGTAACCTGGGCTTAACCGAAATTTTTCACCACATGCTTTGGGGGTGGGGTAACACGTATCTGAAGCATTTGGTTGAGAGTTGTAGCAGACCATCGTTTTAGTAGAGCTACCATACAGTATTCAAGTTCACATCCAGGTGCTTCGTGATATGCACGGTGTAATGTTCACAGAACTGAAGTGCAGCACTGATTGACCCTGCTTGCAGAAACCAAATTGGCTGATGTTGAAGAACGAAAAAAATGATGGCTCAGATGCAACAAGTATTGGTGTCATGCCTGCAGATTGTCCCAAAGTGATGTGGCCTCTCCTTGTTTCTGGTGATGGCAATACCCGTTGGGAAGCTGAAAGTTGGTGTTCCACCCACTGAAGAGGACGAAGGAAGTTGGGTGACTTCGACAGCTAGAACCCCTTGCTCGATCATTCACCTACGCTTGCTGGCTTGTGTGCATGGCACAGGAGGCAGCGGCTGTTTGTTCAACATAAGTAGGGCTTCTGTAATATTGAGTTGCGGTGAAATGCAATCGTGTGAGAAGGTGCATACGCAGTTTTGTAAGAAGGTTCAAAGGCGTGGGATCAAACTTTCTTGGTTGAAAATGCAGACGAGCCCAAATTTGGATACCTACGTATACAGTAAACAGAGGATATTGGTGAAAGGGCCTTCTGCAACACAGCTACCGGCTGATGGTGTAAATAATAGTGCGTTTTAATCCATCTTTGTGATTGATGCAGAATCTCATTATATGAGTTCTTTTGTTCTACTTTCGTGCAAAGTACTCCTGACGTTCAACATTTCTGACTGACTAAAACTTCTGGGGTATCCGCAGTGTACAAATAATGACCTTGTAATCTTAAAGTATTTGGCCTGGAATGAAATGTCGGTGTTCCATCTCCACATCATGCGGATCATGTTCAGTAACTTAAACGGATGAGACCATCTTCGAAGGCGGCCAGCTATGAACGGACAGAGCAGAAAGAGATGTTCTGTCTGGCATAGCGGGGTTAAGCTTCAGACGTTTGACACAAGGGGATTGAGAGAAAACTTAAGAGTTTGCTTGAAAACATGGTAAAACGAAAAGAACAGTCTATGTTACACATAAAGAGCTTCCAAGGGAGTTTTTCATGAGCCGATGTTTTATAACGATACATCAAGCAAGGCGTAAAATTGTTTCTTCCTCAAATCTCAGGTTGTGTCGCGTTGTGCAGGAGACAACAGAACTCTTTAAAGTTCGAAACATCATTCTTATCTGTGTCAGACGTCTTCATTATCGGATGCACAAGCTGTATCAAAGCAGCTCATCAAACCCAGTCATTATCACAGATTCTATACTGAATTCTAAAAGAAAATTTGAAATTACACAATCACTGGGAACTAAAGTTGCAAACAAACAGAACTTGGAGCTCTAGGTTGTTTTAGATACCTTATTCAGTTGGGAGGACACAAGTCTTTACCGCATGCAACTCTCATAGTGTCTGCAACCTCTTGGTACGAAATCATCTCCTCACGACCTGAATCACAATATGTGTTCAAAACTGCATCAATAATTTTCCACCAGCAAAAATAGAAGACCACGAGTTGGGAAGCCAAACTCTAACAGAATGGAACCACATGAGTTACATAGTACACTGAAAGAGTATTAGAGAAAGACATGGCAACTGTGATCATGGATCAATTGATTGGAGTACGAGCTGTATGATGTATCTCCTCGAAGCTTAGAACCAGGAGTATGTGAAGATCTGAACGACTTGATATCCTCCGAAATTCCTTATAGCTCACGGTGCCATCCCCATCCGTGTCAATTGAACCGGACAATCCTTCTGCAGAAGTTCCACCTTTCAACAGTCAGCTCTCAAGTCATAATCTAGTTTAGCTCAAGATTTTTAACACGGCAAATTAGTTGTCATTAGCCCATCCTTACATGTCCTATTACCTGATGCATGCTTCTTATGACCTCAAATGCACCGACTTAATGCACAAGGCTCACAACTCACTGAGGCTAAAATCCTTACGACCTCACTGAGGCTAAAACCCTTATGACCTAAAACTATGTGATGGAAAAGCAAGGTATATTTATCCATCCTTTTTGCAACCACATCCGTTGAAGTAAAGAAATGCATTCGCCTTATTGAACAAGGGACTCTACAATATCCAAGCAGATCGCTAGACTTCCTTCGCGTCAAGAACGGCTCCTCTTTCCCCGTCACCTTTTCAAACCTCTGCTGCCCAAAAGCCCGGTAAATGAGAGTGAGTACATGTAGTGAACATAAAGCAATGCACTTAGTCCTTGCTGTGGAGTGCCAGAATTCAACACCTTAGAATCTGAAAACAGGTCACACTGTCAACAGACCAAGAGCTAATTTTGATTTTATAACCATGTTGAGTGGTATATACGGAGTACTAAGTTTATGCCATTTACAGCGTCAACTCGAAACAATCCTCTCTGCATCTCCTTGTTGAGAATAATTACTCACCTGACCCAATTTGATGGATGCCTAACTTTTTTTAGTCTGAGCAGAAAGTTGAGCTCACTAGGTATAATTTTCAGCACCTCTGGCCTCTCGTATTTCCAACTTCCAGTAAGTCAAAGAGCCGTCCGCTACGAAAGTACGAGTTGATTGATAGCCTAAGAAGGAGGCAGATTCTCAAGCGCAAATGTAGCACAGAACCAAGAACCAAGTTCCCTTCATATCATAAAGCTATAACGTTCGAGATAATGATTTTTATCAATTGGCCTGGTCCATAACTGCCAATTTTTCAAATGAACGGGTTTTCCGTAACGAGTAACACTAGTAGCAAATGAGGTTTTTTCGAGTGAGAGGCGCAGTCGTTTTCTATGGATTTCGAGGGATGGTACGCTTCGAGCCTTGTAGAACGAGTTCCCGGAGAGGACTACCTGTCCCATTCCTTCCCGCCGTAAAGGGGTATGGAAGATTTGTCCTCTTCTGCGCTGGACCTTTGTTATCTCTGGGGTTTGCCGGGGACTAATGGTCGCACTTGTAATTAACGCGACCCCTGCTGTCAAGTTAAATTTTTTTACATCATATACATACATTGCCATGGTAGAATTACTGTGTTCATTTACTTTTCCACATGTCAGTGGTGTCTCTGATTCCTTAAATTACCGATGTTACTCTTGTGGGGTAACCGAACGCATGGGCAGAGTAATTACAGGATGTTACTGACGGTGAAGTCTTTTTTTATGACGTTCGAAAATTTACACGGAGTTTTCAATGTAAAATGTTCGGCAACAAAACTATCATTCCCAACCCCAGACGTCATACATCATACCAAAATTTACCTACTTACAGACTTCCGATGCAGTATAATGTCACAGGAGTTGATCCAAAACAACTGTCACCTACGCGATCCAGTTTCCATGATTAAAGTCTCCTGTGTTACATGTACGTGAATCTATCTATTCCTGTACACACGCGTTAAACTCCTAACTCATCACCAATGAGAATGAACATGTTCTAACTTTTAAGGGAATCCAGCTACGCATATCCGGGCTACCGTCCCTAAGCACCCCAGAACCCTGCATAATGTTTCTCGTCCACGACGAAAGGGAATTTGCAGTTCACGTCTGTGCAGTTGCATACGAATCCTGCATTCTGTAGCGCCACTCTGTCAGATGCTCCAGGCTTTGCGAGCTCCGAAAGAAGGACTTGAACGCTCTCATCAAAGTTCGTGAACCAGGCCTCAAGCACACGGGTCAGAGTTCTCATTGCCTTCTCCTCGCGAGCTATATCCGCACGATGAGCTAGAAGAGCAGATAACGTCGACGCTGCCTTCTCTTCGGACTCCTTTTTCCGACGTTCCGCTTCCCCTTCACGCTGTCGGTGATGTTCCTTGTCCCCGACATCACCTCGAGTGAGGACAAAGTGCTTGGTAACTGCCTTCTCCAACAGGTGCTGCTCCCCCAGCTTCCTTGATCTCATCTCCCACACCTTGTAGCACGAGTATTGAGCTGCCTCCAACGACTTTTGAGCTTCGAGGTGCTCTACCTGGGCTTGTAACGCGTCTTTCCCCGTCACAATCCTCCTCATGAGCTCCAATCTACAGGCTTCGACGGTGGCTGCAATACGGTTGTGAACTCGAGGGACCTCTCCTGCCATTCATACAAACATTAGGTGTTATCGCACATCCTCAACAAACATTCCAAATCCAGATGAAGAAAGAGAATTCTTCGCTGACATAGCATGGGACTAACAGTGGCAATTTTCTGTGAAATTGAATTTAACCAGCATGTCACGCATTAGTCTCTTACCTGGTGCCCATGCTTCAGCCTTCACGGCCCCTTCGATAGCGTGCTCAACCTTGACCAAGTTACCCAGATTGCCGACCTCTGTTCTGGGGTCGGGTCCCGTCTCCAACGCCGAACCCCTACCGATGGCTATCTCCACAATGTCCGCTACTGTTGCAATCGCTGCATCAGAATTCACCAGGGGTACTTCATGTCCTAGTACTGCTGCAATCGGTGCATCGGCATTCACCAGGGATACTCCATGTCCTGGTACCGCTGCAATCGCTGCATCAGCATTCACCAAGGGTACTTCATGTCCTGCTACTGCTGTAATCGCTGCATCAGCATTCGCCAGGGTTACTTGATGTCCTGCTAGTGCTGTAGTCGCTGCATCAGCAATGAGCATTCACCACGGATACTTGATGTCAACGAAGAAGGTTTAAAAGGGAGTTGCAATTCATATGAACAAACTGTACCACCTGCGGGCAATGGAAGGAAGGGATCACAGGGATTCTCAAAGCCGGAGAATGGCTGATTCGCTTACCTTGTCCATTCTGTGCCGAGGTTTCTGCAAGACAGGAGTCTTCCGCAAAAGAAACCTGTCGACGGATCGTCCTTGCTCCTGTCGTCCTTCGACGTCTCTTCCGCCCAACGCCGACCCCTACTTCCCCTCCTGTGCTTTCTCTTCCAACACACCGATCTGAGGTCGAATGAAGGGCTGCCTCAGTAAATTAGTAATGGACGTCTCTCCTACATAATACTCTCATTCACAAACTTTGCATTGCTGAATATGAATTGAGTTAACTTTAAAATGAGGTGAGCATTTCCATACCTTGGCACGCATCATCTGAACGTAGAGCGGTATTGGATGTCCTCGCTGCCGAAGAGGTGCCTTCGTTTGGAATTGATGTGTGCACGGGAGGAGGCACTCTGAGGGTCGTGGCTCCAAAGCGGACGTTGATGTTCCAGTCATCCTCCCTTCCATCCTCAGAATCCGTATCTGAGTCCACTTCGTTGCGCGGCCATTTGTTCGGTGGGGTTATTTTCCGCAAGTCCTCAATTGACAGAAATACGAACGGTCTCCCACGTTTCATTAATCCTGATTCTGGAGCCACTCTGCCCGGGATGTGCGCCTGATCACCAGTACCCCTATGGGTCATCTTCCTCGCATAACCGGCCCAATCGACCGGCAATCCTTTCCTCTCAGCGAGTAGTCCTCGGCCGAAATGATAAGGGATAGAGTCGTTCGCACCTATGGGCCGTTGAAATACGCGCTGGAAGAGGTATCGGATTCGCTTACCCATCTTAGGAGACACGGCCCGTCTGTAACGTCCCCCATTGTTAACGTTCTTCTTCCCCCAGAACGCCTCGTACTCTGCCTTCGATACGTGTTCCTCGCCTAACGATGTCCCGGGGATGAAGCCGAGCGCGTTGAGACCCACAATTACCGTGAACCACCATCTAGAGCCCGGAGCCCTATCCTCCGACGAAGCTGACGACGATCCGCCCGTGTCCACTCCGCTGGGTGCCTTCGAACGAGTAGTAACCATGGCGAAAAGATTTCCCTGTACCGGGCTCCTGCGCGCATGAACACGACAGAGATTACCCACGAATGTTAGAGAAAGAGAGGGACAACTAGTGGATGACGAAGGACCGGCAGCCGAGTTCATAGTGGAGTCGCCATGCAAGACATGCTTCAGCATGGAAATTTGCACCGAACAAGACTACTTATGGCAAGTCACTCACAGAGCACTCAACGCAACTGAGACAGATGGAGTAACTTGAAGGCGGAGGTGTAGACAATACCTGGGCCGGGAGGGATTTTCGCAGCCGATATGTCGAGTGTGTATGAAGATGACGCAAGCGAACCAGGTATACACCACCTCTGTTGTGAAAGACTCACACCTGCTTAGAACCTGTAGCGCACAGCCCTGTTGTGAGGTCCTCTCAACACATATGCACAATACAACTTCTGGCCCGCTGCAATTGGAAGACACAATGGGTAACGGCGCAATCAGAGCTTAGAGAAGTAGCGCGTACTCTTGCTCTTCTACAACAGCAGAGACATTCACAAACTCTGAATGCCTCGAGGGGAACGCGGAGGACAATAACACAGCACACATCCTAGAGAGTGTACATGCTGGGAGGACACATACCTCGGCGTCGAGTTCTGCCCTGAAGCGGAAACGCAAACACTGCTCTGAAGTGATTCGCACCTAGCGGTGGAGACAAAGTGAGAGAGATGCACGTTGATTCCTCCGGCTTTGTAGCACCTGTGCGGATGGACTCATGGGGTATGGGGCCTCCATGGATGCATGCGCATGGACATGCAAAATCGGCCATGCCCATGGAACGCACCCCCAACCACCTGTCCAGTCCGATCATTGTGGCTCACCTGAGATTTCTAATTTAGACTAGGAGGTGACTTCCTGCTCGTTGTGATCATGCTCAGAAATGCATTCCACCACTGCCATGTATCCACCTTGTAGTCAGCCGTCATTCACTCTGTCGTTGTCAGTACCAATTGATCTCAATTCCTCATCCTCAATGTCACTTTCCAATCATCAATCCCTTCTCTTGTTTGATCACAATCATGAGGTGTACATCATCAATTTGTCTCACTCTAGATACTGGTCCTTGCACTACCCACAAACGGAGACAGTCCTGTGTCTAATCAAACGCTCATGCAAACGCATCATTAGTCCCCTTCAGTTTTTCAGGATACGCTTATCCCAGGATCCTCTAAATCCAGTCACTGTAATGTCTGTGAAACGATAGATTCGAGGGTGTGTAATTTTCTTCCCTTTGCAGTGCAAATTGCTTAAAAAAAAAATTAAAAAAAAACGATAAATTCGCATGTCACATAATGTCACATTCCCAAAGCACTGGGTGATTTACACACCTGTAACCCGTCTTGGTAGACCTCTCTAGCGAGGTTGAAATGCTGGGGAGGGGATGCGTTCTGCCCTCATTAAGCACCTCCGCGTTTAATGTCCTACTTGGGTTAATCATGTCTATTGGGACAGAATCCAGAAAATGAAGGGATCCAGGAAGGCTGAAAACGGAATGAGGGCGAAAACAGATCATGAGAGTAATATAAGAAGTGGGATAAAAAATTAAGAGAATAAAAGAAGATCGATAGCAAGTAGATAGAAGACTGGTGAAATAAAGGATATAAAGGTAATAGAGAAGCACGAGCAAGATGGGTTAGGAAGGGTGTTAAAAAAAGGAAAAAATAACAGAGGGACATGAAACAACAGGGAAGCGTAATGAAGAGAGAAATTAAATACGAGAATAACAGAGGAAACCGGACCAGAAAAGAGAGAAGGGGAGGGAAAAAAAAAAAAAAAAAATTTAAAAAAAAGAAGAATGAATGATCGAATTGAGATGGATGGGCTCCCTGTTAAGCTACTTCATATGACACTAGGACCTTCCTCAACGACAAAAGAAGCATAGAGTAAAAAATTAAATTTAAAAAAAAAAAAAAAAAAAAAAAAACTAGAATTCATGTGAATATCACATGAAATCGGACCATATGAAATCCGAAGGGTGGGAAAGGGGGAAATATATAAAAATAAAAAAGATAGGAAAAGGAAAATAAAAATAAAAATGAATAAGCAAAAATGAGATGGATGAACCCCTTCTGATGCTACTACATACTGCATTAGTACCTTCCTCGACGATTAAAGAGAGATAAATTGGAATATATATATATATATATATATATATATATATATATATATATATATATATATATATATATATATATATATATATATATATATATATATATAATAAAAAAAAAAAAAAACAATCATATACGATTTAAAAAAAAAGGAAAATCAATCATATACGATCTGAGGGAGCGCTGGTGCTGTCATACATACTTGGAAATTCCACAGGTATGGGAAACCATAGCCCTAGAAAGTCCAATGGTGGTCGCCCCAGAATTGGCACAATACTCTGTACGGTCTGATTGTACCTCCATGACAGACGACCCTATCTTCCGACAAGCTAGGAGAAACCTGCCACATAATTCATTAAAAACATGTTAGGCATTCGAATGTATTAGCACCCTCTTTCAATGAAGTTCTGACACAGTCTGGATATAGTCAAGTGCTCTCCCTCATAGTGAGTGAGACAGGTCGGCATGGTACTACAGGAGTACCGTACGCACAATGAAATCCAGGTGCTCTGTACTTTAAAATGCCGTTGACCATAGGTCGCGGAGCAAAAAACATAGTCTTCAAATTCTGTCATGTGCATATTACCTGCAGGTGGTTGGAGACGTCATCGCCTTGATCATACGGCATAGGTATACTGCCCTGTTCAACTGTTCCTCGCATCACCGACTCTTCCACTCGAATCCGTCCTCTTCATGAGCCTGTATTACCTTCTCATCATGGGTAGCTCCCAACGCCAAATGAAACGCTTCACGGAACAGTAAGACATCTAGAGGCTTAAGAACAACATATGATGTATTTACTGTAGAGAACAAAAAGGACACCCCCATCTACGGCTCCCCAGAATTCAGCGGATGCAGTGTTCGATGCGGTGCCACTCTCTCCAGTTAATAAACATTGATCCTGGGTGCCGTAAAAAAGGAAATCGATATGTTCTACAGATCATCATGGTTACAAGTCAGCAATTCGCCAAGATTGAGTTGGCAATTCTGGCATTGTTCTGTTAGAGAGCGTATGTCACCACGTATATTCCTCACGGAATAGAAACACAGTCATGGAAAACGTGATTTACCGATCAGAGAATACCAGTTTATAAATAATAAGAAGGTCAGGTCAACTCTCGACCGGGATACCATTTCCTCGCATTGAACGAAAACAAAGACGATACCGGCTTAATAAACACAATTAAAACTCGAATTTGGACAATGCACAGAGGAACTCGTACCGAAACGCATCATTCCAGATCAAACACATACGCTGGGGAAAAAGACGATCACGTCCAACCAGTTTCACCCTGTTATGTTCGACATGTACAGAGGTAGGTGACATGTATCCAACCACGACAACAAACCTGGAACGCATTCCTAGAAAATTTGTTTAGAGTCGTCGAATGGTACACCGCCCTCGGCAACCACGGCATCGTACACGTCGTTGTCGTCCTCTTCTGAATCGTGATCGAGTTCATCATACATGTCCCCTGCGTTAGGATGCTCGACCTGAGCGTCCACCATGGCAACCTCCTGCATAGGTACGTGCTCTCCCTCAGATCTGCGAATTCCCGTCCCTGCTACTGGTTCGTCTTCTCTCCCCTCGCTTCCAGTAACGGGATCAGCGTATCCTGTAGCCCCCAGAACTCCTTCTTCGACGTCGTCCTCATTTCTCCTAGATCGGGGTTCCTTTTGCAGAACGACACTCCATGCGGGGTTTGTCCTATCGGCGGCTAGGAATACCTGATCATCATGATGAGCACAGGGCGGGTGACATAAAAGTATTATAAAAATTCAATTCAACGACCAAAAGAAATTATTATGTGCCGCACTAAGTAAGGTGAGCCTTACGAAGGCGACTTGTACCTGGGAAGCGTGAATAGGTAGAATGTACGGTTCGGCAGTGTCTCTTTGATAGGCTCCGTTTTTTATGAGCCAGAATCCGTGGGAATCCTGACGAATTGTAGTATTCGACCCCACGTTAGGTTTGATCCAGTTGCAACTCATCACGTTTACCTGAAGTACTCCGTAATCAAGACGTATTATCTTTCTCAAAACTCCCACATATTTCAGATTAGCTTGAACGGGGCGACGATCGGCTGCCGAATACTGGCACAACGTCGACGCTATGCACGCTATTCCACTATCGTACGTATTGAAAGGGTTGCCCTCCACAGGATCCTCCGTTCGGTAGTGGTTAGCGTAAGCATACATGGCCCTGTACTCCTCCACCTCTGACTTCGGCAGGTTTACTAGATTCCTAACTTCAGGGCTGATCAATACATTTTGAGCCCGCAACGTCTCTACACGATTGTCCAACCACGCCGAGAAAGTAATGAAGTTCCTGGACCCGAATCTTGCCCTGTGCTCGGAGAGGAGTCGGTCATATTCCCTGGTAACATGACGAGTCAGCTATGAGGTGAAACTCCTACCCATTCATAGCTACGCAAAGTAAGTTGTTTTGAACACATACAATGTCATACAGGGCATGTCAATATGAACGGAATTGGCATAAGCGAAATTTAACCAAGGAAAGTGAATCTCACTGTCGATACTCCTCCGTGGCGCGGTAGTTGCTTATTACAAACTCGTGGATGCCCTGAAGTTCGCCATCGGGCATTATTCTTTTCTGTGGAGCACCCTCTACCACTTCACCACTACATTTAGGGTCGTCGTCTGGGTCCCATATTCGCTGCCAACCCGGATAGAGGGACAGATGCTCTGACATGAACCCCAGAGCTTCGGCGTATAGGTAACCAATTGCCATTGAAGCTTCGGGCTTAGCTCTGTTCCGGACATATTTTTTGAGAACAAACAAATACCTCTCAGCCCCGTAACACCACCTGGCGTGTACCGGCCCCAACCACTCCAACTCATCTACGAGGTGAAGTACCAAGTGTTCCATAATATCGAAAAAGGCTGGGGGAAACCAGACCTCAAGCAAGCTCACAGTTTCGGCGACATACTGTTGAAGAGCGTACATTTCAGATGGGTCTATGGCCTTTTGACATATTTTTTTAAAGCAGTGCCCTAATCTAATAACTGCATCTCTAGCACCAGGGCAAAGGAGACCTCGTATCGAAGCAGGTATTATGTCTTGTAGTAGGACGTGGTGGTCGTGACTTTTGAGGCCTTGGAGTTTTTTTTCACCCACGTACCGAGGCATAGCTGCCGCGTAACCTGTAGGCACCTTTATGGACTTGATGTGCTTGAGGAATTCGTCAGTTTCTCTTCGGTCTAGGCAGTACGGGGCATGCGGTTTCAGGTAATTACCTCGACCAGGTCGTTGACGAAGGTGGAGGTCCTCGTTCACTCCCGCAGCCTCCATATCCTTCCGGACAGCGACTGTATCCTTCTCCCCAAGCAGGAAACCTAGTAAACTGGCGGAGACATTTTTTTCCACATGCATAACATCGATAGTGTGTCTTATCCGGAGTTTCTGCACCAAAAGAGCAATAGTCAATTACAATGCAATTACCCCGCCATCATGAACCAGCTGAGGTTATCTGGAGAAGTCCAGGAAGACAGATAATACAAGTTCACCCTGAACATAGTCTCCATCTCTACCACTCCGAAATGTGATGCTCCCTCACCTTTGAAATTAATACTGAAGCTGAGTTGACTGTTCTAAGATAACCATTGGGTTTTGGAAATCAACATGGGAATAAGTACAGCGTAGACCATGGAACAGATCACTTACGCAGTAGAAACTCACATCGTCATCAGTTCTATTATGACATCACTTAGCACTACCTCAGCTGGAATGACTGAACAACGAGTACAGAGAGATCGACCTATACAGAAGCACGCTGTAAGCGGTTCTAATGGTGGACTATTTAAATCACATGTCGTGGAACTGAATATGAACGGACATGCCGTGGAACTGAATACGAACGGACTGTCGTTGTGATTGAGGGGAAACGTTATTCATGTTGGCAGTACACATTCGATTGAGAATCTCAAAGGGCATAGAGTTGAAAATGAAAAAAACATCCTCTACAACATAAATACCTTACGAGAAATATGCAACCTCGTAATAACATCTATGGTGACATTTGGCCCGTGTCGCAACTCGGAATACATGTGATTGATGAATATTATAAAACTGCATAGCCGGACATAAAATTATCTGACGGGCATTATAATGGTCTAATCCTTAAATTACTCATTTTCAATTCAGCAGTGTTGCATTCTCAGTCGTATGAAGTACGTATTTCAGAACGCAATAAAACTGAAAATGATATAAAGTGACTGACGCTCGGGGGCAATGCAAATCGCGCACGAGACTGCGTGCACACACTATGTAAACAGTTTCTAATCAATTGGAGTACACATACAATGGTACACTGTTCCCGCATTACTAGGTACCGGAGAAGTCTATGTCCACTGAAACTTTGACACTACGATTCAGCAAGGCCTATGTAAGTGATGATAAAATAAAGCACAATCAAGTTCGGAATACATCACTCTCGTTTATCAATCAACTGGTTGAGAGTGAGTTCTCTCTGATGAAATTCCTTAACATCCACATTTTGGTACATCACATCATATCTCATGCATCGGCTAAGCAGACATGGTCTCAACATCTGGACGCACAGAAAGAGGAAATAAACATACCTGCCAGTATGGAAGGCGAAATAGAATTGATTTCCGTTTCACCCCGGTTCTCCTCACAGGGTCTCCACTCCCTCCCGGAACCCCTCCGTTGTCAAGCCACCGTTGTCGCTGTTCAGCATATGCAACCACTTCATCTCCACTGAGTCGGGGTGGTGGTGCTCGCATTTCTACTCTTCCCCTGAAATCCCGCGTATTGGATCTCATGGGATGGTCTTCCCTGAGATGCATCCTTGCCTGGTCTTCATAAATATTTTTTTTCAGGAAGTGTGACCTCCTAGAAATGGTAGCTCGACCACATACAGGACAACCACGGTATCCCTTCGTTACCTGCCCAGAAACCATTCCAAAGGCAGAGAAATCGTGGATACAAAAAATTAACATTACCCTCATGTTAAAGGTCGGCTCTCCTCTGAAAGTTGCTGCGTCTCGTAGTTCCACTCCAGTATACCATAGTTGTTCTAGTTCCTCAACTAGGGGTTCAATAAGAGTATCAAAATCGTCTCCACTTGGTGCCTTGGGGCCAGGTATAAGGACTGATAGCATGATAAAATATCGCTTCATGGTAAACCATGGAGCGACATTGTAGTTCATCAGAGTAACTGGCCACGTCGAGTAAATACTCCTTTTCTCGGAGAATGGGTTCATACCATCCGTTGAAAGAGCCAAGAACAGACGTCGCGGGTCTTCACAGAAGTCCGGCCAATTCTCCCGGATGTGATCCATATGCTTGGACTGTGACACGTGACGGATGAAACCGTCTGCGGCTTGAGGTCTTGCAATCCACGTCATCGACGCGGCTTGCAGTCGACTTGCAAACATTCTTTTCAGCCTTGGTGTTAGTGGGAAGTGTCGCAACACTTTCTCCGACACCCAAGACCTGCCATGCTTCTTACGACGCATGGATCCGCAACCTGGGCAAAGCTGATGATCCTGGAAAACACCTCTAAATAAGATGCAGTTGTTAGGACATATGTCGATATTCTTGAACTCTAGTCCTAGTTTACGCAGCATTTGGGATGCAGCGTATTCAGAATCGGGTAAAGTGTTTGGTTGAGGAAGCAGTACTCGGTGGTTCAGAGCAAACGCTTGATCTATCTGTACATTGCTGGAATTATTGGCGCGTAGCTGATTCAACATCAAAATCATAGCTTGCAGACATGTGAGGGGAGCACCCTCATACAGTGGCACGCTGGCATTGTCTTGCATTCGCTCTAACGCAGCAGCTGCGGCCCGATCCAGCCCGTCAGTGTCACCCCATGCCAAATCCTCGTCCTCCCTGACAGGTGTCCCTTCGCGTGCCTCATCGTCACCGGTGAAGTCTTGAACTTCGTCCGCTTCAGTATTGTTCCCACCAACTCCGCACCGTACTCCATGTGCTTGCTCCACGTTGTCGGTGCCCTCCCTCGATGCTTCACCACTTTCTGAACTCGCACTTGGTCCAGCAGTCGGTGATCTCGCTCCTCTGGTTTCTCTATCATTGGCAGCATCAGCTGCCTCATGACGTAATTGGTCTTCGATATCGAAGGCTTCCCGAACGGCATCAACGACGTCAACTGTCGCAACATCTGGATCGACTATAGTTTCAGCTCGTCGCCTAGCGACCTCCCCGAACTCTCGTTCGATTTCCTCGTCCCATTCTTCATCTGACTCGTGTGGGTCACAGCCCTGTCATATTTATTCACATTTTAAAATTTAAAGCTTAGGTTCACAATCTGGCAATTAGGCTATGGAATAGGTCCACTGCATAGACGCGAAGGATAACCCATTCACAAAATCATTGAAGTAGCCAAACGGTGACTGCAACATGGCATTCTAATCGCGGAATGTACCACATAGAGTCAGAGAATGCGAAAGGCCATCAAGGTCATGGCTAGGCGTGAACTCACCGGTGTAGTCCCTCTTTGCTAAGGGTGGAAGCCGTATAATCGTATATGTCTAGAGACTGTTTTGGTGTTGTATATTGTTCTAAGTGCTCTATTACAAACTCGGCATGGACAGTAAATTCGAGGACGTCCTTCCCGACTTGCAACTGCCAATTCCCTTCGCAACAATTTCAATTCACGATCTGCGATCCTCCCCGGGTGTCTGATGGGTAGACGCCCACGAGGTAATCAACGGGGCATACTGGATCACGGCATTAGCCCACACTCCTAGTTACAGAAACATAGTTTTGACTTAGCAATTACAGCCGGAGGCATTCTGAAATGCTGTAACAAAATAGAACTCTGCTGTACGAAGAACGGGTATGGCAATCTACAACACGAAAAGTTGAAAACCCTAGTTTTTTCGAATAAGGCTGTCAATCAAATGCGTACAGAGAAATATATATACCCACCTCAAGGTTGTGTATCCCCATCGAAGACCGCCCGCCTCGGATGGTGACGTAGTTCAGGTACTCGAAATGTCGTCTACATTGATATGAAACCCACAAAACCATAGCCAGCGTCGACTGCAGGCAGAATTCAACCGAACTCAGAGCTTCCTCGCTCTTGGAAGATAGAAACATGCCTGTTGGCTATGTGTCACCTCCGTGTCTAAAGTGACAATACATAGAGATGAATTTCCGTTTGCATCGGAAAAGCATTCCAGTAAGTCTAAATACAGTAGTGAAATTGATGTGGTGCTTTACTCCAAGATGGAGTGAAAGCCTGATCGAAAGATGAGAGTATGCGAGAGGAGAGGATCCCCTTACAAAGAACTGTCGTTCATGCGTTATGAGTTACAGATTAATGGGATCGTAACTATAGATAGCTGAAGCAAGGTAGTGTGCAGACAAATGCGGCCTACACAGCTTCAGAGCAGCGAATCCAGAGAAAATGACGTCATAAACCCTACGTCCTCAGCAGCAACAAGGAAACCCTACCAGAGGAGCCAACACATGCCCTTTCATACATCGATTCTATGCATGCTCTGTATACCTCTTTTCATCCATCATTTCATCCCACTACGACGACTGTACGCGTCGTGGTGGAGGTCTCCGGATAACAGGTGGAGAGCATCTTCCGATTACGTGGTTCACCTGTTTTAGCGAACTCCAGTCCGGCGATACTTCAGAGATGGTTACCTGGGTCGTGGTCGTAGGAGGCGATCCACCGTTCAACATGTATACCCTGAGACCGGGACCATACTTCCTCATTAGCTTCGCCTCAACAGCAACCCGCGACTGTGAACATTCTCTCCCTCATCCGCGCTCACGTGTAGGTGTTCAAGATGGTTACCTGTAGTACCCTTCCTTCGTCCACTACTCTCACACCTGAGGAGGACTTAGCTGTGCACTGTGTGAGTCACTCTTATGATGCATTCTCTCCTTCCGTCGTGACGCACTGTCCGGTACCGGGCTGCATGGAGTCTCCAAGCTCGGAGCAGTCTCTTGAAAGCGTGACCACGACCCCCGTCAGACCCTGTGAAGAACAGTGTAGTGACGATGAAGGGGGAAATGGAGTGGACCAGTTTTATGAATTGGCGGCTAGGGATGAGAAGAGAGCGACCAAGAAGTGGCAGTACGAAGAACACCTCAAAAGGGTTAGATCAGATACCACCACGCGTTACCTTGAGCTAACGTGGGACGAGTTCCTGTGCCTCGGTACAGTGGACGAAGACTCTTTCGGCAAGGAAGACAATCTGACTTCAATCTTCAGAGCCTGCATGGACCTCCCCTATCACCAGAGGGAGTGTGAGAAGGAGTGGCTTCTCGAAGCAAACAGGTACGAAGAATGGAGTAGGCTCAAGAGAAGGCGCATCGAGGAGTAGTTGAGGTAGCATTGACCATTGTAGACACCGAGACAGCGTGGCCCTTTCAGTCACAGAGTTCAGTAGCGCATGTCATACAAGCAGTAGTTGTAACGCAACTCAAATTACAGATGAATCTGTGCTCTGATATAAGTAATACACTTGGATTTTCCACTTCACTTGTCGTTCTTGTTGTTGACGCTGCTATGATCCACTGCCGTGTGATCCTGGATATGCCTGCATCCCATGCCCATGCTATATGAAGTTAGATGACTAATGAGGCATTTGAGGCTACGCAATTTCTGGTTCTCAATGATCAAACATCAGCCTCGTTAGTTCTGTGAGTGTAATGGAGCATGCAGTATAGCGTCAGAACACTACAATTCGGTGATGTGCTATAGAAAATTAATGGAATAAGCAAGGCCAAACGGTATCGACATCCGCCTTCTCAGTTCTGAACCCTACACCTTCCGCAGCAATGACGAAACCCTACCTCAAGAGCCAACACAGCGTAGAAGACAGAGAGACAGACACGGTTGAAGCGGAGGTTTAAACTCACAGTCAGCACTTTTCTTTTCGTACATCGGTTCGCTGCATGATATGCATATTATTCTCCGTCCACCATGTCATCCGTCTTCGTTGTTTGTACGTATATTGGCGGAAGCCTCTGGATAACAAGTGGAGTCCCACTTACGATTACCTCGCACACCTTTTTAAAGTATATACTTCGCATACCCGGGTATATGCATCAAAAACTACGGGTACCAATCCTCAATCGGATGGTCTACCTCAGGAACATCGTACGGTCGCTCTGCTGTTCTTTTCGGGCAGCCCGGTTTCGTGAGGTGAAAATAACTCAGCCCGAACGAAAATAAAGTGAAACTATGGCGGACAGTAGTATCGCGGCCTCGCTGCTCTGCCGGCATGTTCCGCGGGAGAGATTACCGAGTCCGTCGTCGCTTCTGCGTCTTTACACGGGCCTTTCGAGGACAGCCACTTTCTAGGCTACCCAGAAACGTCACAATCCACGGCTTCCCCTGTGTGAAAGTGACCTCGAAAAAACCTCAATCCCTACTAGTGTAAGGGCTCTGACAGGTTTGTCCTCACCAGTAAGAACATGCTAAAACGTTCGAGATAATGATTTCCATTGAACATCTGCTTGATTCAGGACCCAGGTAGTTTCACAACTGCATAAATCTTCCGAATTCCCATTTTCTCGAAATGGTGATTGACGAAACCTAACCTAAGTGCGCATTACGTCGCTTCGCTTTGCTGGGAATAGTTACGGTTTTCATTTCCTCTGAACCATTCTGGTACAATCGCTCGGCTCTGATCGGGAACATGTGAAAGGGATCAAATGAAGTCGAATTTCATGATATACGAATTTGAATATTAAGCTTCTGGAATAAAAATGGAACTTAATGGCACGAGGGTCACAATTTCTGTGACCGTCAAGAGAAGGGTCTTCTACCGTGGTTTCCCACAATCTTCCCATGACGATGTTTACTCATTCAGGGGAGAGCAGTTGACTAAACGAATGGACAAGATCAACGGTTTGCAACAAGTTTTTGTAAATTATCATTGAAATCCATATGGTACAGAGTGTTAGGAGATGTACCATGAAATGGTACTAGGGTCCTCCTCAGCTAGCCGAGAGTAAAATAAACAGAAATTGTAAACTATAAACTACAAGTTTTCTCTTTCTGCTTCACAATGTTGATTACGTACAGACTGCCTGCATTGCTATGGACAGAAGGAGCTTCAAAAATTGGCCAACTGTCGTAGTGGCCAACAGACAATCGATTCTGGCTAAACTACGGTAGCAGCTGGCGTGTCATACGCCGCGGTGCCGGTCTTGATGTTGGTAGCCCTAGTGTTAGGCCATCGCCACCCCTTCCCCCCAACGCCCACGCGGGGAAGGTGCCAGTAGAGTGGCCCGGCCACTGTGCCGGGACCACTCCCTCCCACTTTGCCACCGGGCCCGGGCAATGGCCCGCCAACGCGACACATGGCGCACTTTGGAGGGAGTCCACTGACAAGGCCCCCTTCCCTACACCTTCTTCCCTCCACCATCCTCCCCTCCACCATCCTCCCCTCCACCATCCTCCCCTCCACCATCCTCCCCTCCACCATCCTCCCCTCCACCATCCTCCCCTCCACCATCCTCCCCTCCACCATCCTCCCCTCCACCATCCTCCCCTCCACCATCCTCCCCTCCACCATCCTCCCCTCCACCATCCTCCCCTCCACCATCCTCCCTCCCACCATCCTCCCTCCCCTTCCATACACCTTCCTCTCCATTTATTTTCAATAGATTGTGTTGTATTTTTGAAATAAATTTGAGAGCTTTATGTCGGAGGGGTATCAGTCTGAATTTAGAGGGTGAAGAAAGCACACTCCAAGCTGCCGTCCAAGGGAGCTTGAATGGCTTGACCGGTACCAAATTTGGAGTTACAGGGAGGGCGGTGGCAAGTTTAGAGGGACATGCCACTGCCACCCCCCGTTGGCGTGGCCGTTGGGGGGATCAGTGGCGATGCCCTAACTATAACCCTCATCGCTGCTTCTCAAGAAGCCCGCTTGCAAGGACAAGAAGTACTGGAGCTCGAATAAAGCGAGGATGATGATGAAAGCAATTATTATGTAAGCGATTCGCTCCACTCTTCATCAAAAATAACTTTAACTACTAACTTTGAACTAAATTTTAATAATTTTTTAATAAAAATTGGAGAAGTTTTTCGTTACTTTCTACATCTTTTCACCATTGGAATTGACATTATCCACTTTTATGTGTACAAAATTAGCAATTTAGTTCTTTTTTCAACTCTACATCTTATTCAAAATTACATATGATTTTGAGATGAAAATCAAGGTTTCATTTTTAATTTTTTTTTGTGAAGACTCTCAAGTCATTTTTTCCATAGAATATGCAATTATCCATTCTAAAATTTTAAAGCATATTTTTTTGAAAATCAGTTGAAGATAAGATTTCGGTTTTTCAAAGAATTGAAAAGAACTTGTTTTTGAAGTTTAATCATAATGATCTTACAACCAATTTTATTTCTAAGTCAAAGAATTTAGTAAGAAGGTTATGATAAGTTTATTATAAGATCCTACATTTGAATTTGCAAAAGAATGTTGTGAAATAAAAAAAAAATAGCTTGCTTCACATACAAGAATGCTATCTTGTGAGCGGTGAGCGGTGTCAGTGAGCGGTGAGCACTAAATTTTCAATTTTTTGACTATTTATTTGATATTTTGAGATGATTTTGCATGACATGGCATATATGGGACCTATGACCGTGGAAGGTGTTTTAGGGTATATTCCAAAGAGAATGGCTTCTAAATTGATAAATGTAGAAATTTACACCCGATTCATACCTAAATAAATTCTTATTATTTTTTCATATAGCCTATCAATTCCATTATTCTACGCCATGAAGACCAAGAGGAAAAAAAATTTTAAAAAAATGAAAAAAAAGAAAAGAGAAAAAATAAATAAATTAAAGAAAGAAAAAAGATTAAAAATAAATAATGAAAAGGAATATAAAGAAAAAAAAATTTAAAATGAAGGAAAATAAGAAGAAAAAAAGAAAAAACAAAGAAAACAACGAAAGAAGAAAAACAACAAATAAATAAAAAAAAATATAAAAAAATAAAAGATAAAACATAAAAAGGAATTAACAAAAAAAGATAAAAAAATAAAAAATGAATGAATACATATAGGAAAGAAAGAAAAAAGATAAAAAATAAAAATAAAAAGTAAAACAAAATTAGGTGAAAAACGGATATACACAACGGGTATTGCAGATGAATGTGGCTTCTAGTTTTTTGGGATGACTGTTTTTTCATCCACGTGTTAGATGACTATTTAAAGGTGCAGAATTAATTAATTGAGAGTTAATTACTCCTAAAACCGATTTCGGATTTGTGTTCGTAGAGGACCCCATGTAATTACTAGGGATGCCCAAGGACCTCAAGTAATTACTAGGGGTATTTGCATAATAGGGAATGGAAAAATACATGAGAAAGGTTTTAAGAAAACCACATTTTATTGTGATGCCTTCAAGCTATAACCAAGGAATGTTCAACTTCTAAAAAAATTAGTACCATCTTTATGATTCAATCATGTATGAAGTCAATTTAAAATATATGGCCGGTAGAGAAATTCACACGGAAGTAGAGTAAAGTGAGGTTAAGGCAAAATATAAAATCCAAAGCCAAAGCTATCATATAATATATAAGTAGGGAAAACATAACAATATAGAGTAAATATGTAATGAGCAAGTAGACATCTCGTCATCGCTACAAGTACCAATCCAACCATGATAAGAATCGCTATCACTAGATAATACCACTCTGGCAACTTATGCAGCTATGTCAAGATAAATCTCAGCATCACGACAAATGCTATCTCTGTCAGATGAAATAGATGGAGAAGGAGCAGCTAAATAAGCTTGAGCCTGCATCTCTGCATAATGTGGAAGCTCTAAAGGTCTAACTGGACTCCTTATCTTGCTAAGATGGCGTGAGATAATAGAGCCACCAATGTCATTCTTCAACGCTTTCTTCCGACTGCACATGACAATTTCACAGTTCAGCGACGCTATCTTGAGAGCGGTGAGCGGTGAGCGGTGAGTACAAAATTTCAGTTTTTTTCAAAAAAAAGTTTAAGGGGTATTTAAGTAATTATGGACAAAACGCTCAATTATGGACTACTTTGCATCATCCGTAGACGTCCAATTCATGTGTTATCCCTCAAATTTAAAGACAAAGATGTCAAATATTTATGAAAAAATGCATTCCGCTTACAAGGGATAAAATCATTTGAGTGAATTTATTATAATGTTGAATAGAGGACATCCCAGTCCCACTGTCATGGCCGAATCTCTCGGCCAGTGGCTCACTGAGAACCCTAAACCCTAGAAACCCTATCCTTAGAAATCTATCTGTTCTAATAAAAGGAAATACTTGCTTTGCAAAATGTGGATCTGTGAAGTGAAGCGGGTGAAGGAAAGATCGTCGGCGACCCGCTGAGTGGACACGACTGCCAGGCATCTCACATTGGGGTGTCCGTTTGTGAGGACTCCGGAGTCGTCGTTTAGAATGAACAGTATTCACGGTCACAACGAATGGAAGTCCTTTCTAGTCGGCTGGCCGCCGACTAGGAGAGCCAACCTCTTCCTCACTGAACCGACCTCTGGAATTTGAAATACATATAAAAATGATGAGGAAATAAGTCCTAGTCCTAGTGATAAAAATGATGAGTAAGCTAGTCCTAGTCGGCTACCAGCCGAGTAGGAGAGTAGGGGCTACTAGTCCTAATGATGAGTAAATAAGTCCTAGTCCTAATGATGCAAATGATGAGTAAGCTAGTCCTAGTCGGCTACGAGCCGAGTAGGGGAGTAGGGGCTACTAGACTAGGTCGACGTTGGCAATTAGTCGTCCAGAAAACCCTAGAGAAGTGGATTACTAGAACGTTTACCAGTTTACTAGACGAACTCGTCGGCTGTCTACTGTAGAAGAAGGTCGCATACTGTAGAAGCAGGTCACATACTGTAGAAGTTAGTCGCATATTGTCCAATATTTTGTCGTTATGAGGAGGCGGGGTAGCAATGTGGGGTATCCATTTGGTCGGGAGACACCGGCTAACCTCGAGGAGCTCCGGCCATGGTATAGGGCGGTGGTCGCCCGTTCTCGCAACACCGCCATTCCAGAGTTCAAATACATCCCACGCCTTCTGCAGCCAGGTGCGCGGTGGTTTTGGAGTATTGCTCACAGCATTGAGTTGTTGGAGATCTCTGACGCTTCCGGCATCGCCTTCCCATTGACATTCGAGGAGTCTGAGGAGTCTGAGGAGTCCGAGAGTGTTGGCAGCGTTCACTTCAGCCACACAGGGGAAGTGTCAACGCAAACCATGTCAACTGCAGGGTGGCTCCGCCTTGTTGACGAAGCTTACGACATCTCGGAGGGTGCTGGAAGTCGGTGCTCTGGCCAAGATCAGTGGTGCGGAGGGAACGCAAGCCCGCAGTCCACGTATTCGTCGTTTGGATCCGTGCATCCATCCGTCGATACTGGGTGTAGTGCTGTCCGAGCCAAGTCTACTGCGAAGGACTGATCGCTTCATGGCGTTGGCGACCATATGCAGCTTTTTGGTTTTTTGGCTTTAGGGTGAATTACTGTGTGTTAGAACTGTCCAGCTCGTTTTCAATAGAGCTGCTTCACACACTCGGATAGTTGTAGAATTCATGGTTAGCATTTGTTACTGAGGCTTTAGGAGTAGTGGCATCTCTGATGTATACACAATACAAAGTAACATGTAAAGGGCGGAACACTACCGTTGTACTCCGATAAGAATATAATGAAATGGATAAATATTTTTTCCCAGTTTCTCAAAGCGCATAGTGGTTCTACATATGTTGTGGAAAGCGTCGGCGGGCAGCCGACTAGAGTAACAGTGTCCACCGTAAAAATCACAGGCCATACAATATAGACCAGCCTCACAAAGTCACCGTTCATGATGCTTATCTAACATGGTTAGAGGCATCGGCGGACAGCCGACGACCACCGAAGAAGGAAAAGTAAGGCATCAGAACAACAAATAGAAGACAAAGCGTAATACATGACTAGTATTGGGTCTACGGTAAAATACAATTCTTATTCGAAGGAATCACAGTGTTTACAATATTCAACTATAACGTTTACAGAGGAAACCATCACTAGCTACATCTTCTACAGCTAAGATCACAATCGTCGGCGGGCAGCCGACTAGTCTTCCTCCTCGTCATTCCAGTTCATCGAGATTCCATGCGATTCGAAGTTTGCCATGGCAGCAATCACAACATCTTCGGGTATTAGATGGGACTTTGAGGGCCCCTCATGCGTAGTTTTCTTGGTCCTATGAGTGTATACAACGGATTTACACTCCACCCACTCCGCAAGAGTCAACTCCCTTTCCCACCGTCTTGTCCAGCACTCTCTCGCAACTTTCTTCTTACCTTCCTTCTTGCCCTTCATCGGAGTCCACCATTCAACCTTGAACTTACCGTAATTAGGACCAGGCTCTGTTATAACAGGCTCTATCGCCCTATCCATCCAAATGGGTAGGTGGTCTTCCTTACACGGACGACAGACAACCCAATCGCCACGTAAAACGTCACGATATGGGTTAAACACAGACTTCGGCCTAGAGTTTTTCGGACCACAGAAAGGATAGGGCTCCACCTCATCCTCGTCACCGGGACGAATATCCAGATCCGGTATATATTCGTCCTCTGCATCGAATGTGGTGACGTGGTCCCGCTTCCAGTCTGAGATAGGCCAGAATCCTTCCTGTAAGGTGGCGGAATTGGGGGGCAGTGGCTCGTTGACCTCCTTTAAAATTCGCTCCCAATACAGTACATATGGTAACATGTCTTGTGCGTATTTCTTATCCCGAGCCATGCCAGTTCTCCAGTACTCAATGTACTTAGATAATCCACTTTTAATGAAATTTCTCTTCTCTGAACACTCCGCTGCCCTTGCCACCTCTTTATCCGCGTTCTTCTTGCCCTCATCGACTTCAACACTACCCCATAAGTGCTTATGAGGAACCGGTTTGGGATCACCGACGGGCAAACGTGGTTTACCCTCTTTGTCTGCCCTCCACATTTTCACGGGTTTGCCAGGTGGAAGCCATGACGGATCAGTTGCACGCTTCTTGTACCTCATCACGGGCCACCCCGCATCCTCCCCATCCTCCACTACATAGAACTTAAAAAGATGCATTTCACTGTGACCTTCTATCGCATTACCTCCGTCGTGATGAAAATCAGCAACATAACTTTTGAAGTCTGCCACTTCCTGAACAACCTCTGGAATAAAGGCAACTATCTTCTGAGAATCCATGAATGCCTTCATAAGGTCGGCAAGGCAGTATGTGTTCTTTCGCTTAATGAGTTTCGACAGGTGACTGAAGTGGGCGTCGATGTCCTCATGTGTGTGTCCCACAATCAGGAAACCAACTGTAACTTCCTTGAATATTCGCCTCGCCATCAGCAACGAGCAGAATGCTAGAAGAAACCGGTTCTTGTTGTCCTTCGCAAAATTGTCAAGCTGGAGATACAACTTCTTCGGCAAAGGAACAGCAGGCCTACCAGGCAGAGGTGGAGTGAGTGGTTCATCTCTAGAAGGTGGAATTGAGGGGATGCAACGTGACGATCCATGCATAAGCGCTGCAAAGAATTCATTCTGTGGCGGTGCCTCGAAGAGTCACGAGTGCTTTTGACTCCTGGACAGGTAGTCTCTCCAAGGCACGGAATACCCTGCACAAGGAGGAGATTGTGAAATTTGGGTCTCCTGGCCACAGGGCAGTTGCATAGTGTGCGTAGGCGCCATCTCCGTGACCGTGAGTGAGCATTCCAGTACAGGAAATCGGAATTTGACCAAGCCCTGCCGTAGCCTTCGTGATACGTTGCATGCGGGGGATCGCTGTTTTCGATGTGTCCATCTTATCATGTATGATGCATAGGAACTCAGTAGGACTCTGTATAGATTGGGTTGTCCATCCGTAATAAATGTTGCGACAAGCTCGCTGATAGTTCAAATGCCTGGTCCTATCCTCTGTCAAGCTCTGCCACTCGTCCGACCCTCTAGAATACTTGGCAATGAGTTCAACGAGGAAGTCACACTCAGTGCACTTGGAGAAATTACTTCCTACTGCCTTAACCTCAACGTTGCGGAAGTACTCCTTCCTCATGCGACTAACGGAGGACTGCGAAATCAGCTTTGCGTTGCACTGCTCATTGACCTGAATAGCACAGAGTGAGGTCGATCAGTTGGGAAGTTCGTCATCCAGTCGGCGGGCAGCCGACGATAGTAATCACTACAATTCAGTAAACTATCCAAAGTGAAAGAAGATGAGGAGGAACTTACGGCGTTGGCCATTTCGCGCATGTGATTCCAGTTCATCGCAGACGGGAGTACTTTGAGCGCGGCCACTCTCTTCTTGCCAATCATCCGAAACTCATTGGGCATTTGGTCGGCATTCTCATTAACGATAGTGGTCAACGTCGCGCGGGCCTGGATTGTGTGAATCTGGGGACGATGTACACCGGAATTTCCGTCACTCCCATTGACACGGCCACTTCGGGCCGAAGCCTTGTAGCTGTAGTACGCGGATTTCAATACTCCGTGAATGATATACCACGCCACTTCATATACGTCAACATTCGCAAGAGTAACATAGAGCTTCCGCTTGCCGGGTACAGTATGTAAGTGCCCTTGCTCAGCGAAGGACATCTCTCGCCTCGCCTCGAATGTTGTTGCGTAAAATTTACGACAAATACTCACAGTATCTTCCCATCTAAAAGTCTGGCAACATCGGTCCTTGCAACAGCGCTTTGAGCTCACTAAGCGGCATTCAGCAGGGACAACCATTCGACGAAGCTTAGTGGAAGAGACGTCATCTTTTTCGCGAACTTTCCTCCTCACCGATCGATAGGCATTCTTCGGGAGACCATCCAGACCATCGTCCGCGTCGGCGTCTGCTAAATTCTCGGAGCAGTAAGTAATTATATCAGAGAGAAGGTGACCCTCTTCTAAGCGAGTGTGAGTCAGACGCCATCTGAGAGTTGTCATCTGCAGATGATCGTCTTCAGAGACGAAGAGTACCCCAACCTCTGTATCCCCTAGGACTTCATCATCACATGCCTCGTCCGGTAAACATACTTGAATCATTGCTCTACCACGGACTGATAGGTCATCATTAAGAAGTTCGACATACCTATTTCTCCAGAGGTAGCGGTCAGGATAAGAAGCATCTGGAGTGGAAGGAGTACCCGAGGTCCCGGAATCCGGACCCCAACAATGATCATCTGTTTCTACGTCGGATTCCCCTTGTTTAGACACATCGTCGTCACTGCTGATATTCATTGGAGACCTAGTCCCCAGATCCTGCTCAGACGGAGCGGAGTTGCTTTCATCTATTTCTTCATTGTCGTTCGCCAAGTGAGGTTCCGTCGGCGGGCAGCCGACGGGACATGTGCCAGCCAACGCGCCGTTCACAAGTGGACATACCTTGTATCCACTCCAAAGTACCAATCGCCCCACAGCACACCCGATCGTTAACACATCCGGTAACTCGCAGAAAGCAGGTGTTTCAGAGAATTCTGGATTGACGGACGACACTCTCACTATTAGAAAGAAGCTGTGAGGAATCAAGAACCCCTCCCACGTTCCTTTAGGAGAGCACTCCATAATGACTCCTGCGGCTACACAACGCTTTGAGCCTCCGGATTCCTCGAGGAGCGCAACTTCCATTTGCTCTGCAAGGTCCAGGAATTCTTGAACAGGCTTGACATCTTCTTCAACATCCGTCGGCGGGCAGCCAACGGCGTTGATGTCATCGTCTTCCACCTCTCCGAAAGGCCTGAGGTCGGCTGCCTTCCACAATATCATTTGTCCTAAGCAGTTGCTCAAGGACTTCACACCCTCATCCGGAAATGGTATATTCATTTCCATGCTGTCTGAAACCTCAATCACTTTTACCACCACCACTATAGGATCAAATTCTACAACACGTTGGATCACTGCCCTGCCTGCATAATAGAGCCGAGAATGAGTAAGGGCCACGACAACGCCCTTTTTAACCTTCCACCGCCCTGATCGGCCATTCCTTAGAAACGTCTGGATCGGCTCTACTTCCATTGGATAAAAGATGAAGACCTCGTCGGCGGACAGCCGACAGGGTCGACGGGATGTGTCCCCGCCGACGGAGTAAAATGTATCCGCCGAAAACGAAGACGACTCGGCGGGCAGCCAACGCGGATCGTACGACTCGGAGTGTGCACAGAAATAGCATCCGCCGACGATGACGGACACGTCCACCGACAGAAATTGCAGGGGACCTTAGTTGAGAAGCAGTATGATGTCCCTAACCTGTCTAATCAGAGACTCCTCTCAACCGTCTAATCAGATACGATAAACGAAGACAACAGAAACGGCAACAGAAGGTGCGGGACAGTTAAGCACATGCGGGAATAATAACGGTCCTCTCAGGAAACGTGTGCGTCAGGAGCACTCTCAGAGGGAATCGAAAGTGCAATGACAGAAATAGAATGAAGTATGCGCATCTAACGGGGGGTTAGTTATGAATTCCATGGAGTACAAATTGGCGCCAGAATCGAATTCAATTTTGCGCGCCTTGGACAGATCAAGATCCCATCATGGCGGCGAGATACCCCCGCCGTCACAGAACAATGTTAGTTCATTATTACGAATTTGAACGTGGCGATTGGAGCAGCTGTCACATCACATGCCCACGCCATCATGACTTGGTGACGGATTGAAAAAAAGTCAAAAGACGTCCCATCATCATCCTACGTGGCGTGATGGGACAGATGTTAGGGATGACCATCCATGCATGGATGGTATGTACATAGCCATACGTCATGACCCATCGGGCGTGACGATTCAGTCTCAGGAGGTGGGGGTCTGCAGGGTATACACCCGCCACTCCCGACATTTCCTCCTCATTTCCAGCCTTCTCTTTTTCAGCTCTCTTTTGTCCTCTTCTCAGCGCTCCGCAGAGGTCGCGTCGGCTGCTAGGTTTTTCTGCGTCGGCTGCTAGGGTTGAGGGCGTCGGCTCCTTCACCTGCGCGCGTCGGCTGTTGTTTGAAGGTCATCCGCCGACGGTGAAAGGCCATCCGCCGACGCCATGGCAGCCTCCGAGAGTGGGTAAGTTGTCCAGTCGGCTGTCCGCCGACGCTCCCCTTCTTGAGTCCTTCATGTTTCCGTTTTCTCGCATGGGTTTGTCCCTCCCGTCGGCTGTCCGCCGACGCCACCCCTTCTTTTGTCCTTGATGTTTCCGTTTTCTCGCATGGGTTTGTCCCTCCCGTCGGCTGTCCGCCGACGCCACCCCTTCTTTTGTCCTTCATGTTTCTGTTTTCTCGCATGGGTTTGTCCCTCCTGTCGGCTGTCCGCCGACGCCACCCCTTCTTTTGTCCTTCATGTTTCCATTTTCTCGCATGGGTTTGTCCCTCCCGTCGGCTGTCCGCCGACGCCACCCCTTCTTTTGCCCTTCATGTTTTGTGTTCTCTCGCATGGGGTTGTTCCTCCCGTCGGCTGACCGCCGACGCCACCCCTTTCTGAGTCCTTCATTTTTCTATTTCTCACATGGGTTATTCCCCCCGTCGGCTGTCCGCCGATGGGGAGGGCGTGTCCATCCGCCCCGTCGGCTGTCCGCCGATGGAGTGAGAATCTGATGGTCTAATCTTGTGATTCTAATTTTGCAGGGCGATGGTCGACTCCGAGGGAAGCTTGTACGTGAGCGGAGAGCGCAGAGCGGAGAGCGGTGAGCGCAGATTTGGAGAGCGGAGAGCACAGAATGGAAGACAGAACCTTAAAATAGCACTTTTTTTACTAAAAATAAATTATAAAATTAGAAGATCCGAATATTCTTAGTATATTTTTGGGAAGTTACTAATTTTAGTAATTTAATTGACCCTATAACCGTGGACTAATTACAGTATTTTCATTGAATTTGTAGTTCATATTCTCTTTTCTTGGTGATTAATTTTTTAACTTGCACCAATTACTATGCTCCAGCTCCTTCTAACTAGTTCAGGCATACAGTAATTCCCCTTATCTCCTTAAATTTATATGCAAATTACTACTTAAAATGTTTTGGTATTGAACCTGTGAACAGGGATCAAGTAACATTTAATTTCATAACATTTTCTTAACATTGCTAGAATTCATCCACCATAGTCTACATGCCTTTCTCCTTTTTATTATTTTATTTTTATTTTTTTTGATATTTGTCTTGTATTTTTTATAAAATTTTCTTTATTCTATCTATCTTGTTAGAGGGGTCAAAAGCCTCCTTGCATTTGATTCTCTCCTTCATTTTATTTTCACAATCATTTTATTTTCACATTCAATTTGTTGATCTCCTTCATATTATTTTCAACCTTCATTTTAAATATTGCTATTCTTTTCTTTAATCTTTTTAATTTCAATTTATATAAATGTTTTTTTTTTTTTAATTTTTTTTTTTTTTTTTTTTTCATTCTTTAATTTTAAAAGAAAAATTCAAATGCTAAATGACCTCTGCTAAACCTTCATCTTTTTCCATTCGGTTTAGGAGGATGACAACTTTTAAATGAATGAATAGCCGATTTTCAAGGGCGCCAAGCATCTTCTTCAGGGATATTTAAGATAAGAGTAGGGAATGTCTCTGCCTCTTTTGTATTGGTGTTATGTGAAGCTCTTTTCCGTAGTGCGGGACAGCAGCTATGGAAGACGTCAGAGATATTGTTGTTTCACTCGCTGACGATGTTTGTCCATTTCAACCATATGTTGAGGTGGAGGACGAAGAAGAGGTGATGGCCAACAGCCAAGGGCGTCCGTCGACATCGGATGTTGCGGTACAACCGGATGTAAGAGCTGACCCTCCACGTTCAGAAAATTCGGATGAAATCATAGTGCTAGAGAAGGACGCAGATGTGCCTTTGCAACCACATGCATACTCGAAGGTTGGAAAGATCCCAAGGGGAACCTATTCCAGGGAATCAGTTAATCGGAGGCGGGGAGGTGGGCCATTGTTGAAACGATCATACCAAGGACATTTGCCAAGTGTGGGAACGAAAGTGAATGCGAATGTAGTTTGTCCTGTAGTACAGTCAGCGGCTGGCAGTCCTGCTGATAGTGTAGTGGGCAACCCTAAACGTGTTAGGTTCGAAGATTAGGACATCTAATAACAAGTATATGTTTGCCTTAATAAAGGGTACATACATGTCAGGGGATACGAGGTATATAGTGCACTTCTTCAAGATACAATGTATTGAAATAGAATGCAATCAATGTGAACGCCAAAGCCTTTAATATAATGAAAAAGTCAATACAGCTTCTCAATAGCTGACTTAGTATATGGTATATTACTAAAATCATTCACTACGTGACAAATGGCCATTGTGGAAATGGAAGTTCTAAAGTAGGAGGGCTACCTACTTCTTCGCCAAGGGGTGACGCAAGATTCCACCCTCTAAGAGTAGCTTGACCTCGTTGAAGCTGAAGGTAGGCGCATGGATGAAAAGCTCCGCTTCGGGATCACGGTTGCAGACCTTCAAGAATATGTAGTATAGGTGCTTACAATACGTGAACTGAGTCTTCCCACGGAACGTAGTCATTGTCTTCTTGAATGCTGGGCAAGTGCAACCAGGGTAAGAACTGATGGTAATCTGGTACCGTGTGATGTGTGGAGCGACGCCCGAATCCAGCCCAATGATGCAACCGTGGCCCGGCTCAGGTATTATGGTGACGGAACGGAGGCGCGCTTTAAGAGATTCGGAGGAGCCCATGGAGAGTCGCTGCGCTTGATTGGGACGAGTGGCAGTGCGCTTCACCATCTTGCCGTCTCTCTTCCCTGGGTAGCGGTCAGCGTCTGCAGGGAGTGGCACTGAGCTGAGATTTGCAGGAGGCGGGGCAGAGGAGAAGAGGCGTCTTGGGGAGACCGGTTTCTTCGGCGGAAGTTGAAAGCCCGCTGCTTCGAGGGCAAGAATCTCAGTAAGTTTTAGGTTAGTACCTAGTTTCACTGGCCAAACCTCTGGAATGGAGGGGAATTCCTGGTCCTTTGAGTAGTGTGCTACCCACTTGCGCTTAGAGCCTTTCACGCAACGCTCAATATCGTCGGAGCAGAAGAAGAACTCAGTCTTCTCCACTAGGTTCCTGCGATAGTTAGTCCAGAGCCCAGTGTAGGTCGGTGCAGCTGTGCAATGGGGCCCCCTGACGATTCTCTCACTGCACTTCTTCTTCGTTTCAGCTCTTTGGGCCCAGCAGCACTTCGCTGAAAGTTTGTGAAGTCTCGAGATGTGCCACTCCTTCACGTCGACCTTGGTTTCTTCAACCGCGTTGACATGGCGAATGCCGCCCTTGTTCACAGGTGAAGGTAAAGGGGAATCAACTTCCTGAGCAGGAGGTTGCGTACATTGTACCTCGGTGTCGTGTTCGGAGTCGTCTTCCACAATGACGGGCATCTGCATAGGGCGAGCCCTCACGGCACGTCTTGGGCCTCTTGGGCGTGAGAAGTTTGTCTTGTCCGGGCGATGAGACTCCTCGTCAGCTCCGATAAGGACGTCGGCTTTTCGCTTCTGTGAACCGAAGACTTCCGCTCCAGGCATGATAGGCTGACGGGTGCAGAACTCATCCGCGCCTGGCATATCGAGCATGGGCTTGTCGAGCAGTGTAGGATTTCCCCATTTCTTCGCGTTGCGTTCAGCCATCCGAAGCCTGAGTTCCTTCTTAGATGGTCCTGTTCCGCCGACGTCACCTTTGAGGAACTGGTAGTAGTTGAAACTTGACAACCTGTAGAAATGCCCGAACGAAATCGTCCACGGTAGCAACGTAGAGGTCGTTCCCGTTGTTTCCTGAAGCTTGGAGCCACTTGTTGTGAACTGTTTCGGCGAGGTTACAGGTAGGCATCTCTGTGAGTTCTTCTTTTGTGAATTTCTGCAGGTTTGACAGTAGGTGCCGTTAGATTCACGGATTAGACTTTTGTAGGTTAGGGCTAGGAAACCAGTATCAAAAACATCAAAACAGAGTGCATAGAGAATACCTCGGTCATGAATCCCCCCCACTGGCGGAAGCGGTGGTGCCAGAATGACAGCCACTGATCGAGTTTGATGAGCCCGCTCTCGCCGACGACCCCGGTGGATGCCCACCATGCTCGCAACGCGTGGTACAGAGTTTCCGCCTCTGCCATGCTGGTCGCATTCTTGTACTGCGTGCACATCTTCTTGTGCTGTTCCCAGAGTTCTTCGGGGAAGTGCTTCTGCGTATACGCCACCATGTTCTGAGTCCAGTGGAACAAGCACGACCTCTCCCGGTCCTCCATTGGGTCCTCTTTATTGCCATTGCCGTAAAGGATCCGCACTGCATTCCAATTGGCCTGTGCGTTATCCGCCATGAACCCCTTGAAGTTCGGCGCTGCAACGCCATTGATCTCCATGACCAGGTTCAGGTTTTTCCAGAAGACGAGCTGGGCGTCCGTGTCCTCGGACTGCATGTCGCAAGTGGCGATTGTCATGACGCGGCAGTACGTGGCGTCGTACACATGGCACGCCATCGTCGACCAATCCTTGACGCGTTTGACATGGTCGAACATGATCCATGCGTTCTCCAAATCGCCACCAGCTTGCATACGGCTGACCAAGTCGACACCACTGCCCGGCCCGACCTCCGACATCTTGAAGACAAAGACTTTGTCACGCATCGATCCCTGACCAGGAAACCTATTCTCCTGGACATACGCCCAGAGACTGTTACCACGGAGCTTGGTGATACCGTCCATGATTCCGTACCTTACGAATTTTTTGAAGGTGGCAACTTTGTTGCGGATGTTGGGCGACGCCATGTCTTTGCATCGATCCAGAACAGGAACCAGCTCCTCCATCGTCAGTTTCCTCGGTGGTGCATCCTCGGGCTGTAGAAGGTAGCTCCCGATGAGGAGTTTGCTCGCCTCCAGGACAACGGCGCTCTTTGTAGCTTTGTTGTTCATCTCTACCTGCTCTTCTATTAAGCTACTAATCTCTGCTTTAGAGTCTCTGTAGTCTCCAACTTTCACTAGATCATGATGTGTTCCTATGTGAATACACGCTCTAGTCTGATTCGGTTTGCCCACAACGTAATAAATCTTAGCCTCGCATGTAGCTACACATGATGGAGGTTCTTTACATACCTTGCACACTAGCGTGGAGTCAGATGGAGGAGGCTGGTCCATGACAAAAGCTTGCAGGGTACAGCCTTCGAACTCAGTCTCGTTGACCTCGAAGATCTTGGGAACACGCTTCAAAAAGTCACACTCCTGGTTGTTGCACCGGAGCCATTCGACGCAGGTGGAACTTCGAAAAGAGAGTCCGAAGTCGTTTTTGATGTTTGTTGTGATGGTCTTGGTCCACAAGTGTCCGTCGTATCGTTTGTCCATTCCCTGCATAGACTTGGCGGCGAGCTTAGAGGAACCTGCAGCAGCTGGGGGCAACTCAAAAAGAACCGGACCATCAAACTTCGCAGGCAAGTACTCTACTCTCTCGTGTCTAATAGTGGAATAGTCTATCTTCTTCAAAATGTTTTTGGACCCACGCGTCTTAGCAATCTCTTCAAGGAGCGGAACAATGCTAACTGTGACCTGGGACAATGGAGGAGACACAATGGAAGGAGGAGCATCTGCGTGGACCTTAGGCACCAACTTGACAGGACTGACTTCGTCATCAGAAGAGAGAGATATGACGGTCGGAGGAGGTTTCTCTACATCTGAAGTCTCGGTACCAGGCTCGACTTTGACTTTGACATCACGAGGTAAGGGAGTCTGAATTGTGCAAGTAGAAGAGCGACGGGGGGTGAGGATCTCAGTGGATGCAGCCATAAGAGAATCAGTAAGACCATAGACTCTATAGGATCCAGGGAGAAGTCTCCACTGCAAAATGTTGTTCTCATCTCTCACTGAAGGTTGCCCGAGGGTGTGGGTAACCTCGGCAGTAACGTCGTCAAAGATCTCCTCCTCTATACTGATGGAATCCTCACGAAAATGGAATCTGAGACTGAGGCGAAGAGAGGACACCGTAGCTAGACCATCGTCATCTACGCGAAACCTAAGAGGGATGCCCATGCCTTGGGCGTACAGACAGACCATCCCCATATTCGCAGGGAAGTCAAATATACTAGAGGTTGAAGGAAGAAGAGTGAGTGTACTAGCAAAGCAGTATCGCGAGAGCGAAGTGAGAGGAATGATGCATCGCTGTTGATCATTTTATTCAAATTGGAATGTCCATGTGGACGACTAGGTAATGATTCATTCTGCTATGTAACGAATGTATGATTAAAGAGAGACGGCGCTAACTAATTATGATGTTGCTTTTTGCAGGCCCATAAATATGTAGTAAGATTTTTAGAATATTGCTTCGCGTATTTGAATGGTGGAGCAGATTATATTTTTTATGGGGTGTGATTGGATTAAAAAGAGCCGTCTTTTCCTTCTGCATTTAAAACAATAAATATATAGAATTTGAATTAATCATATTCATGCATTAGTTATATATGTATAGGACTAATGCAAGCATATGATTTATTCAAATTCTATATTTTATGCAGTGTTAGGGTTCCTCTATTTTCATAATAGATTGCTGGACAGACAGACTGTGAGTGAGATTAGAGTGAGCCGTCACTTGCATCCATATTTAATACAAGTATTCCTGTGCTTAATTCAAATCTTTTAATATTTTGTGGGCTTGGTTTATTCTCTTCAAATTTAGATTGATCTCATCAGCTTTAATTCAAAATGCAATTCATTTATAATTTTCATTAATTTAAGTAGGTTTAGAATAGGGTAAGTATTTAGGGCTGAGTCGGAGGAGTTGAAGGCTTGGGATATATAGGAGGAAGTGAAGTTAGAAGGAGAGCAATATTGTGTGGAGAGTTCTCTCGTTAGTTAGACACATGAAGGAGAGTGGAGGGTCAGCTCCCTCCACTTATGTCACTCCTAAACCTAGAAGGAAAGCATATGGTACAGACTTTACGAATAGGAGAGCGAGGAGGAGGAGAGAATCACGTAGAAAGGCCAAGGCGAAAGGGAACCTCTTGAGTGCACCTCTGAAGGTTCGAGGAGCTGGGCTGCCGTTGGCAAATAAATTTTGTAGCATTAGTGAAGTCATTCTAGATTCTATAGTGAAAATTGAAGAGGAGGATTTAAATGTCACGGTTGGTGACCACGCTGTAGAGAACATGCTCGAAAATGATGTAGAGATGACGGAAGATTTAGAGTTCCATGGTTTAGAAACACCACAGTCTCCGCAGCCTTCGTTTGGCTTAAACGGGTCACTTCCAGAAGAGGGTACTCTTTCTACCGAAGTAAGTTACTGACTTTCGTTGCATTGTTGATTATGAATTGTATAAATTATAGTTGAACCCGATGACCTTTGCAGTGTTTTAATTCTTGCGAATTCTCAGATTTTAAACACAGTGTACACGTAAATTATCGGTATTTTGGTGTTGCGAATTCGTTCGCAACACAGTTAATTTTTGAATTTTTCTCCTCAGTTTTGCTAACTTGTGTCTTTTGAGAAAGTGGACTGAGGGAGGGGGTTCGAGGTTTGCTAAACAAAGTGGAGGACAAAGAGAAGAAGTGAGTGGAGGAGTAGCGCAAGAGGGTTCAAGTGAATTGCGAGGTAGAGCTGCGAGAGCGAGACGAGCAATTATGGAAGAAGGGGAGGCCGTAGATCGTGCTCTCGCGGCCCGTGGAGGTCAAATAAGACTAGGGCAAAGAGGCCTGGGCCGTAGTGCGCGTGGCGTTGCGCGAGGAGCAGGTCGTAGGTCTGTGAAGCAGGGTTCGGAGAAGCAGGTTGGGAGGAGACGGCGTGGAGGTGCGGGCCGCGGAGGGCGTGGGTCGGAGAGGGAAGCAGGGGGTGCGACTGGAGCTGCGGAGATGGACCATGAAGCAGGCATGGCGATTGAGGCAGTCGGAGAGGAGGTGCCGCGGGTGGAAGACCACGAGCATGAGGGCCGCGACCTCGAAGGAGAGCAGGAGGACCACAACCACGACGGAGAGCAGGACGACGACGATCAGGAACGAGAGCAGGAGGTCGACGACGAAGATGGAGAGCACGAGGACGACGACCACGAAGGAGAGCACGAGGACGACGACAGGGAAGATGAGGTCGGCGACAGGCAAGGTGACGAGAACGTCGCCCTCGAGGTAAGGCTCCTGCGCATGGTTGTCATAATGGACCGACCGTCCGTTAGTCCGTTAGTCCGTCATGGTGACAAGACAGACCCCCGTGTCCGTCACATAAGGGCGTTGACCAGTTGACTCACTGTAAGGGTAAAACGAATTTACCTAGCGCTGAATTAGTGCGGGCGCGAGCGCGATTACGGGCGCGAGCGGGTGGGCGCGAGCAGGACGACGGGCGCGAGCGTCCGCGCGAACGCGATGTCACGGGCGCGCGCTGGAGTGCGCGAGAGCGAGGGCGCGTGCGTCGTTCCGGTCGCGCGCGTGCGCCTGCGAACGGGCGCGAGCGTCGCTGCGGGCGCGATCCAGTTGACGATCGCGAGCACACTTATCGGGCGCGGTCATGTGGGCGCGAGCCTGGATCGGGCGCGTGCATTTGGGCGAGTGCGCTGCATCGGGCGCCGGCGGTCGGGCGCGAGCGCTGCAGGTTAGTAGGGAAAGAGCGACATCGGGCAAAATCATAAATGACAAGAGAGGGCATGTATTTCAGAAGAGGGCAATTGGGAAGTGCAATGTTTATTGAAAAGTTTTGCAAAATTGTGGCAGTAAACCACTTACAAAAAATGTCCCCTCTTATGGAGAACTGAGAATATCACATTGTTGTCACTACTTGCCTACTTCTAAATATGTTTGCGATAACAACACTCTGGGATTTGGAAATTGTAGGGAGGGGGTGTTAGAGTAGCGTGGACCAAACGCAAGGTGGAGCGGCTCTTGGGATCGGGATTTGTGAGCTCCTTCAACGCCACCGCAAATCTAGCCTTCCCCGCTGTATCCTTGAAAAGGTCGAAGTCGTCCTCGTTATCCCAAATCTTATTTGCTACCACTCCAACCGAGTACGCATCGGCAGCCTGCGTATATAGATGTCTCCTCCTTACAGTTTCATAAGAGGTCTCCGAATTTCGCTTACCATAAGTGTACCACAACTCCGGAGCCACAAAACTACCACGTTCCTTGAAGGCTTCCGTACGCGCCTCATCACTTGGGTAACCGTACCTTGAAGGAGTTGTCTCACACACTCGACTTGCAAGGCCCCAGTCGCATACTCCAATGTAAACCTCGCTCACTTTATCCTCTGGGAAGTGAAGCAAGACATTTCCCGGGGAGATGTCATTATGCTGCAAATACCCCTTATGCACCCGGTCCATAATACAGATGAGTGCCCAAGCTAGCTTGGCCCTATGGGTGCGGAAGGCCTTAACACGGTCACGTGTTTCCATGGGCATATCGGTTTGCTTGTGGATGTTACGGTTCTGAGTACCCTCACCGATATTTGAATTGAACTTGTGCAGAAAATTCTGCAGGCAATCCCCATTCCACCAAAGCGTGTAGGCTTCCATCGTCCAGTCATTGACCGCAAAAAACTTAATAACGCCGGGATGGTCAATTCTGCAAACCATGGCTTCTATTGATGTCTCGTGCCGCTTCTGGGTCTCGTCAGGAGCCTTGGACGTCTTCCCCGCAAAGACACAAGTCTCAGGCATGGTTTGCATGCCAACAATACGTAATTTTCGGACTTTACCATAACCGCCTTCCTTTGTGCCTGACAGCGGAACCAACTTGACCCCTCTCGGAACTCCAACCACTGCTCCCCACAAGTACTTCTCCATTGCGCTTTTCAGTCCAGCTTCAAGCCATGGCCTCGCCCTCGTCCTATTATTCGAGAATCTCGCGCACGAATCCTGGACATATTTGAGCTTCTCTATCTCTTCCTTCTGCGCCCGCGAGTAGCCCTCCTTTGGCTTCTTGTTGACACACTCAAAGACATGCACAATGTTCGTAGTGTTTGTTGTTATTTGTTGCTCCATCCACTTAGGGAAATGAAAGTAATGAATACAATCATTATATCTCTCGGAAAGGTCCAGCTTCTTCCACAAATACTCTTCCAAATGGGTCTTTAAGTCCTTAATTCCGGTCTCCCCCTTCTCAACGTACGTACGGGTAATCATCTCCCGTTTCCGACATCCGTACCACTCCAATGCTAGCTCTCTAACGAATTCCTGGTACCGAGGAGGTGGGTAGTCCGGGTCCCTCTCACTCGCCGACTTCCGGTTCTTCTTTCCCGATGAGCTTGATGACGGGTTTGAGCCTGTAACGGTCGGTGCTGTGGAGGTTGCCATCACATCCTCTACAGGAGCATCAAGATCTACGTAGGCAGGGCGTTTCCCGGATCCGCGAGAGACCGACATAGTTGGAATAATGAACTGGACACACAATAAAAAAAAAACCAAAAGATCCCCCCCACCCAATCTGGTTGCTCCCACTTCCTGCAGTTCCAAGCAGAGCACGTGGAGTCACGGGCTAGGACAAGGAGCCACCTGGAAGAGGAGACTTTGAAAAGTAGAAAATAAGGGTTAAGGGGCGCCTTTTATGCTCCCCTCGGCTGTTCGCGCCCGTAAGCGCGTACACGCGCGCGCACAGGGCCTCCACACGCGCCCGTCCGCATGCGCCCGTCTGCACGCGCCCGTCCACCGCGTTCGCGCGGGGGACTGCCCGCGCCCGTGCCCGCGTTTGCGCGCCCGTGCCCACGTGCGCGCCCGTCAGCCCACATCGGGCGCGCCCGACGCCGCAGGCGCCCGTGCCCGCGTGCTCGCGCCCGTACCCCTGCGCGCGCCGGTTATCTGTACGCGCGAGCACGCTGTACGCGCCCGTGACCGTGCACGCGCCCGTCCCCGCGCACGCGCCCGACACCGTGCCCCTGCGGGCGCCTTCCTGTACGCGCCCGTCCCAGTGCACGCGCCCGGATAGGCAGCGTTACATACACTGTACAGGTTCGGTTACGGTATACTCGTATATTGAACAGAATACCAAAAAAATTCACTGGGAAATTACTCAATGGAGATATATTAACCGCATTTAGCGCACAAAAATTAATACAGAGCACAACCATACAATTCCTTCGAGTGTGAGATAATGAACTAGGTTGACTCTAAGTAACAGTATAAGCCTACGTAATAAGAAGGTGCTACCAAAAAAAAAAAAAAAAACATTAAGAATAACGTAGTATTTTTTTTGGTTTTTAGCCGGTAGATTTTATGTTTAGATTTACTGCTACTTCATGCGCTAAAAAGGTGACCACAGTCTAGACTCTCCTTGCTTTGCGGGGCTTCTTCTTGCGTGAAGATTGTCTTTTCCGAGCTACAGTGGGCCCCAATTCGTGCCGGATTATCACATCTTCGTCATCTGGCGCCTCATCGCAATCGGGGTCTTCCTCCTCTGAGTGCTCGTTGTCACCTTCATCCTCAGGAGCTCCGACCACTGGAGCTTGTACCTCTCCTTCCACCTCCGATGTAAGATTGCGCACTTGCACGGAAACTTCACCCGTATTGCCATCTCGGGCACTTACTAGGCGCTTCATAGGCCTCTCCTTTCCGGAATTACCGATGGCTGTGATGCCATCCTCAAAGTTTATGCGTGTGCGAACAACCCCAGTTCCAGAAGAAGGCCCCCCTTCAGTGTACCCTGTATAGAATGGAAGGGGATCAGGTCCAGTTTTTTTGCTTGACTTTCGTGTTCCTCCGCGGGGTTCTTGTGATGGTGGTTTCCTAACAACCTTGGCTGTGGACTTCTTCGCACCACGTTGGGCCACATTCTGTACGGCTTCGTCTATAGCTGGCGCCACGGGGACTAGCTTGGCGGTGGAGGCACCACGCCGACTACCACTAGCTCGATTGAGTGGAGGCCTCGCCGCTGCTGATGATCTAAGGAGTCGAGCTATTTTTGCGCCCATTGAACTTGTGGGCCTCCGAGCCAGGCTTCCATCCACGATTGTCTCTGGTTCGATACCCCCCGTACCAGTGGGTTGCGATGGAGCCACAGTCTGTGCGGGGATTGCGTGCACAGTCCTTCTCTCGTGAGCAGGAGGAATCTCTTGAAACAAGCTTGAGTCGCCTTGTGCCGGAACGGTTCCCCAGTTGCCCTCCCCACTAACGAGGCCGGTCCAATGAGGTCCATCTACAGCCCGTCCATGACTTCCATCACCCCCTTCGTCACTGTCCTCATCATCATCGCCAGCATGGATATCGTTGCCTAGATGGTCCTCGCTGGATGAATCATCTGCAACCCCGTCATTGTTCTCAGGATTGATTTGGATTGGAATAGCATCTCTTTCGTCACGAGCGCCTCTTCCTTCTGCATTAGCCGCTTCATCAAATACCGGGAGCGTGGGTAATTCGTCTCCATAGATGTTCATGTCCGGGTTTCCCTGGTTATATTCTGGTTCATTGTTGAAGTCGTACTCATCACCGTTATCGTCGTGGTTGTTGCGGTCACGCGGATTGTTGCGGTTAGGGTCACCGCGTCCGTTGCCATTACCGTCGTTTTGCCCATTCGTGTTAACGTCGACGTTATCATGTCCCCAGACATCATCATCCCCACTGCCTGCATGGTCAACTGGTATGTAATGATCGTCGTCATCTCCTTCCTCTTCGCTTGGATCTCTCTCCGGATCCGACTCCTCTGACCATGCATTGTTCTCGTACCATCTGAGGGGGTTGGGCTTTGGGCGTTCGCGGAGGAGTCTGCTATTCGTATAAATGTACACCAAGGCCTCAGACTTCTCTAACCCCAGGCGGTTGCGTACCTTGTTGTGGACAAACGAGTACATGCTCCAATTCCGTTCACACGATGAGGCGGAGCAGACCTGAGATAAAATGCGCTTCGCAATGACTGCCAATGGTCCCCCTCCAATCCTCTGCCACCATTGATGGGGTTCCAGATTCAAACCTCTGATATCGATGGTCACTTCGGGGCTGTAAGGGCCACGTCCCTCGTCGAACTCGATCATCTCTTTCATAAGATCGCCAAATGGAATTCCCATTTGGCCACCCACCTGACGAAACACCCGATTGAGAGCCGCCTTCGCTTCTCCTATGACTTGTAAGCCCTTATGCGTTCTAACCCAAGGGTTCAAGAGCGCCGCGGCATAATGAAGATCGGTATGCATCATGTCCCATCTACGGTCGAACCGCAGCTCCATCCTTGTTGCCATGACAGGTGGGAAAAAGCAAGGGGATCCTCGGAGATTGTACACGTGATCCTTTAGGTTGCTCATTGTAATCCATGCCTTGCCCATTGCCGGCTGGCTTCCATCGAAGGTCCTGAGAGCTACTAGGGCTGGTTTCACTAGGTGCGTGAAGTTGTCACACTGATGCCAGAACCCATCGTCACGAATTGTTTGACGCACTACGCTTGCGCGTGCATGATTACGCACCCCCTCGGTTTGGTTGAATAAACCGTCGACATACTCGTACCACTCCTGTGCCATGACCACTTGCTCCAAAGCAAATTTAACCTCCATAAGGCGCTCTATCATGAGATAGTTACAAGCGAATCTGGTTTCAGCGGGAACCACCAAGGACAACTTTGGTTCAAATTTGCGGAAAAGGGCCATGGGAACATGATGTCTCCGAATGTAATGACACACGTGTTTAGCCTTGGCGACCAAATCCTTCACAAAGACTTCCTTGCCCCAGTCCTCCATAAGAAGATCTAGAATATGGGCACAACAGCCCTGCTTGTACATGTGAGGAAACTCCTCCAGGATATTATCCATGGCGCCAAGCATGTTGGCTGCATTGTCCGTGCAAATCTGGACAACATTTTGAGGGCCAATTTCTCGAATATATTTCTTCATCTCCCCGGCAATATATCCCATTGACTTCTTCTCGCCAGTCGTATTAACAGACCCAAGAAATACATCGCCTGCCGGACATACTAGCATGACATTCATCAACGGTCGGCGATTCACATTATCCCAGCCATCGGAGCATATGGTACCCCCGTATAACTCGGTCGAGGTTTTCGTACGTTCATCAATCTTTGCCTTGATTAACTTCTTTTTTTCCTTGATGTGCGTTGTTCGCATCGCGTCATAGGAAGGAGGACTGTAGTTAAATCCGGCAGCCGCGGTTGTGCTCACCGCCTTAATAAATGCTGGGTGCTTGGCCACGTTGAATGCGACGTTGGCTTCGTAAAAGAAGGATGACCACAACATGTCCAGCTCCTTCCGCTTGGCGATCTGGAGTACTTCACTCATGTCCTGTTGCCGCAAGCTCCTAGTGGTATTCGAACCGGCCCTACTAGGTGCAACACTGGAGACATTTCGGTCCTCTTCGGAATCATTATACGAGGGTTCGGATCCACCGTACAGAGTGCCGTGTGTGGAAGCACTGGATGTTCCACGTTGAACTGACGCGGGGAACGTTGGCCTGATACCATCCACCTCCTCCTGTGTCAAAGGGCCGGGAATCTTTCCAGCGCAAAACTGAAACTTCCTCTTCACTACGGTAGGTGCCTTTTGGCAAACCCTCGAGAGATTGGACTGGTCCCAACCATAATGCTGAAAGCACCTATGCCTCACGTACGAAAACTTGGTCCTGCAATACACACATTGGGCTACCTTATGTGACAGTGACCCTTCCTGGAACTTGATCGAAAACCATGGTGCCCACTCTCTCGTACCGAGTCTTGGAATGGCTCTAGCCGGAGCAACCACTTCAACCGGTTCAACCGCTTCATCCGGATCCATAGTGAACGATTAAGGAAGTATTGGGACTAATAGGACCAGTAGTACCAAAAGATTATTATCTGAATAACTTAGTGTGTCTGAAAAGTGCTTGACACATTGATTTATGGAGAGAAGAATTTTTACATTCCCCCCACCCAAACCAAGTGTCTCCCCAAGCTAACAGTTTCAAGCAAGGAGCCCTCAAGGAGACCCAGGACATGAAGCACGCAAGGAGGTAAGGTGGATGTCAAATCAAGGGGGCAGTTTATATACTGCCGCCCTCGACCGGGCGAGTACTGTCCGGACGGGCGCGACCGAACGGGCGCGCGCGCACCAGAAGATCGGGCGCGCTCCGAGGCGAACGGGCGGGCGCAGGTGGGTGCGCGCGATTGAAGGCCGCGTGGCGGATAGCGCGCGCGGTGGAAGACGGGCGGGGGCGGGCGCATGCACGCGCGAGCGCTGGATCGCGAAGCGGGCGGGCGCGGGCGGGCGCGGGCGGAGAGCAGCGGGCGAATGCGGGCGCGGGCGCGCACGGGCGGAGAGCGGCGGGCGAATGCAGGCGCGGGCGCGCACGGGCGGTCGGGTGCGGGCGCGATCTAACGGCCGGGATCGATTTGACCACCTCAATTCTATGAGAAGAAGTAACAACGAGAGGGAAAAATGAATAAAATTTAAATAAATTAAAGTGTGTGAACTACATACACGTGCACATCTACATTAAAAGGAACCCTATTTTAGTAAAAAAAATGAGAAACATGACAGTGCGAAAGGACAAACCACTCCATTCACACATGTCTAAGAACTAGAGCAGGTTGTCATTTCGCCCCTCATGTTTCTGCCCTCCTAGTGGAAGGTAAGTCGTTTTAAGCTAACCTCAGGGAGTGTTAACTTAAAATATGGGATAAAGTTTACTAGTTACTGCACTAATCCAGTTGAAACCCCGAGCGCGCGCGCAGGCGGCGTGGGGCGCGAGCAGGCGCGCGCGAACGGGTGGGCGCGAGCAGGGCGAGCGCAGGTCGAGGACGACGCGTGCGCGCGTCGAACAAGCAGGCGCGCGCGCGTACTTGCGGGCGCGGTCGCGAGTGTGCGCGCGCGCGCGTGGGCAGGTTCAGTGGGTCCACTGCGGACACCACCGCGCCGGCGCCTGCGGGCGCGTTCGGACGCGCGCGATCCAACAGGGCGCGCTCAATGAAGTTTAAAAGTCGTAAGTTCAAAAAAAGAAAAAAAATAAAGCTTAAGGGAGAGACTGGACTACACTGAAATACCATACATTAGTATGGGAGATTGGAGTACCCAAAAGAAAAAAAAAAAAAAAAAAAAGTAAACGAATAGGCATTCAAATTTATAAAATGAAGAAAAAAATAAAAAAACAAATTAAATAGCATAGGAGTATTGAATAAAAATAAGGCGGGAGGATGGGGGAGATGTGGAATTATAAAAATGAACAAACGAAATGAGAGAAGGAATTAAATAGAATGATAGTGTTCAACGAAGAGGGAAAAAAAAAAAAAAGGGATTTAAAGAGCGTAGGAGTATTGAATAAATATAAGGCGGGAGGATAGACTAGAGGTGGAATTATAAAAATGAACAAACAAAATGAGAGAAGGTATTAAATGAAAGCGTAGTGTTCAACGAAAGGGAAATAAAAATATAAAACAAATTACAGAGTGTAGAAGTATTGAATAAAAATAAGGCGGGAAGATGGGGGAGAGGTGGAATTATAAAATTGAACAAACAAAATGAGAGAAGGTATTAAATGAAAGCGTAGTGTTCAACGAAGGGGAAAAAAAAATATAAAACAAATTACAGAGCGTAGAAGTATTGAATTAAAATAAGGCGGGAAGAAGGGGGAGAGGTGGAATTATAAAATTGAACAAACGAAATGAAAGAAGGAATTAAATAAAAGCGTAGTGTTCAACGAAGGGGGAAAAAAAAAAAGGAATTAAAGAGCGTAGGAGTATTGAATAAATATAAGGCGGGAGGATAGACTAGAGGTGGAATTATAAAAATAAACAAACAAAATGAGAGAAGGTATTAAATGAAAGCGTAGTGTTCAACGAAGGGGAAAAAAAAATATAAAACAAATTACAGAGCGTAGAAGTATTGAATAAAAATAAGGCGGGAAGAAGGGGGAGAGGTGGAATTATAAAATTGAACAAACGAAATGAAAGAAGGAATTAAATAAAAGCGTAGTGTTCAACGAAGGGGGAAAAAAAAAACAGTGGGAAAAAAAAAAATAGTGGATATAAATCAGCTGAACTCAGGCGCTTAGAGGATCTTCATGTGACTCTGGGTCGACATGAAGATTTACTACCTTTAGTATATTATAAAAATGAACAGACAAAATGAGATTACGAGTTAAATAAAAACGTACTGTTCAAAGAGGGGGCAAAAAAAAACTATTAAAAATTTAGAGAGTGTGGGATTATTTAATAAAAACAAGGGGATACGATGGGAGAGTGGGGGAATCATAAAATTTATTTGAGTGATGTTGTTGGAGTGCTTGGGCGCGTGCAAAACGGGCGCCCGCATTGATGGGCGCGAGCGCGTCCGGGCGCGTGCAAATGGAACGAGGGACTGAATGGGGAGAAATTACTTCCATGACATGGTTGCAGTGCGCGCGCGCGAGTATTGACGGGCGCGCGCAATCGGGCGCGCGCGAAATTGGGCGCGAACGAAATGCGGGGGACATTGTGAGGGAGGAAGAGATTCAGAATCACGCGACCGCGCGCGCGCGCGGTTGGTTTGACGGGCGCGATCAGGACTCGCGCGCGCGTACGGGCGCGGGCAAATGGAAAAGAGAGTTTGGGGAGAGAAATTAGTCCCCCACCCAGGTTGCAGTGCGCGCGCGCGTGCACTGTCGGGCGCGCGCGAAATCGGGCGGGCGCATGCGGAATCGGGCGCGAGCCAAACGACGGAGACACCGTCGGGTGTTCCACATTTCAGTATCCGTTCGCGCGCTGTGGGCGCGACGGGCGCGAGCACTTCGCACGCGCGCGAGCAGTTCGTGCGCGCGCGCACGGGCGGGCGTAATCCTGGTTTTATTCTCGCTGGGGCAGGTTCGCGCGCGCGCGAGTACGCACACTACGGGCGCGAGCAAACGCGCGCGACCATGCGGGCGGGATCAAAGTTCAAATCCACGTAACATAAAATTCAGTCCATAAGTTAAATACACTTACAATAACTGAAGTTCTCTTAGCGTGACTTAAATCCAGCAAGAACCCCAGCCCCCGATCCCCGACTCTGGCCTATCACGAGACCCAACCCCCTGTAAATTAACTCGAACCCTGTGAATCGGAAACGGGTTTTTTGGAGGGCCCGGAGTTAGACAGTCGGTAGCCGATGGTAACACCTCCAGGTGTGAAGGGACCCTTAGCGTGACTTAAATCCACTGTCCATATTAAACATTTTGGTGTGCAACAGAGATATTTATACACTTATCATACGATGGAAGGAGATGAGACAACGGGCGGAATGAATAACATGATTGGCAATCCAAAAAAGAGAGGCCAATGTATTATGAAGGGAGCATAAAAGCGTCTTGAGAATCACGACAATGATTTACAAAAGCAAATTATCATCCATTGTTTGAGTTTAACAAACATTAAACATGTGAATGTAATCCCAAACCTATCCATACCCCTATGCCATCTACATGTATTTATATTCCGATATCTTTTTACAAAACGTGGTCTTCACTCATGGATCTCCACGACGTCACGTGCCCGGTGCAGAGGAACTCGATCCACCCTCATCGTGTCGAGCACGAGAGGTACCTGCTGCACTACTTTCTGCCCCATCGTTGGCGATGAGTTTCCGCTTGGCAGAACGGGTTCTCTTCGCTATGCCATCTCCTCCAAGCATTGCTTCCATGAAGTTGTTGTTGCGCATCCGACGGAGCACTGTTACGACCTCCGGAGCCACTTCAGCACATAGGAAATCCATGGCTTGATTCTTGAACAACATATCCCATTCAGATTCCGCGGTTTGTACATCCTCAGCGATCCGGAAATCCTCTGCAGTCATGTCGTGCAACTCCTTGATCTGATCCGCAACCAACTCCCCTTTGGAATTCCACTTAAATCCAAGAGGATGGGGGCCGTACTGGAATGTACAAGTTTGAATATCCCAATACCCATGTAGCACTTGGTAGAAGAAATTCCTCCTTCCCTCGAGTTCCTCCTCCGTCCCGCCCTTGATGAGTTCGTGGCAGATCCGTACAATCTCCGCAGGTTTCTGGTCCCACCTCCACTGATCGCTCATTTGTTTAATATAGGACAGGTGCATTCCCATAAGCCAATTCCAAATCAAGTCTTCACCCCACTTGTCTGGAAAGTCAAGAGTATTTTCCTCATTTTGCTCCCAACGCGGTGGCATCCAATTCACTAGGCCGAATTGCTCATAAAAACGCTTGTGTAAGGGGGCCTTACATACTGCACACTTCCGACGTATCAAGGCCCACGAGATCAAGCATTGTGGATGATACATGCATTGACAGGATCCCAATTGCCAGCCCCCCTCTGGCCCAAATAGATTGGTACAAATTGCACAGTGGGTTCCATCCAACACATACTTCGCTGGATTGGGCCAGAGCAAGCTTGGCTTTGCATTTTTAGCGATCTTCTCATTGGATATGGCGGTCTTGTACTCCCACCCCAACCGCGTCCAATCTATTGCTTTACCAATCATCGGTAGGCTGTCAGGGAACATTTCATTTGGATCTGCCCACGAGGTAAGTCCGAAATCTCTCTTGGAGTTAAGCTGGAGGTAGTCGCGGTCAATCCTCTCGAACTCAGCGCGCATCTGTCTGAAACGGTCGACGTTCATGATGCATGCAATCTTCCATTGGTAGTACTGTCTGCTCATCTCGATCAGATACTTTCTGAGCATCCCGTTGGTAGCTTGCAATTCGGAGACAGTGGGTACTGATGGCTGTTGAAATCCCAAAGAGTCCTCCGTCTCTTGAGAATCTACGAACATGATTTGCCGCTGGGGGGGGTGCATCACTTGACTTGATGACGCGAATGGAATGATTGGCTTACGGAGAACTCGGACCGGGGTATCTTCCAGGAGACCGTGCGTGGCCGATTCAATGATGGCATTAACGTCTTCCTCGTTCATTCCAGGGCTACCAGGGATTGGAGCTTGGCTTGCTTCGGGTATGTAAGTCGGAGTCTTCGCAGATCTAAGTTGCGAAATCTCTTCATTCTGCTTCCGTATAATCTCATTCATCCTATCAGCTTCCTCGTACAAGTTCTGGATAGTCTTCTCCATCTCAGAAATTATTGCATTTTTTCCTTCCAGCTCCTTCTGCAATGCATCGACTTGCAGGCCCTGGGCATCAGCGGCGGCTATTGTAGCCTCCAACTCATCTGCAAACCCAGTGTCATCATCTTCCATTACATTGCTCGGGCCCGCAATCTGTGGATTCAGTACATGAGGAGCTACATCAACATTGCTCGGGCCCGCAATCTGTGGAACTAATATTGGAGGAGCAACATCAACATTGCTTGGGCCCCCGACGATTGCTAGAGGAGCCTGATGAGGAATACCCGGTCCAGTAGGATTTGCAGGCGGTGCACGATTCCTCGTCGACAAACAGGCAGCTAGCTCAGGATCCTTCTTTTTTAACCGTGTGATTCTAGCACTAGTCGCTGCTCTTGTCTGTGACTGAGGGGGACGGTCTACCGTACCATCAGAATCATTATCCGAACTCGATCCACTCCAATCAACAGGCGCATGATCCTCAGGATCATCCAAGTATGCCCAGTCCACACCTGGGAATCTTAGGACCCCTGTAGGTATCGCCATCTCATGTGGACGCCGGTGGACGCTAGGAGTCAACCGTATGGTCCTCCAATCCACCTGCCTATGAAGCACTACCTCGGCATATACCATTCTACAAATAAAGAGCGGAACCTCATTCCTCTCGTCCATCGCCTGGTTGTATAGGACCTGCCACACCTCCAAACACCGCCTCCCGAACTGACGGTTCTTGCAATATCTCATGTTCGCCTTGTTTGAAGTACGATTGTTTTTATGACGGTGCAACGGGAATAACTTCCCAATGTGGCACCATTCAATGAATTGTTCACACGTTGCTAGAGTCCACGGTTGCGATGCAGCTTCCCACCCTCTGAATGCCAGCTTTGCTGGATTCAATAAGACGTGGACCCTCTTATGTTGGAGGTTTCCATGCCTGGGCCGTCCCGCATCCTTTTGCTTTTTCCTCTGCTCTGCCGCCGTGAGTGCTGGTTGTTGCCGTTCCATGTCTGCTCGAGGTAGATCGTTCTTCGAAGTCTTCCGAAGGTGCAAAATTAAAAGCCTACGACTACCCCAGAACCTCAATCACATTTACAAATTATAAACATTTACAAAATTCTCAAATGTAATACACAGACACCATAGAGTTCTGGAGAATAAAAACAAGGACACGTGTCAGAGTGCTGGGACCCACCTGAGTACCACGCAATCAGCTACCCGGGGGCTGTTGAAGGCAAGGTGCTCAAAGGGGGGGGAGTGCAAAATGAGGTGGGAAATCGCCCTTTTATAGTCACGGGCGCCAGGGAACGGGCGCGAACAGCCTGCTACGGGCGCGAGCGGAAACCCGACGGGCGCGCGCGGGCACCGACGGCGGGGTTTCGGCCGTGTATCCGTCCGCGCCCGCGCGGATATCAACGGGCGCGAGCGGTTCAGTGGCGGGTATATGACGGGCGCGCGCGGGTTTTACCGCGCGCGAGCGGGTACCGACCCGGTCTTCGTCGGGCGCGAGCGGGCGTCGTCCGGGTACCGAAGGGGCGCGCGCGCGGACGTCGACGCGGGCGCGCGGATATTTTCGGGCGCGATCCGAACTGTACGGGCGCGACCGTCGGGCGCCAACGCTGAATGGACGGGCGCGAGCAGGACGGGCGCCACCACAACCTAGAACACTGTTAAAAATCAGAGTAACCAAAGAGGACTTGCAAATTCAGAGTTAAAAAAGAATACTTTATTTATTTTGGAAATGTATCACTTCATTGTAATGTCGATTACAGTGCCATGCACTCTAGGTACCGGTCCTCTAGGTCTTTCAAGTGCGTCTCGAAATGGTTCGTTTGAGCACTAGAGACAATAGTGGGGACACAAAGTATTGCCATCTCCTTCTTCAGTTCTTTGATGAGATCGCCAATCTCACAGTCAAGTTCTTCGACAGTCGCTTGGGTTGCCAACTGCTCTTCAGTGGTTGGAGGCAGAGGGCGTCCATTCTCTGCGTAGGCCACCAATTTGTCACGGCGAGAGATCCAATCCTCGAAGAACTCAATCAGTTGACGGAGTCGCTCCAGCTTTGACCAAATAACTGTGTCCGTTCGCTGTGCAGTGCCTGGTGGAGTAGCACCATTCGTTAAACTCATAATGGACTTGATTTGTTGGCAATTGCAGGCGTTGGAATTCATGTTGGACGGTACACCGAATGTTGAGAAACCCACCGTAGCACTAAGCAATCAGCTACCCTTGGGCTGTTGAAGGCAAAATGCACAAAGTGGGGGGGTGCGAAATCAGTGGAGGAGGGTGGCAATTTATACTCACGGGGCCGACAGTGTGGGCGCGAGCAGGTTGGGCGCGCGCAGGCTGCTACGGGCGCGAGCATGTTACGGGCGCGGGCGACCCTGATTGGGCGAGGGTAATCGGGCGCGATCACCGCGCGCGCGCGAGACTGACGACGGGCGCGATCACAGCAAGCGCGCGACGGGCGCGGGCGACCCTGGTCGGGCGAGGGTAATCGGGCGCGATCACCGCGCGCGCGCGAGACTGACGACGGGCGCGAACAGCCACAAATGACCGGCGCGAACAGGCGCAAAGACGCGCGCGGACACGACGACGGGCGCCACCCATGGTAAACAGTAGTAAACTGTGAGGACAGTAATTTTGCTCGCGGTCGGGAGCCCGTCCGATAAGCGTCCGTCCGATAACCGTCCGTCACGTTCGTCACGTGACTACACGACAATTTTTTGGCCCGTCCGTCCATTATGACAACCATGCTCCTGCGGCTATCGCGATTGAGCGACTTGGTGTTTGATGAGATTTGGGTTCGAGATTTTGTGGGTGAAAGAGAGTTTGTGGGTTTTCGGTATTTGTGGGTTGGTCGGGGTTTGTATGTTTGGTTGTTGTTTTTTGATTATTCCCCACCCCCACCCAACTGTCGGGCCCGAACGTTGTTCGAGGGGCGGAGCAGCTGAGGTGAAGGCGGAGGCACTGCCCTCCATGGCAGTGCCGAGGAAGCCATGAATGAGATTTCAATGCTTTTTTTTTTGATTATTCGCCACCCCCACTCAACTGTCGGCCCCGAACGTTGTTCCAGGGGCGGAGCAGCTGAGGTGAAGGCGGAGGCACTGCCCTCCATGGCAGTGCCGAGGAAGCCACGAATTAGATTTTAAAGCTTTTTTTTTTTTATTATTCCCCACCCCCACCCGACTGTCGGCCCCGAATGTTGTTCGAGAAGCGGAGCAGCTGAGGTGAAGGCCGAGGCACTGCCCTCCATGGCAGTGCCGAGGAAGCCATGAATGAGATTTCAATGCTTTTTTTTTTTTTATTATTCCCCACCCCCACTCAACTGTCGGCCCCAAATGTTGTTCGCGGGGCGCAGCAGCTGAAGTGAAGGCGGAGGCACTGCCCTCCATGGCAGTGCCGAGGAAGCCACGAATGAGATTTCAATGCTTTTTTTTTTTTGATTATTCCCCACCCCCACTCAACTGTCGGCCCCGAACGTTGTTCGAGGGGCGGAGCAGCTGAGGTGAAGGCGGAGGCACTGCCCTCCATGGCAGTGCCGAGGAAGCCATGAATGAGATTTCAATGCTTTTTTTTTTTTGATTATTCCCCACCCCCACCCAACTGTCGGCCCCGAACGTTGTTCGAGGGGCAGAGCAGCTGAGGTGCAGCGATGCTACCGTGGCAGCGGCGAGCAGTGAGCAGTGAGCGGTGAGCAGCCAAAAATCGCGCCGGGGGTCAAAAGTGAGCAGACAAAAAACGCACCGGGGCCAATATTTTCGTGTGCTAAAAACGCACCGGGGACATCGTTCGACCTATGACCGTGGAAATTTGTCGAGCATGTGTGGCATATCACCGTGGAAATTGCGAGGTACCGCCCCCGAATACTGGCAGCGGAAGGACTGTAAAATCCGACAGACGCTCTTGGGCGACCATAAGATGTTGAGGTACCTCAGATGTGCGCAAGTGATTAGCGGCATGGGGATGGTGAAAGAGGACTGTGAAGTTTGGGTTCTGAGTGCGGAAGAGTGCGAAGTAGTTCATATCCTCTCAAACCTAGGTGACTATTCGATTCAGACGGGAAGGGAAGTGGCTGTGATCGACACAGCGGAAAACATGGAGAACTTGATTCCTCCAAGAGCAGGCCCATATTCTCAGCTTCGCGGTTCGAGGAACATTCCAAGGATCGCAAGTCCGTGTTGGAAGCCAAAGATGATGAGACCGATCGTGACAAGGACGTTGAGATGCGCGGCCAATCCATATGCTGGTGCCATTGGGGACGGAAAGATGTACGTATCGCAATTGCCCAAGCATTTAGAGCGACCAACAATGCCAACCATATTGGCGACTGATATTGCAATCTGTCCTGAAGAACACCAAGGCTGGGAGAGGCTAGACTTTTCTGTTGATGGAGCAGATAGTATTGTCGTTGAGCAGTAGTAAGGCTAACAAAATATTCAAGTGTAAATTGCATTAGTGGTTGCAGCCGTAGCATCGTCCGAGCCTAGGGAATCTAAATGTAGTTATCATGTATCTTAACCAACCTGGGTACAATAAAGAATGACATAGGGGACATGAAAATATTTAAATTTTGGCATTTCAATTTTACTCGATCTAATGTGATGTTTCACCTCCATTCTGGGTACAATTAAGATCCGTAACAAGGACGTTGTGCAAAGGGCGGCCGACGTTATGAACTTATATATTAATTAAGAAATCTTAAGTTACCGTGACGTAATTCTATAATTCCAATGGTAGTTCTGAACGGGTGGGCACCCTCGATATTGTTGGCAAGACTAAACCCACTGTAGAATCCGTCAGCCACATACAGGAGAATGGTCGGGGTGCGGTACTAGGGTAGTAGGGTGAAGGGAAGGAAGACCGAGTGTCATGGGACTCCGACGGCTACTGCATCATCTGGAGCCGGTGGTACCTGGCTTATAGTGAGATAGGAAATGAAAGTAGTTTGTGGGACAGTTTAGGGACAAAGAACTCAACATACACAGCCACTTGGTTTGTGAAACGGGGCTTGATGATGCACAGTTTGCTGTCAATGTAGTTCAAGAATTAAAGTGTAATGGTTCAAACAATGTGCAAAGGTAAGCTTGGCAAATATAGACTGATTTCAAAGTTATTACATATGTATTAAAGGAGCAAGTTAAAAGCAGTACAACGACTATACCGTGTTACAAAACAGCGACTATATCACGATGCTGTCAACATAGATGTCAAACGGGAACTTCCTTCGCCACCTCCGATACAGACTGCAGACTTGGACCTATCACAGAACTATCACAAATCCATCTATCGCCATTTCGTTTCCATAGAGAAATCATGCGCAGCGTAGGGCAGTGCGTGGAAAGGTTGTCAACAACGTTAAGAACCTGCAGCCCCGAATACGCTTCCTTGCGGTACGTGTCCCTCCAGAAATCGACTCTGAGAAACGTGACTGGGTCGGGTGGGGAGGGCTGCGCAAAACACAACGTCACGCTGTTGCCGTCCGGGAAGAACCCCACCTGACTCAGTCGATGAAAGGTTGTGGACTCACTCGGAGGAATATGAGGTGTCATGATTCCTCCGGAAGGTGCTTCCTGGAAGCCTTGGCCAGGTACCCAGACGAAAAGCATGATGCACCTCATCATCTTTGGAGCGTCAACGGAATGGAGAAATTGATCATCAAAGACCACACTGCAGGTAAACACTTTCAAAAGCCACGTCTTAAAATTCTGAGACCAATCCTCAGCGCACTGGTAGAGTGAGAACTCAATCTTGGCCTGGGCGGAGGGTTTGCGAAATACAATATCCCCGATCTGCGGATCCATCATGGAGCTGGTGTCTAACATAATTCGCGATTTACGGCCTAGGCTAAAATAGATTGGTTTCATCGCGAGGTCCATTGGCATGAGGCTTCAGCTGAGAATGATTATGCGATATAGAGATCATCCCACAAGCAATCACAGAGCGCCAGAATCAGCAATGAAACATTGGTAATTGAATACAGCTTTATCAATTGAGGTGTATCGTACTCTCACGAATTCGGCGGCAGTCTGGCAGGATTCAGGTGAGTTAACCGAGATTTTTTGAACTCTGGTAATGAAGAAAGCGTGCATTTCGATGACCTCCAAAACATCATCTAATCATCATTTAGAATACAATACATATATCTCTCTTAACGTAGCAAACGGGATGATTATGTAACGGGATATATACCTGCCAAAAATCCGGCAGTAGGATCCCTGGAATATTGTGTCATCCGGGAGATCAACATGAATATTTACTGGACTTAAATTACTGAGATGTCATTTTGTTACCTGTAGGGTAGTTCTCTGAAATGGTAGAAGGGCGCCACCCGTGGTTTTGGTTCGGACCCAGAACGTAGTGCCGGATCCGTCAGATGATTTCGGGGACGGACTTGAGCCAAGGTACCCTGCCGCGGGAAGGGAACAAAATGGACGCAAAAATCCGTCAGCCGGGTTTGGGAAGGGGCCGTGATGAGGGGGACCCGGCCCAGTATCAGAATTCTTCATTATGCCATGACGACAACGATTTTCGGGATGAGTATTGCGACGGCGTTTGGATGGATGCAACGGTCAGATAGTGGAGAAGTGAGAGCATGTGCATTCTATGTCTTCGGTGTGATTGGATATCATTGATGATAAGAAATTTTAGAATTGTTGGCGCATAAAGTAGATCAATTTCTGGAAAAACTTAGAATATTTATAGAAATAAATACAAATATACAAAAATGTCTGGATTGAACCGTATACTAAACGATGCTCATGCCAACATATGATCCGAATATCCGACATGAATACGAGCAGTTTTGCCACCGCTTTAATCTGTGACGTAACAGGAATAAAAATGTCACCGAGTTCGAAATGAGCGCCCTAGGATGAAGGCAGGGGAAAAAGACACATCAGAAGCAAACCTAGACATTGATAAGCGAAAGAAAGCCACTCTGAAAAATAGCCTTGACCTCGTTAAAGCTGAGGCTTGGAGCATGGATGTAGGAGTCCTGGTGAATATCAAGGTTGCATATAGCATTGAAGATGTAATAGAGATGCTTGCAAGGCACCCAGGGAGGTCGTTTTCCCAGCGACTTGATGGACATTTCCTTGAAGTTTGGGGCAGGTGCAGGCGGGCTCTGGGCCAATTGTTATTTTGTAGACGTTAGACTCCGATACGGTCTCGGAGACAACGCTCATGATGCACCCAAAACCTCGGTTAGGTATGAATGTGACTGATTGGATTCGAATGGTGAGTAGAGTAGATGAGGCCCAGTTGTTCTCGTGCTCTGTTCGTGGCACCCGGTTACAGCGCCGAATCTTGAATCCTCCTCGCACCGTGGGATATATTCCTGGAGCAGGGGGTACACTCCACTGCGAGAGGTCAAACCGTGGCCGCTGTGGGAGAGATGCACCGTCGTGGAAAACTTGGTGAGAGGGTAATTCTTGGCGTTGAGGGAGTCTGAAACCGGCTGCCTGGAGGTCAAGTATCTCCCTCTTTGAAAGGCGAGAGCCACGCTTGACAGGCCTGATAAGCGGGAGAGGGGCCATGCTGGAGACCCAGTTCCGCTTAGTACCCATGACGCATCTCTGGATGTCGTCGTTACAGAAGCAGAACTGCATCCATTTCTGCTGATCCTTCCTGACGTCGGTGAAGATGCCCCAGTAGCATGGCACAATTGTAGCCTTCTTTCCCCGTATGAGCCTCGCCGTGCACTTCTTATTAGTCCTCGCCTGTTGAGCAAAACACGCCTTCGCCGATCCCTTTGGAAGCCTGACAAGGTGCCACATACTCTCGTCCACATCCGTCTCCTCTATAGCGCTTACATGATGACGACTCGTGTTCTCGTCCGGGCTTGAGACTGGCGATGGGGGTGCCGCTTGGACCCTCGATGGAGGTGAATCCTCTGGTTCAGGATCAGGCTCCTTGCGTGCTCGCGTATTCCTAGTGCTCAGACGAGGTTGAGAAAAATTTACCTTGTCTGGCCTGTGGGAGTCATATTCGGATCCGATGGGTTGATTCAGCTTCCGTTTCGTGGACCCAAAGAGCTCCTCGCCTTCGCGATGTGGCTCACGGGAGAGCAACTGTGGAGCGTCATGAAAGTGTTCAGTGGCATCGGCAAGGCGCTTGGGAATCCCTGATTTTTGAGCTTGCCGTAAACGGAGTTCGGCTTTGCAAGGTCCCTTACCCGGGGTCTCACCTCGCAGGTAGGCGCTATAGTTAGTGCATTGCATGAAGCCCCTGACATAATCGTCCACCGTGGCAAAGTAGATGTTGTCGCCACGATTGCCCGACATCTGAAGCCATATATTGTGCACAGTCTCCGAGAGGTTGCAAGAGGGCATCTCGATCTTCTCGGCGTCCGTAAGGTCCTGCAATCAAAGAAATTGCTGATTCAATCAATTCTTTGTCAAATAAGTGTATTAAGTGACTGGATAAAAAAAAAGATGTTGTACTCACCAATTGCATGAAGCCTCCCCACTGCCGATATCTAAAGTGCCAAAATACGAGCTAAAGTTCGAGGTCACGAAGACCGGAGGCAGTAGTAGCGCCTGAGGAGGTCCACCATGCTCGGATCGCGTGGAAACGAATGTTGGCTTCTTCCATGTTCTTTGCATCACGATACTGCTTGCAAAGCACGTAATGCTGCCTCTGCAAATCTGATCCGATGATGTGAGCCTCAGTGTGCTTCCTAAGTGAGGTTGCCCAATGAAACTGGCACGTACGCTCACGGTCTGGCATTGGAACCGTCGCGTCGCCACTTCCGTAGATCTTCCGCACATAGTTCCAATTGGCCTGGGCGCTGTCCGCCATGAAGCCCTTGAAGTTGACTTCGTCATAGCCATGTTTTGCCATAATTCCGTTCAAGAACAGCCACATCACGGTCTGGGCCCTCACGTCTTCTGACTGCATATCACAAATGGCGATAGTCATGACCCGGCAATACTGAGAGTCATAGACATGACATGCCATGGTTGTCCAACCCTTTGTGCGCTTGACGTGATCAAACATGATCCAGGAATCCTGGAAATCACCGCCAGGTTGCATTCGCTTTACAAGGTCCACTCCCGACCCGGGACCTTTCTCGGACATCTTAAAGATAAAAACCTTGTCCCCTTCGGAACCCTGCCCGGCAAATTTATTGTCGTGAATAAACTCCCACTTGCTGCAGCCCCGCAAGGCAGCGATGCCGTCGATAATGCCCAGGTTACCGATCCCCCTGAAGGTCGTCACGGCGTTCTTAAGCCCGGGCTTGCTGAGTGTATAATACTTCTTGAACACCTCGTCCAACTCTTCGTCGGAAAGAATGGTCCGCTTCTCCCCCGGTGCTGTTAGGAGGTACTCACTCAGAAAATCCTTACTCGCCTCTAGAGCTAGGGCCGATGTCTTGGCGTAGGGATTGTTCTGCATATGCAACTCGAGTAGGTCGAGAACCTTCTGCTTGGTCTCCCTGCACTCAACGTATCCAAAAGGGTGGTTATGTGTACCGATATGGATACACGCACGTGACATCGCAGGATTCCCGAGCACGTAGTACATCCTTGCAGGGCACGTGGCGATGCATTCTGGGGGATATCTGCAGATTTTGCATACAAGTGTGGACTTTGGAGGAGGATCACAACCAACGACAAACGGGGTAAGCGTGACACCGTCCCACTCAGACTCGTTCACCTCCATCTTGCGTTTGTCTCCTCGAAGCATGAAGTCGCACTTCTCGTTCTGGCATTTAGATGACCTGCACATACAGAATATCTGAAAGTCAGTCCTTGGTCGTTTGTGATGTTGGTCGTCATGGTCTTGCACCATGGATGTGCGTCGTACTTCTTATCCATCCCTGCCATCGACTTTGCGCTCGCTGCAGTGCCGCGATCAGGGATTGGTGGAAGCTCGAAGAGCACGTCCCCGTTAAACTCGGTCGGTAGAAATGGCACCCGATCCCTCTGATTTATAAATGTAAGTGTTGCTTAGGGTTTTTGTGACTTTTTAGGGTTCTTGATGTTATGCTTCGCATTTGGGTGTATTTGTTGTGCTCTGAAATGCGGCCTTCTATTGACTTGCATGTAACGTGCCTCTTCCTTGCAGGGCGCGATGAGCACTTCCCACGATATGGTGGACACGGCCACAGAGGCAATGAAGAGCGTGATAGACGATATTCTGAGAGGTCACTTCATAGACGAGGATATGGGTAGTTCGGAACCTCCCATCCGTAATGGCAGGGCCCCTCCAAAAGTAAACATTATGGGCTCCTTGCTCGAAGGAGATGATGAAGTGGGCAAGGCGGGGTTCTCGAGCGAGCAGCAGGAGGAGGGCTCGCGTGAGCAGCAGGAGGACGGCTCGCGTGAGCAGCAGGAGGATGGCTCGCGTGAGCAGCCGGAGGAGGACTGGTTTCAGCAAGAACCTAGCAAGGACAAGGACAGCAAGGAGGATGACGATCAGACCGAGGATCAGACCCAAGTTGGTGATGGCGAAGCCGGCGCTGATACTCTATTGAGCCTTGGTGGGCAGGTGCAAGAGATTGAACCTCCTCGAAAGCCTGTGAATGTTCGGCAAGCATTCCGTCAATTCAGGGAGGAGTTGAAACCAGACCCATACGCTGCTTTACTCAAGATGCGCCGCAGACCTCACCAATATTCAATGATCAAGATTCCCTTATGCCGGTTAATCCTATGTGATTTCGTGCGTTCAGCAATGCAGAGTGATGTACAGAAGTTGCAAGCTGAGTTCTTCAACGGCATAAGACCCGGGTCTGGGGCATTTTATGTTGCAGATACATCGCACATGGGGGACGTCGCAAGTGTCACCGAGGAGATGAAGTCAGGATGGTGTAACGCTTGGAAGGTGTTGAACGCTGCGTTCGAGGATGAGATCAGGCAGCACAAGGAGACAAAAGATCTTACAGGGAAGATGTTTTATGTCTTTGATGGTAACCACCGCACAAGGGCATGGCGGGAGTTCATCGAAGTGGAATACCCAGATGATCTTGATTGGGCTAAAGCAAACGGAAGGCCGGACTGTATTCTGCTTGATGTGAAGGGAAGCCGTGAAGCTCTAGTGACAGCAATGCATGCCATCAACAAGTGAGTCCTAAACTGTGCAAGAGTATTGTGTTTTCTCCGGATGTTGATGTTGGATATAATAACATGGAAATTTAGAATCTTTGATGTTAAAGAAGTGTGTGTTGTATTCGACACAGGGCCAATGAGGATGCTTACGTCAAAGAAAGGCTGCCGCACACTCTACACAAGATACAGACGTACGGGCAAATGTCTGTGGAGGAGCTGGAAAGGAGTGGAATTCTAACGCCGGATCTTCTGGCGCGCACGAAGAGTTCAACTAAGAAGTCGTGGCACTCGATGCCTCAAGAAGTATTTGTGACGTTTTTACACAGCGTAAGTGTTATAAGAAATCAGTGCTGTCAATTCGTAATTGGATGATTCAAGTCCCGAGATGTTAATGGCACGTGGACTGAAACAGGCAACATTGGCCCAAGTCGCAGAGGAGGCTTCTCAAATTTGGATCAACGAGCACCCTGGTGATGATTCAGGGCACGAGATGAGGGCGGCGGTGGACAAGGCTGTGAAGGAAGCCAAGGATAGGCTGCAAACAAAGTTCAACAGGGAGCAGGCTGTTGCGAATCCAATCCATGGCAAGGGATTTCAAAATGAGGTAAATACTTTGGAGTTGATCAATCGGGTTATTCTTTGAATATAGGACGTTGAAATTCGAGGTGATGAGCGGAAATTGCTCTCAAAAATGGTCTGTTGGATTTTTCTATAAATTGTAGGACGATTAATTTCCGAGGGGATGTGCCAAAATTGCTCGCGGAATTGGTCAATCGGATTATGATGAGAGATATTGGACGTTCAATTTCCGAAAGGAGGTGCCAAAATTGCACTCGGAAATGGTATTTCAGGAATTTCTCTGAATCTGAGGACGTTCATTTTCCGAGGGGATGTGCCCATTGAGTTCGCAGAAATGATCTGTCGGATTTTTATGAGAAATTTTGGACGTTCAATTTCCGAGGGGATGTGCCGATTGAGCTCGCAGAAATGATCTGTCGGATTTTTGTAAGAAATTTTGTAAGTTCAATTTCCGAGGAGATGTGCTTACTGAGCTCGCAGAAATGATCTGTCGGATTTTTATGAGAAACTTCGGACGTTCAAATTCCGAGGAGATGTGCCAATATTTCTCGCGGAAATGTTCTGTCGGATTATTATGGTAAATTTTGGACGTTCAATTTCCGAGGGGATGTGCTTACTGAGCTCGCAGAAATGATCTGTCGGATTTTGATGAGAAACTTCGGACGTTCAAATTCCGAGGGGATGTGCCCATTGAGCTCGCGAAAATGATCTGTCGGATTTTTATAAGAAATTTCGGACGTTCAATTTCCGAGGTGATGTGCCCATTGAACTCGTAGAAATGATCTGTCGGATTTTTATGAGAAACTTCGGACGTTCAAATTCCGAGGGGATGTGCCCATTGAGCTCCCGGAAATTTTCTGAAAAATCCGACAGATCGATTTATAACAGTCAAGGTAGCAAGGTACCTCAGAGATTTTACATACATTTTGATGATTTTCATTAAGAATTTGCTCTTTGATCTGTTTTTTGGATAATTTAAAGGAAAATGTGCCTCAGAATGCATAAAATACCTAAGTACCCTGGAATGTTTGAGTCGAGAAATCATCTTTAGAATCCGACAGATGGTTTCGCCATGTCCATTTACCTAGGTACTATGGGAAACTTGTCACAAGAAATTGTCTCTGAAATCCGACAGATGATTTTTGTGTGTCAATTATCTCAAGGTACCTTGTCAAGTTGGTGATAGCAAACGAGTTTAGAAATCCGACAGATGATTTTATTGTGTCCATTTACCTGGGTACTCTGGATTGTTTGTCCGAAGAAATAATCTCAAAAATGCGTCAGATGATTTTAATGTATCGATTTCCGCAGGGTACTCTGTCAAGTTGGAGAATTTAGATTAGCTCTGAAATCCGACAGATGGTTTTGATTGTGTCAAATTATCTTGGTACTCTGGAAAGTGAGATAGTGGAAGTAATCTCTGAAATTAGACAGTTGATTTCTATATGGCTATATCATCAAGGTACGTCGGGAAATTAGATATCGTAAACAATCTAAAAAATCCGACAGATGGTTTTTTTGTTTTAATCTACCTAGATACCTTGGAAAGTTAGACACATGAAATAATCTCAAAAATCCGACAGACGATTTTGATGTGTCGACTTCCGCAAGGTACCTTGTCAAGTTGGCGATCTAAAATCATCTCTGAAATCCGACAGAGAATTATTTTGTGTTCACCAACCTAGGTATCGTGGACTATAAGACTCAAGAAATATTCTCTGAAATCCAAGAGATGATTTCTATGTGTCGAATACCCCAAGGTACCTCGGAAATCTTGGTATTGATAAATCATCCGTCTTATTCGATAGTTGAAATCTATACCGTGTTCTTTACATGGTACTGTGTTGCATTCGTATAACAGATCAGCTGTTGGACCCTTTAGCGGTTATCTAACATACTTTCTATGGAAGAAAATGATGATTTTACATAGATAGTTAATGCTCTGTTATGAGGAAATATGGTATTCGATGCAATGATGTCTCTCGGATTCTAATCTTCACTAGTCTGATTACTTGGGATGCTGTTGATTTTCAGATCAAAAGACATTATGATCGGCACCAAACCAAGGTTGAGATGACCATCGACAAGCTCCAAGCAATTGCAACATCTGAGGTGACGGCCAAAACGAAAGCGAAATGGCTGAGGTGGTGGAATGGGTCGGCGAGTTCAAGGAAAACATTGAATTTTCCACCATCACCTTGCTCAATTGAAGTGCTTAACCCCTGGATTACAAAAGCTGCATTTTGGGCAAACGTAAGTGTATTTCATTATTTCTAGAACTCTGGGTTGTTACACCGATTCGAGGTTATAGCCGATGGCGTCATTTTTAGTTATTTTTGTCTCACTCTGAAGTTGATGGTTTTGTATCAGTTGGAAGACGAAGTCGAGAAAGAGTGCCTCAACTGGTTGGCAACCAGTTCCGATGCAGAGGAAGACATTAACTCGAAGCACACTCCTATGGCCGAGTACATCGAGAAGTGGCGTGTGCTGCTATGGGAGAAGGCATACTTGTCGTTCTTCACTGGAGCTAATGTGTATTCGAAGTCGCAACCATTCAATTCCCAACCAGGGACTGATATGGCTTGGAAGCGATGTCTGTATCGGTACTTTAAGCGGGAGCTCATTCCAGCTAGTGTAGTAAAGAGTATACCACCTCCGTGGTTCAGCTGGACGGAGACATCGAATTCGGAGTTCATCTTCACAACCAACCAGCGGAAGATTTTCAATTTGAACCATCTGATTGAGTGCTGCTCGTATATCGAGTGCTCAAAGTCATTTGTAACTGTTGAGGAGAAGGCTATAAGGGAGATGTTTACCGAGAGGAGAGATGGGGATGACGACACCCATGATATTTCAGACGAAGCACTTCCTGCTCAGGATGCTGAGCCAGAACAGGATATACAGGTCGTTTCGACATCCACTGGTGCCGGGGACGCGAACACGAAGAAACGGAAGAGGGGGGCGAAGTCAGCATCGAAGGAGTCCCACCAGGAACCAGTGAAGAAGAGGAGCAGGGGGAAGAAGTTGGACCCAGCGGCTGTTGAGCCGAATGGTGCGGAGAATGGGACATTCTCTCCAAGGATTGGACATGCTGAGAAGCCAGACGTCAGCGCACCTCAAGTAAGATGCCCTGTTCATGAGTTGATTCTCAATGAATCAATAATTGAATGGCAAAAGGCAAATCCAAGAATGAGGTTGAAAAGCATGCCAAAGGCATTCAACGATATGGTCCAGTGGATTCGGAGCGTCACCCCGCAACGTGTCCGGATGAAGGACGGGAAGACTGTTCGCGGGGGTGGATTGGCAGATCTTATTATCATTGATATTCCGGAGGGTCTACCGGTCCCTGGTATATCCGATGAGGACGAGATTCCAGATTGGAACAGTAGGAGCGACAATTACCTTGCAGCCGTCTTTGGCTTTGTTAAACTCATTCTCCAAGACCAGGGGTGTGTGATCATTATCCATCCGGATGACAATGGCGAAATTGAGGACGAGATTCGCGATTTTCATCAAGTAGTTGAATTGAAGTCTGAGAGGTCGTGGACAGGCATCAATAGATTGCTTCTTGGCTCCGCAAAAATAAGTGGCATGGCAACATGCTTAGACTTTAAGGTGCAACTTCTCACATTATCCTCGAATAACAGCTTTGACTTCAGACCGACACCCGAGGATTACAAGAGAAAGAGCATCGACATCGTTGACCGTGATGTCATCCTCAACTGGGTTACGCTGGAGCAACAGACGATGCGCAAGGAGGTGCCATGGCGAGGAGCAAGGGAGAAGGACTTGCTGTTCATCGAGAGTTTAATCAGAGCCACCACCGATCCCGGTGACGTCGTCGTCGATATCGGCGCCGGAACGGGTAAGTCTCGTCGTTTTTGCACATGCAAGGTAACTTTGAACTAGGCCTTTTTTACGAAATTTGAAACTACTAAAATCTAACAAAGAGGCACTCAATTGTATAAGGTGCGTCAATCAAAGCATGCCGGCAGTCAGGACGGAACATAGTTGCGCTTGAGGATGATCACGAGCTGTATACAGAAGTCCTTAAGAAGATGGCTCTGCCGCCACTGCCTCTTCCAAAGGCGGATTCATCTCATGTACCGATCAAGCCAATGATCGAAAAAGATTTGGTGGCCACCTCTAAGCCGGTTAATAAATACATCGCCATGATGACCGAGGAAAGCGACGACGAGTAGTGAGTATTTCAATGAACATTTTCTAAATGAGACATTTTGAATAGACATTTTCTAAATGAGACATTTTGTACAATATGGATCTGTTTTTTGATACGGTTGTGGTTGCAGACTGCTAAGTCCGCGTTCCGGGGGGATAATTAACGAGTGCATCAAGAAGATTACACTATCACCTGATATTCTACGACTTCCAGAGTATGCCGAGCTGGGGGCTCAATTTCAATCTAATGTGGAGTCTCCCATAATGAAGAAATTTACGCGTAGAAAATACGATGGTCGAGTCCTAAACTTTGTGGATATTGAGCCGAAGTTGTTACTCATAGCATTCTTCTTGATCCAGAGTGATCGCAATTTTACACGTCAATGAATTTTGGATTTTCAGTTATTCTCTATGTATTACGGATCTTTAATGATATTGTTTTTTAGTTCAACAATGCAGCCTGTTTACTTTGTTTGAATATAGGTTATTTAATTTCAGTAAATTTTGATTTTGTATTGCAATAATTAGACACTTTTTCATTATACCAACTCCATTCTCTCCATTTTCATGCTAATAGTGAAATATTTGTCAGAATCTACTTTGTATACATGCTCGTCATCTATTTCAAATATTTTAATTGATAATCCTTATCCTTATCTTCTATCCTATTAGTAGTCTGTTCTTTTCATCTTCTTTTACTTGTGAACTCCCTCTTACAATTTTTATCAATTGTAACAATATTCAGGAATTCAATGTTTACGCCTTTCGATCACCATTTTATTTTTTAAACTACCTGCTCTAAATATTTATGTAACTCTTTTCTTATTTAGTTTTCTAACTAAATTTTATTATACATTTTGTAATAATCATCTAATTAATCGTCTAATACACGCACGCATTTGCTCATGTTATTGTGATTGAAACAATTTGTTTCTTCGAGTGGGTTATCTAATGTCTGCTACCGGCGAACCGCAAGTCGCAATGCTATATCCATAGTTCCGTTGTTGTAAGATAATGCCCATGACCGCTAGACTCTAGTCTCAACCCCATCTCCGCGCGGCACCTGCCCCTGACCCCGGCGGTTCTCATGAAGCGCCTAAACCTAGTGTCAAATCCGTCAGATGGTTTCTGCTTGCGAGAATTTCCGCCGGGGTGTCCATCAGCGCCGTTCTATGCTTAATTATGTTCGCGGTTTGGCACTTGGTTTCTTCTACGTAGTTTCATATGGTTCGATACTCGCCCTTACATATCAATCATGCCCATACTAGCAATTCTCATTCCTTTATCCATGAAGTTTTTATTTTAAATCTATCTTCAAATGATATCATTTTATCCTGGTTAAATCGTCAATTCTTAAATTGTAATAACTTGATCATCACAAGTCTACTTTAGAGGCTCTGGACTATTTCATATATCTTTACAAAATGAAAAATAAATGACATCAGTTCCCATATACTTTTAATGCTTCAAAAAGTTCCAAGCGCATTCAATTTTGTCAATCTCATCCCTCACAGTAGCAAGTAACTAGATTTCTATTTTTGATTCACCTTTGCCATCCTTTGATTCTTCTAATGTATGATGCATTATTTTCCAAATTTAAAATGCTTGCATTTGTTCATTCAATTACTGTTTTAAGCAGTCATTTTTTAATAACTTTTCTTTCTGTTTCATTTTTATCATTCTTTTGTACATTCATTCTCTAATTCTTGTAATTGGCAAATGAATTTATCTTTCTTTGATTTTACAGTACTTTATTTATACATCTTAAGTTATACTTGACGACTCAATTTCTTATTTCATTTCACCATGCTAACATTCACTCGAACATTAATCCTTCTTTTCATTTGGTGTTCGATCGTCAATGGCTATTTTCTTCACCCTAACTTTTACAATTCTACCACTCCTCTATCATCTTCGGTTATTAAATATTTCTTCACCAACTTCAAACGATAATCTAAAGGACATTGTACTTATTTCTTTTTTTTTCCATCCCCTCTCTTAATTACGCTAATTTTTATTTTATTTTTGTCTTTGATAAGTTCCTTAAATCTTGATCTTGCTCCTTTCATTTTACCTTGTACCTTACAATTCATTTTATGTTACAATATTCTATTTATTTATAAGGTAACCAATCTAGATATCTTAAGAAAATAAACAAACTAGATACATCATTATAACGTTGCTTGCTGTTTTGTATTATAGTCCTTTCCTTGAAAGAATATTAACCATCCTCTGATTCCATAAATGGGCATATGACCTCTGAAAATCCATTATGGAAGGCATGCACACAATTTACCCTACCCATTCCGACAACTTCGAATATGCACCACATAAGTCATGCACACTCGATGAACCCTTAATTGTCCCCCAAGTACCTCTAGAAGCATCTCCCCCAAGTGCCCGGGTAGCAACCGGATCTATTTGGGAAAAACGATTTGACTGGGTTCCAGTACGGAAGCGGACAAGAGAACCTGACGAAGAAGATCAACCAGCAAAGCGTCCAAAACTAGAGCACTTGGAACTTTGATATTTTATGAAAAAGATGCATTTCTAATATAATTATTATATGAAAAACGTTATCCATTTCATATCATTTTGATCCCACTTATTTATATTGAAAACCCTATTTATAGAAGTACGTAGATAGGAATACTGTAAATAATCTTAGAAGGTAAGAAAACTCATATAAAGTATGCACACGGTGGTGTCCTACACCATGCTCAGCTCTCTGTCTATTATATGTTTCATTGCAATCATTATTCGAAAATAGTGTATGATTGTTTCTGTTCTATTTCTTTATTTATATTTTCTTCTTTTACTTCATGTATTTCTTACTTTTTATTCACATTGATTTCACAAATTTATTTTATTTTTTATGGTCTAAACTTTAAAAAAATTAATTTACCCTGTACAGAATACAGTAGGAGTCTTATTTTGGATAATTACATGACATAGTTCCTTTATATGAGAATTATTTTCTATAGATAGCTTGTCATTATGCAGAATTATGCAGATTTGCAAGACTTTGTTTGCGATAAGTCATAGACTATGCACAAATCAAGCAGCTCCACCCCAACTTCGGCGATTATCGCGGAGCTCAAAAACCATCTGTCGGATATTTTTTGATGGTTTCGGCTTGTTACAGACACCACCGAGGTCCGAGGTTCACCTAGAGGGCCACCCATGGTTTTGCCTGGGACCCAAAACCTAGTGTCGGACCCGACAGATGATTTCGGGGAGGGACTTGTGCTAAGGTACCGCGTTGGGGGAAGGGATCAAAATGGACGCAAAAATCCGACAGCCGGTTTGGGGAAGAGACCGCGATGAAGGGAACCCGGCCCAGTTTCAGAATTCTTCATGTATCCCACTTAAGTTATTGCGATTTGAATATTCCTTAGTGTAGATTTCGGGTTCTATTAACCTGTTATTAGTTTGTTGTTTTTAGTATTATCTCTTTATCTTTTGCCCGCAAGTATTGAGCATCCTACATCTTCGAATTAACACCATCAAACATGACAGCTCCATCTCATTTGTTTGTGAACCTTCGTGTTGCGTTTCTATTATTTAACAGTACATATCTTTTCTAAAGTAGTAAGTTAGTATTATGTGTGTACATATATATATATATATATATATATATATATATATATATATATATATATTTATATATTTTATGTTATTTTCTGTGATGTGCTAAACGTAATACCTTCTCTTTCAACCATTGTCTTAACAATCGATTAAATATTGATTAAACATTATTAAGCAGTAAATAATATCCATTTCCATTACAAAAAAAGTATACGATTATGGTCCATATGGTTTTACATTAATGATGTCTTAAAATTAAGTTCTCAATATATACCTCTTATTTCTCTTTCAATTTGCAAAGTTCAACAGACTCTCTAAACAAAATAAACCTAATTCTGTTCACGGTAGATACCCCGAACCCCTTAGTATCTTCACAGCCCCTGAACCCTGACATCCACTAGATATCCCTACCCGGTTATCAGCCACTACATACATCCTAGGACATCAACCACGGTGGTCATTCATCAACCCCGGCAAAGAATGGAGATGCCCAATACCATCTGTCAAATTGGACAGATGGTTTGAGCATCACTCCCAAACCACCGACCTCTGTCCGCGCCTGGATTGCCGCCCAATTCATAGGACCGCGCAATTTCAACCCAACCCTAAGACCTTGGGCCCGCGAATGCGTTAGCCGCCTTGATCTACCCACCGTGTCGAAAGCATGCAAGGGCGTGTCTGTGTCGAGCGCTGCCATTTCCTCCACGGGTTGGTTTCTGTTCTTGAGCCTTGCATTGCAATTTTATGGAATCGAACGCCACAATTGGTTCAGGAGAGAATGATGTTCTGTGATTTCTCTTTTTTTTCCTGCAGGCAAGAATTAGGAATTTTGTTTCAATGTCAAGTTCTGTTTTAGCGGAGAAACTTGATGTGTCTTGTTCTTGGCAAGGGTTAGCTTTCATAGCCATAAAAATAAACTCGTTCATGATGCAGGACTCCTATTCGACAGAGAATGGATGGTGGTGAAGGCCGAGAATGGACGTACCATTACCATGACTAGGGCTCCCGAGCTTGCTTTGGTGCAGCCCTCGCTGCCGGCTGCTGCCCTGCGAGGGGAATCGGTTCCAGCAAATGCAACTTTAGGTAGAGCTGGACTAGTTTTACATCGTTTTACATCGTTTCCCATCGTTTAGAAAAACCTACTTAAATTTCTTGGTTAGTAGTACTTTTGGTAGATGTAAACCTGAAATTTGCAGGACGTTTGTTGCAGAGATCAATGCTCCGGGCATGAAGGCGTTAAAGGTTCCATTCCAAAGAAGCTCACAAGGCAACATTGTGGACGTTGGTATGCCAACCATCTTTGATGTTCAGGTATGCTTAACCTGCTCATGTTTGTATCCAACTTGGTCTTATGATTCTTTTGGGCAGATATACAGCCGCCATCTTCTCTAATAGATCGGTACTGAAGGATCTTATTTCTGTGGAGGTGGCAGGGGGTAGATCAGGGGCCTGAGGCTGCAGAATGGTTCACTCGCTACTTGGATATGCCAGTACGCCTTGTTCGATTTGATCCTAGTATGACTATGGTTTTCCCTCTCTACCCTAGTACAAAGTACATAGGCATTACGTCAAATTCTTCCAAAGAAATTAATTTTGTTGCGATTCAGTGAACAGAATATGATGAGGAAATATTATAGAGCATGTCTGATTCGCCCACTTCATTTGTGAACAAGGTAAGCAGACTGAGAAGAGGCAAGCAGAACAAGCTCCTGATGGTTTTGTAACCGGCTTTCAAAATACCGGCCAATTCTTGTTTGTATCGGAGGTAACATTCTCCTTCACCAACTTGCATTTGCAGTTATACTCTATTGTTGATGCTGATTCTCGTATTTCCCCAAAGCCCCATTCCCTATGAATCGCTTTCGTCCAAAGTAGGTTTCTATTTCTTTCTCAAAGTCGCTGGATCCTTACATTGTTAATTCCAACCGAAGCAGAAGGAATTCATTTCAATGCGACGTTGCTCATATAGCTTGTGGGTGAAATTTTACACAAGACCTAAGAATCTGCATTTGACCTGAACTGTGGAAATCTCCTGTCACAAAAGCATTGTTGTTCGAGGACCACCTTCTTTTGAAGAGGACAAGTGGCGGCAGTTCACCATCAAGCATATGGGCACCCAGTTGAACTTCAGCTACGCAATGCTTCGGGGGATTTGTAAGGTTAGTGGAAATGTCTATCCTTAATAGGATTTTTGGAATAGATTTTGTTTAAGAATTCATGTTGCTATTATGGAAGAAAAGTGAAGAATTACTACAAGGTCTACCTATTTATCAATGATGTGATTTTTCTGTTCCCTCCTTAGCAGGTGCCCACAATAAACATGGACAAGCCAGACTTGGACAACGTTGAGCCGAATAAAGTGAGAATGCAACTTGTTGCCACTCATTCTTAATCTTTGATTTCTTGAAATTTATTTCTTTGCTGAAACCCTAGAACATTGTGGAAGTGGTTGACAAGATTTTTGCAAAGAGGAATGCTATATTGTTCTTATATAAAAGCCATGGTAATGCAGACAATGTTCAGTTTCAGGTCAGGACCCCATGTGGGTCTGGAGTATGAGAAATTAAAGAAGGTAACGTTTCATCCATAAACTGCGATTTATCATGCTTTTGCACGCACAAGCATCTGCTCTAGCTAAATTAGATTCTTGCTTGGAGCTTGACAAACTCTGTTCTGCACTTTACAGGCTTACTTTGGGTCATACTTCGTATGCGACTCAACTCTTTCAAAACCATCGAACTCAAAAGTACAAGTAATTGCTGTGGGAGACAACTTGAATGTGATAACCATGAAGCAAGGTTGACAAAACCTGAAGCACACACTCCCAAAGTAATAGTCATCGGTGTAGAATCAACAGATCGACCTTAAATCGACATAATAGACTCCGAAGCCATCTTAAGTCGGGTAGAAATCACAATTTGGATTTCTGTAAGGCAGGATATCTATAAGACAGGCCGTGATCAGATGATCGTGACCTACATTATCAATCGACTCTGCCTAATTTTGCGTACGCGTTTCAAATCCATGGCCAAATCCAAGGCGGAGGTTGCCAGAGTTGTGCAGTATCAGAGCGCTTCCTCGTCTGATGCGTGTTTTTTTTCGTTGTTGTTGTTGTTTGTTTACTCTGGGTGGCAGACCATGGCTTCGGAAAGGAGAAGAAGACATGGTTCAACGATTCGACCCTGTAGGTCCAGAGACACCATTGGTTTCTTCATTGCGAAATTTTGTGTTGCTGCTCATTGAAGCTGAGAGCCATTAGCGTTGAGAGTGTGAAGGATGGCACTAGCGCAATTCACGGCCCTGGGCTCTCTCTCATCCTCTTGAGTGACTCTGACAGTGATAATGATGTGTAGACGGTCTCTAAGGTTCTGATTTTGTAGTTAAACATATCCACTCGGACCTACGAGAAAAGTAGCATTACTTAGTCTATGTTTTTAGAGACGGATCTTGGCTACTCTTATGCTTTAGAATTTGTAAATAAGATACTGGTCATACATAATGTGTCTCAATTTTGTGCAATGCCTATGTGAGTTTCATGCATGTATCAATTAATATTAAGTAGACCAGCCATGTGCTTTTACAGTGTACTGACAGTAGAATATCAAAAGAGTTATATATAATCCATTGATAGAAAAATAGAAAATGTCTCTTAGAAAATGATAGAACTCAGCTAAGGGAAATTACGATTACAGTCATTGCGAAGGGATTAATACCTTCATGAATATCCTAAGGACATTTTTATCTGCTTTGAGGCAACTATAACTCAATGTCGGAGATATCATGGTGAGGCAATTTTTTTCTATCGGATCCGGCACACGGTTAGAGCTCATTATCTAATTTGCTGACCCCCAATTTAGCTCACCCTTTGTAACCCCCACTTTAAAGTAGGAAGTCAGCTTCAGATTGCTACCAAAACTCTGAAAGTTGTGAGATTCACATTCATCTAGTCTACAGTATATGAAAGTAGATGTTTGGATGCATCCCCTCTGAATGTATAGAAACACTAGGCCATTTTCATGAATCATAGTTCACAAGTGCAATTCTTTACTACCAATGCAGTTCAGAACATACATGCCTTCTGAAGGCTATCCACTGTTGAAGTATAGTTCCAGCCTTTAACTAATCGTAAACCATATCCTAAACCAACATTGTTCCTCAATCAACATGAGAGCTTTATACGTATTAGTATACTCCACTTAAGAGCGCCTAGCGGCATTAGTAGAATTTAAGCATAAATCTGATTTCCCCATTCTACTTCTACCAGCCTAAATTTAATAAAATGTTACATTGAAAAATGCCTATTTAAAACTTTAAGTTGATGACGGATGTCACCTTGATGTAATCAACTCGACTTTGGCGTAAATCCCTAAAATGCAACAATCCATTTGCCCACCACTAAATACGCAATTCATATAAAATTCTTGGCATATAACAAACTAAGTGATAATTGAAACTACTGCCTCAACTGAAACATTAATTAGACATTCTAAATTACCAACAACGTCGACCATGACAATATCTATGATACAGCCTCACTGTTGCTACCGCAAAAGAATTGAAAGATGGAAATACACAAACCTTGTTTTCATGATCGCTTTCCAAGCACGGCGTTGAGATGCACCTTCCTTCGCAAAGGCCACGATAAGAAACCGCAACGCAGTGCTCGTGGTGCCCAATACTTAGGAAAAACTTTCCTCTCCTTGGATGAAGACCCTCGTCCAGAGATGGAGGACTGGCCAATGCTGTAGCCCGGAGGAGGGCCCATCACCTCCATGGTGTAACTATTTCGCAGGTGGTCGCGCAAAAGTACTTTCTGTTGCAATGAGAGATCACGTAGCTCTGTTTCTACAAGTTTCTCGTCAATCTCAAATGGGATAATCCTGTCGGTCATAAACAAGGTGAGGGCCTCAGTCCAGTATGCATGAACCATACCTGTACCCCACTCGTCTTTCCGCTTCCTCGCATCTCGCGACTCTTTAAAGGCCACCACATACGCCGACCATGCTGGCATAGAATCAATCAGTAGCACCCAACGATCACCTCTTTGCCGCAGGTTCTCAAGCAGCGTCATGTAGTCATAGCACCAGTCCGAGTTCTCAATGTATTCTCGATGCAACTCGGGCATAAGGTCTGGAAAGAGCTCAGCCATCGCTGACTCGGGCGTAACCCAACTCTGGCTGAACAAGTCGGTCATCACTGCAAAGTCCATTCTACAATTCACAAACCAAGGAGGCTAAAAACGAAGCACAAACAAAAGTGATAACACAAGAGAGACATACTTGAGATTACATCCTCCAAATCCAAACAGGTTAACCCTAAACTCGCACATTAATGCGCAGTACCTCAATAACATTGTAGTCCAGTTTTTGACTGTCGGATCCGACATCATGTTTTGAGAGACTAAGATGTTAAAGGGTAAGGCATTCAGTATATCCGTACGTGCGAGTTTATTGCAATGTGCCATGGCCGCCAAAATCGTTTTAATTAACCTCCACTTACGAGCTAATATTTATGAATGGTTTCCTCCACCAACGGCTGAGCCTCTTATTAGTTGCTAAGAGCAACTTCATACAAACGCATTGCTCCTTGTCTCTCACACCCCCCTTGATTATTTTCTGACCTACATTGCACACCAAAGCTTCACTCCATCTTCTCTCTCATTCTCTTGCGATCACCGTGATCATCAGTCTCCCCCCTCTGCCCAGCATGTTCAATCCTCGTCCACTAGCCATACCTCGTTACGAGAGGAGATCAAGTCTTCGATGCCTCCAACTTCAGAAATGCTCCGGGTTCGATTCATTGCCTCTTCTGTTGATTTGAATATCTTTGAATTTACTTTACTCCCTTCGGTTTAAGTTAGCTGTTTGCATTTCATTCAAGATTATGTACCTCGCTTACTCTTCTGCTTCCACTGCATGTAGGACGGGTTACCATGGCATAATTGGGAGCTGAGGGAGTTCGTTTCGAGAGTGACCGACAAGTACAAAGATCGACGGCCTGGTAAGGAGGTGGACATGTTCTCCGACGTCCAACAGCTTCGTCAAGTGATCCGATCAAATCGAGGCCAGATAGACTGGACCGAGGACGACGTTCGCACACTCAGGCGTGTTGAGAGTGCTTCCGGGATATCATGTCTAGAACCCGAGCTGTTTCATTACTACATTCCAAGACTCAGATCAACATGGACTTCTACGGACAACGTTGTTGATTTTGGCAATGGAGCTCCCGGACCATCGGCTTTCTTAGAGGAAGATTTTGATTGGGTAGAGGATAATGAGTAGCCTAAGCCTTCCAATTCCGAGAACAGTGACAGCCCCCCCGGTGATTCTAAGGATCATTTTTAATATTTACAATTTTTTTTCAATATATAAATTTTGCGGATTCTGGAATCTTGGTGTCTGAATTTCATTCATCCACTTCATTCGCTCATGGGTTTATAGGAACCCCGGCGGTAATTTTTTCCACGGTCATAGGGTCCCCGGTGCGTTTTTTGTCTGCTCACTTTTGACCCCCGGTGCGTTTTTTGGCTGCTCACCGCTCACTGCTCACTGCTCGCCGCTGCCACACCAGAATGCCCGAGCTGAGGTGAAGGCGGAGGCACTGCCCTCCATGGCAGTGCCGAGGAAGCCATGAATGAGATTTCAATGCTCTTTTTTTTTGATTATTCCCCACCCCCACTCAACTATCGGCCCCGAACGTTGTTCGAGGGGCAGAGCAGCTGAGGTGAAGGCGGAGGCACTACCCTCCATGGCAGTGCCGAGGAAGCCATGAATGAGATTTCAATGCTTTTTTTTTTATTATTATTCCCCACCCCCACTCAACTGTCGGCCCCGAACGTTGTTCGAGGGGCAGAGCAGCTGAGGTAAAGGCGGAGGCACTGCCCTCCATGGCAGTGCCGAGGAAGCCACGAATGAGATTTCAATGCTTTTTTTTTTTTGATTATTCCCCACCCCCACCCAACTGTCGGCCCCGAACGTTGTTCGAGGGGCGGAGCAGCTGAGGTAAAGGCGGAGGCACTGCCCTCCATGGCAGTGCCGAGGAAGCCATGAATGAGATTTCAATGCTTTTTTTTTTTTGATTATTCCCCACGCCCACCCAACTGTCGGCCCCGAACGTTGTTCGAGGGGCGGAGCAGCTAAGGTGAAGGCGGAGGCACTGCCCTCCATGGCAGTGCCGAGGAAGCCATGAATGAGATTTCAATGCTTTTTTTTTTTTTGATTATTCCCCACCCCCACCCAACTGTCGGCCCCGAATGTTGTTCGAGGGGCGGAGCAGCTGAGGTGAAGGCGGAGGCACTGCCCTCCATGGCAGTGCCGAGGAAGTCATATATGAAAATTTGATCATTTTTTTTGGGCAAGGATTTTACCGTGAATCTAATCTTCATTTTATTTTGTGAAATTTAGGAGTCTGAGGATAATATCGGGAGCCAAGTACAAGTACCCACTCCAGCGGAGACCGAGGTAGTTAAGCATTTGAGCATTTCCGAAATTACTTGTTTTATTTTATTACTGTTTAATTTCCCTTGACATTGGAATATAACCTTTTTAATCTTCCATCTATAGGTATATTCCGATGCTCCAGAGCTATCTGCCAATTCCCCCATATCAGTAATCAATGTTTCCGACCTTTCGGATTCATTTGATCAGCATTACTGTACTTGTGATGTAGCAAACCCTGTAGGTTTTGGTACTGTACCTTTAGCGGTCCATTCTCCACAGTACATGCCTACATCTCCAGTGTACATGCCTACGTCCCCTGTCTATGAGCCTACTTCCCCTCCATACATGCCCACCTCTCCTACACAGGATTCACCACCGATGTCTCCACCCTCTCCATCATCGCCTATCAGACTTAGGCGGCCAGCTCATGTTGTGTTTGGCCTTCCGGCAATTCTGCCATGCCCTGTCCAACAAACGAGGCGTTTCTGGAGGAGGCGCCGTCATTGGAACTGTAGACAGTCTAAGGAGTATTATAGGCGATCATCACGTCGATAGAGTCTTCAGGCTTAAATGATATTGTACTTGTTGTATTCAAATTATCATTATGAAGTGATTTCATATTTCTCTATTTTGCAAGACTTTCTAAGTTTTGATTCCAACATTAATCTGCACATCGTTTCGCAGGTTACTCAAACACAAGAAGTGTTGGTAAAACAATCTTGTCCTGAAGACTTGAAGACTGCTTTTGAGGGCGAATTGGAGCACCGTAAACAATACAAGCTGGACTCCATTGGGGTCATCAACAAACTCAGGATTCAACCTGAAAGGAAGTCCCGCTTGATGGTGCCCCTGTGCAGGATGATATCAATGGCCAAGGTTAGACCAGTGGGCGAAATGGGGGTACAGCACTTGGAGCGGGAGTTTGTTAAGGGGTATAGAGATGGGGACCGCGTCATGTACATCTCCATATACAACAGTGAAGAGCAGACAAAGGATGTTACGGCGGAGACCATAGCTAGTTGGAGTTCTTTATGGAGGGCCGCGAGTGATCGTTTTGATGATGAGATCCGTGGAGACGAGGAGTGGATGCAATTCACCAACAAGATGTTCTTTGTCTGGGAAGGTAACCACCGCCTCGCTGCCTGGCTCCGACATATAAACAAGCACCATGCGGACGACCCAGCATGGCACATCTCAGTACATTGCATTATACTAGACCCCCGCGGCCATGTGGGCAAGTTGCTTCACGCCATGCACGACATTAACTGGTAAGTATCTCCGTTGTTATCCTTCTTTGTGCACACTCAAACCTTTGAGCTACTGCATTTTATTCCTCTAATATTCAACTTTGTTTTTCAGGTCAACTGAGAATGACCACGTCAAGAGTAATCTTCCAGCAAAGTTGTTTCGAATCCGCTCATTCGGGTTAATGAAACTGGAGGATTTTAAAGACCTCCTCAGCCCTGAAGAATATGATGCATGTCTGAAACACAAGCCACCAAATCCGTCGTGGTTTCCCTTGACAACCAAGATTTTTATAGCATTTCTATACCGTGTAAGTTTTGCCGCCATCCATTCTTCGCTTCTGCAACTTGGATAAATTTCAATATCCTGATAAAAACTTTTGTTTCAACAGCGGGAAATCGCACAAGCCTCCGACGACGCAGCGAGGGCCTACTATGAGAAGACACCAGAGGAGGATCAAACTGCAAATGGAGTTTGGGAAGTCATGAATGAGGCATCTGAGAAAATGGTCGAATCCATCAAGAAGAAGGACTTTACCAAGTACTTGGCCATTGCGAATCCCAAGAATGGTGACGACTTCCTCAATGAGGTGAAACACTCACTAATGCCATTTATAATACTTCGTATGTCAACGTGATTTCCTTAATTCGTAGCCTCTAAAACAATCACTCTTCATGCAGATCAATCGACATTACAGTGACTTCTCTAAACCGGAGATGACCGTTGAGAAGCTACAGAAAATTGTCCCAGCAGCAGTTGAGCCCAAATACAAGGCTCGCTGGTTGAGGTGGTGGAACTCATCCCCAAATTCCAGACTATCTTACAGATTCCTTCCGTTGGAATTCAAGGAAACCGACCTCGACCCTTGGTTGAACAAGGCTTCATTTTGGGCCGGGGTATATTTTCTACATTTATTATTCAAATTACATTTTTGTTTTTTTATTTCATAACTCGTACCTCGTCGCTAATATATTTTCGTCTATATTATAGTTGGAGGAAGCTGTCATCAACGAAGTCGATGGCATATGCAAAGCGGAGAACCTCATCATCAATTGGAAGGATTTTCCGGATGTCCAAGAACCGGGGGCTTATGTGGAGAGTTCACGTATTCTTTTATGGGACAAGGCCTTCCCGACGTTCCTCGGAAAGCAGGCTGAGAAGGTTTATGACAAGAAGTCTAACTTCGCTAAATTCCCTGGAACCGCTGAGGTTGTCAAGCGGGTTACTTATCGGTACGTATGTTCTCTTCATGTCATTCGTTTTCCGCAATAATGGGCTGTTTTTATTTTAGTGATGCTAACTTTCTTTAAAATTGTTTATTTAGGTACTTTAAGAGAGAGCTTGTTCCAAAAGGCGTCCTCACCGTCCAGCAGCTCCCCAGCTACTTCCTTGCTTGGACGTCGAGAACCTCGGACCAGTGTATCTATTCTCCACAACAGTTGAAAAGGTACAAAGCTCCCCACTTGCTTGAGGGATGTTGGTACCTTGATTGTTATCGCGGTTTCACTATTGACTCTGAGGTGGACATCAAGACTTCACATGATGCCGGTGAGGTAGTGGCCGAAGAAACGGTGGATGCTACTGAAGATGGCGGAGGCCCTGAAGACCAATCATCGGCTCCTCCACCGAAGAAAGGGAGAGCTCGGCGACTAAAATCATTGCGATCACATTCACAAGCTTCACAGCAAACTGGTGCGGCGTCTTCCGCTCCAGAGCAGAGGGCACCCGAGCCCTCTCCAGGTAATGTGGTTACGAAGCCCTGTTCAACTTCTTCACCGGGTCCTTCCTCGATCAGTGCTTCGGAGATCACCAGAGGTCTCCTTCAGCAGAGGAAGGCCAAACTATATCCTCAAACAACTTCTTCAGCTGGAGCTTCGATTTCCACACATGTTTCCGTCTTCAACTCATCTGTGGATTCCTTGTTACGGCGAAATAGGAGACAGGAGAATAAAGGGGGCGACCCGGATTGGATCAAGACTCAGGACTTCATTCGCAAGGTTTGTTCCTATATTTTGACATCTAATGGATTCTGCCAACTCTACTCGCTATGTAGTTACTAACTCTCCTTTCTTGTTTTCTCTAGTTTGGAGCAGGCCGCGAAAACGAAGTTCCGGACCGATGCAAACAAGAGAACCATCTGGGAGTCGACTTGATCATTGCCGACATCCCTGAGAATCTTCCCGTCCCATACGTTTCCATTCCCCCCACAAGTATTCCGCCTTGGAACTCTCGCTACAAGGATTATTTGTACGACATCTTCCATTTTGCAGATGAATTCCTGCAGAAAGATGGTGCCATCTGCCTCATCTACAACACTGATCAGAAGCTGGCTAAGGATATCGAGGAAGAAGCTGCTGCTGGTGGATACGTGCTGTTCAAGGACTGGTGGGGTGTCAATGTACTCGGCCTGACTTCTCCTACGAACCCCGAGAACTTGGTACTTTTCCTAAACATACCCTTCTCTTCGCTTACTTTGGTCACTTCCGCTTCATTTTACTCACTAGTTTTGCTTGACTGCAGACTATGCGGTTCTGGATTCGCGTCTACGTTCGTAGTGGCAGTACTTTCTCCTTCCAGACGAAGAAGGAAGACCTGATACATGGGCTCCTCAACATTACCGAGAGTGATGCCATTTTCAACCTCACCGATCTGGACTCGCAGCTCATGAATGGGGAGGTGCCGTGGAGAGGCCCAAGGGAGAAATCCCCTGAGATGATGCAGGGCATAATTGAGGAGCTGTCAAAGCCCGGCGACATAGTCCTTGATTGGAATGCTGGGACAGGTAACTCTTCTTACATATCTCTGCTTAATTATTCCTCTCGTTTTTCCCACAGTTTGTCATTTCTTTGTTTCTCTCCGAGTTTCAGGGGCCTCCATCAAGGCCGCCCAGGCTGTTGGTCGTCACATTCTCGCTTTTGAGGATGACGAAGCCATATTCAACGCCCTTCTCAAACCATCCGCCATGGGTCGTCCTAAACATCCAAGGCCGGCAGCAGCAGGCGAAGCGCCTCCAAAGAGAGCAAGACCTGACAAGTGGTGTAAGTCTTTTATTCTTTGTTCAAATTATCCAAGCATTGCTTCTCTTTGCAGCTCTTCGTACTCGATCTAACCACAATCGGTTCTTTATTGCAGAGTAGTTTCAGCAACACCGCCACGTGGGCCATCATCAGTGTCCACTCCATCGTGGCGTCTTCATTCCAGCCCGATTCAGCCTTTCATACTTCCGGACTACGCAGAGGACTTAGCACAGGCGTTTCAATCTGGAGCCCTCACTTATGTTCCTAGTCGGCCAACTACTTTTGATCCTAGGGCCCTTCTATTCGTCGATGACGAGGCGGTAGAAGGAGATTCAGAGTCAACTAGTTCTGAGAGTGAAAGTAGCGACTGTAGCATGTTGTGATTTTGAAGGAGGCTTCGGTCTATTGTTGTTTTCATTGGATTTGATTTGATTTGATCAAACCTTGCCTCCTTTATGTTCTTTAAAGTTTGTTTTTTATCCTAGTGCATTTACATAATCCTATGAAAGAATTATTTGTTTGATCTAAAACTTAACGCATGGTCATTGTATCTTCCCTAAACCCATGACAAATCTAACAAAATGTATGCATGACGTCATCATGACATCAGCCCTAATTTGTATCGTAGAGAACAAACGTAATAAATTCTTACCGGAGTTAACCCTGATCTCCACGGTAATATACTCTTTTTCTAAAATAAGTGTCAAAATCAAGCCTTAATTTAGTAATTCTCCACGGTTATAGGGTCGACTTTGCTTTTGAAAATTTTGATAATTGTCAATTCTGTGCTCTCCATTCTGTGCTCTCCGCTCTCCGCTCTACGCTCTCCGCTCACATACGAACTTTCCCCGGTCGACTCCACCGCAAAACCAAATGGGTTACGGTGGCTCTGTGACAAGGTTGTTGATCCTGAAGTACAAATACTCGCACGGGGCTTGAAACCGAGGGTGACATTCCTCGCTGATTCGAAGATAACGGAGTGGGGCATCACCTGGCGTGACACTCCCACGTCGCTGGGCTTCGTGACCAAAATAGGTCAGAAGCAAATGGCGGGTGGACCAAGATTTGAGATTATTGGAGCCAAGGAATGCGAGGATAAGGACAACGTGTACTTGGTGTTTGCATCGGTTCCTGTCGCGGAGGGCACACCAGTGGACTGCTTCGCGGTTGTAATTCCGGTTGAGAAGTGCATAGACGGCTTGTGCTCTAAAGAAGTACAGGAAGCGGCTACTTGGGGCAGGGGCGAGAACACAGCTGTTGAACAGATACTCGACGTGATTGATACGCTCGGGGACAAAGTGATGGAAGAGAAGACGAAGAACTCGGTTAAGCCTTCACCAAAGAAAAGAGGCGGCCGCAAGTCTGCTGTAGAAGCGGGCACTGGTACAGTCACGCCCGAGACCGGAGAGACACAGGCGACAGGGGAGTCATCGAGAAGGAAGAAGGGAAAGGCAGCGGCTAATGAGGGCGAGGGTGGGAGACAGAAGAAAGGCGGGAAGAAGGAAGAGAAAAAGCAGACCGTGGCGGAAGCTCTCATGCTCGCAAACAATCTCACTTCCAAAACAAAGGACACCGACGTCCTTGCTATGTACCAGACGTTGGAGGAGGGACTTGGGCACTGCTTCCCCAACGGGCAACGTGCCCTTCCTTGTCAGATTCCATATAACAGGATACACATAGCTCCCGACGAATTTAATTACAGAGCGATATTCAGGAAGAGGCAGGATCAGATAAGTCTTTTCTACAAAGGACTTGGAGCAATCCGGAAGAAGCCCGAGCTGTACTGCCTTCCTATGAGTGGTGACCCCAGAGTAAAGGATCTAGTGACGGGCGAGATTAAGCTTAAAGGCTTGGAAGGACTTCTTAGACCTATGTCAGCCCTAAATATCAGGTATTCACGTACATTGGATGACGGCACAACGACGCTGGTACCTTGGTATGAAGATGAGCTCATCCATTGGTACATAATTGGGGGCCAGCACACGTTTGAGGCTTGTCGAGAACTGGGAGAGAAGGAACCACTGGACTCTCCTATGCGGCAGTATTACCTTAACCACGATATCATTCCTGTATATGCTGATAACAAGGATACCCTCATTAAGGTCTCTAACGCATTAAACATCGAGGTGAAGGATAAAGTCGCCGAAGTAAGTTTCAGGTCCTAGCTGGCGAAGATGCGCGCCAAATGGATCGAGCGGGGGAGGATCGAGAAGAAAGATGACTTCAGCGCATGGAAGGTAATTTACATCTTTCTCTTTTCCTGTTGTTTCCATGTAGTTGAAAGTCGTCGGCGGCCCGCCGACGCTCAGGTGGTTTTCCGTATTGTAATTGTGGAATTTATTTATCGATTTCATTTTCTTCTTCCTTGCAGGAGTTCTGCAAGGAGTACCTCAGTCCGATTCTCGGAAAGACCCCTACGTCCCAAACCTTGAAGCTGCCCTTAGTCTTCGTTTCTGATGAAACATACAACGAGTGGCAACTGGTGTTCAACGCCTGGGAGGAGGGGAGGATCATCGGGGAGGACGGTTTGAAACCAGGATTTCCCCCAAAGCCAGCCCGCCGGGACATAATACTCAACGACATGCAGTACGTGATCGGTCTTCGGGACCACGAATGCAAGAGGCTGGCCAAGGAAGTTCTGGACCTTAAAGTGTACCTCAAGGTCACTGGGAAAGAGGTGATTCAACGGGACGGAATATCCTTGGAGAATTGGTGTTTTCGTGTGAAGTACGAGTATGTTGTCCGAAACGAGCTCATGTGTATTTACAGGGGCTTTGCACTGAAGAAACCAGGGACTGGGAAGCATATTGAGTGGAGCATGGATGACTGGAATTCCCTTGAAGTCGAGAAGGGGTTCAATGATACAATGATTAGTAATATTCGGGCTGACTTGGAAGATAGTCCTGAGGGGAAGGAGTGGCTTAAGGGACGGAATCATCCGCTCACGCCGTCGCACGGGCCAACACCAGAATTCTTCAAAGACATTGTGCAGAAGTACTGGAAGTCGGATGTGGACCAGTCTTCGCAGTCGTCTGTACAGTTCGATGCCCGGATTGCACAGGACCTAGGTGAAGTGTGCACAGCTCTTGACGTTCGCGGAGCATTCTCCTTGGACAAGGCGCAGTATGAGATGTTCGTAGTCTTTGGCTACGATCAAGCGGGAAAAGAGATGCCTAACATGCGACAACAACACGTTATAACTGTCGCTGAGAGGATTCACCGTGAGGTGGAGGAGGAGGTCATTCAGGTGGATGGGGAGGTAGATACAATTAAGGTGAATAAGCTTGTCACCCCATCCTTGTGGCTACTCGATGCTGAGTGTAATTACACTCTTCAAGGCGTGTCAAGGCTGACGAGTAATTCGTGGACGGTTCATACTATGCAATACTTCCCTGATAGTTCCGCCGGGTTTCAAAGGAGTTCTCTCATTGACTCTAGACCCAAGGTTCATGTGTCCGTTATGTATCCAAAAACAACACCCGGGGATGCATGGAATACATTTTCGGACTTCACTGGTTTGAAACGTCCGCTTCCTCCCTATGTGGACGAAGGAGAAGATCATCTTGGGGAGGATTGGTCAAATGGACACTGCCACGCTAGTTACTCTTTCCTCCAATCTCTTCTGGAGAAAGCGATGCAGTTTGAGGACGTTCGAGTGATCAATTGCTGGGGAGGGGGGAACGTCACGGCCCTCGCTCTGGTAAGTCAATGCTGTCTCTTCTGGTGCCTTCGCTGTTTGCTCACCGATCGTCGGCGGGCAGCCGACGCTCATTTCATCCTTCGTGTTTCTTGGGTAGAAGATTTCCTTAACCGTTTCGTCTTGTTCTACTGCAGAAAAACCATTTGACTGTAATTGAGATCGTGCGTACCGAGGAAGAGAAATACGAAGCGCACTGTCGGGTTCGGAATATGACTTTCATTCCGGGCGTTTAATTCTCCTCTCGGATTCGAGAGGAGAATCTTACATATATTCTGTTTTTGAACTTCAAACTATGAATAAAAATTGTAACCACGCACTCAAAAAAGCAAAAAAAAATACTTGGCCAAGGCACCTCTCGGATCCGAGGGATGGTTCAGAGATGCTTTCTGCCTTCACTTTAAACTGAATAAGCAGAGAAATCTGAGCATCCAACATTGAGCTGGAGCTCACATGGAGCAAAAAAGCGAGTGAAAGTCAGAGCTTGGGGGCACCTCTCGGATCCGAGAGATGGATTGGGGGTGCCTCTTGCATTCACTTTTTTTGACAACTCGCATGGAAAATGACGAGATTTTTTTTTTTTTTGGAAATATGGCTTGTTGTATGTTTTTGGAAAGTTCTTGTCGAGGGCTTTCCAACGATGTATTACATCAAATATTTGGAGAAAATCTCCATGTGTAGTGCCAATTTGAAGAATTCAAAACAGCATTGTCAGAATATCAGCATAGTTAAAATACCTTTTTTGTTGAATAATTTTAAAAAGCTAATACATTATGGATCCTTTTGAGGTGTGAAGGCCACATTTATCTTTTCTAACTTTCAAGAACTTTTATGCGTTTTAATCCCTTTCAAGTTGGATGCCTATTTTTACTTAACTCAAAATTCAATAAACATGTGATTGTTAAACCTCTTTTGGATTCCTACGTCACTTTGTATGCTTTGAATGTACTTTTCATTGGAAAGACACATCCTTTTATAGGTCTTTGAGATTCAAGAGTTCCATCAAGTGGTTTAATTTTGAGTATTATTTGATAGTTTTTATGGAAAATTAAGCAAACTCATGTTTTATTGTTAAAACTCAAGTGCTCGAGTTGAGCTGTGCGTTTGCTTGTTCGACTTTGCTACTTGCAAGGAACAGGTAGCGCTTTCTGTTTTTTTGTTTAAACCCCTTTTGTGGAGTATCGAACAGGTTCCTTCGGATCGAAGATGAGAATCTTCTTATGATTCTTATAATGTTAAAGATGACGTTTGTAAGGTAGTTGGATTTGAGGTTGTTTGTGTTGGAGGGCCTTTTCGGAGTTCTCATATCTTGAGTGATTATAAGGCAGTCTTTACGGTTGGGCTTGTACGATCTTTGAATAATCAGCTAAGGGCTTTGCATGTGTTAGAGTATATTTTCTACTCAGTATATGCATTTTCAGTTTTAAATTGTTTTTTGTCCAGTCTCTCTTATATTGTTAATGCATGGTTTTTTTTTTATTGTACTTCTACTTTTACAAGATTATATGATATGATATAAAATAATTCTAAGATGATGCTTGACTTGTTTGCATATCGTCCGTCACTTTGACATTTTTCAGTCGAAGCGTGAAATGACCTGTGAAAAATTGCAGCTTTTTGCAACTGCCAAGGTTTTTGCCAAGTACAAAGAGAGATGGCTAAAGTGGTGGAACATGAGCAGGGTTGTTCATATAGACATCCGACCCGGCTCCGGACGTCCGGACGTCCGACCCAGACGTCCCCTGTCCCGGACGTGGCGTCCCCGACGCTCGAGAATTACGTCGCGGTAATAATTTTGCGACCCCGGGGGGGTAAAAACATCCCCCAACCGTCCCATCGGCCGATCCCGCCACCACGCCTCATCTTGGCCGTCCGTTCGCGGGGACGTCCGCGGCGACGGCCGCGGAGACGGCCGCGGGGTCCCTGGGGACGGCCGCACCTCGATCCGACGGCCAAGATGCGGCCGTGCTAGCACATCGCGGGCCGTCGGATGTGCGCGGCCCTCCTGGGCCGTCAAATCCCGCGGCCGTCGCCGTGGCCGACCGCGGGAACGGCCACGGGATCGGACGGCCCGCAGCCGCCATGGTCGGCCGCGGAGGGCCGTCCGATCCCGCGGCCGTCCGCGTGGGCGACCGCGTGGAGACGCGGCCATCCACGTGGCCGACCGCGTGGAGACGCGGCCGACCGCGGAGACGGCTGGCCGTCCCCGGCGACGGCCGCGGAGACGGCCGCACATTAAAAAAAAAAAAAATCCCGAATCTTAAAATCTTCATAACTTCTTCAAAACGTATCCAAATTGGGCTTATGAGGTGTTTTTTGGCATCTACATTTCCTGTAGATGCCATAAAACATCTCATAAGTCCAATTTGGACAAGTTTTGAAGAAGTTACGGGAATTTCGAGATTTCAGGGAGTTGAGGGGTCGGCCGTCGGCGGAGACGGGGGGGGGCCGACCCCGGTGACGGCCGTGGAGACGGCCGCGGAGACGGCCCCCCGTCCGCTTGGAGGCGGGGTCTCGCATGGCCTTCCTTCTTCTCTTGCGTTTTCTCTAGAGACGGCCTCCCCTCCCCTCCTCCCCTCGTCCAACCTTGACAAAAAAAATTCTATTTCTAGATAGTCTAAAAACAAAATCAATACCGAATTAGAAATTTCAGACATATCCCTGAAATCATGGAAAATGTCCAAAAGATTTTATAATCGGGATTGTGGGATCCGCCTTGATGTTGGGGTATACTTTAGAAGGAGATATTTATGCCGTTCAATTGTTGGTGCTCTACTATGGTTTGCAAACATAATCTCAATGTTTAGAAGGAAGAATACATTTGTTTTGAAAATGAAATTATGGCCCATGGACCTATAGACGAGGGAGGTATACGATGGGGGGTACAACTTAAAAGGTAATGAGAAGCTAATAAAAAATAATATTCTTTTATTTGAAGACATTATTTCGTTAGGTAATAAAATCAAGGGAGAACTCGACATGGATTTCTCTTACATTAATATGACAAGTTTGTATGTTTTTGGCTTTAATTTTATAAGGCAAGACAAATCCTTTTTTCCATGAAAATGCACTTTTCCTAATTAATTGCTTTCTTGAGTATATAAAATTATGCCCACTGTAGTTTGTATATCTTAGTGTTATTGAACTTATTTCTTATGTTTTCAAATACCATTTTATTCTATGTAATTATAATTTACTATTTTCCAATTATTGTCTCGTGCTTTATCTAATCCTTTAATCTTTAAGAAAAAAGTCCTTTCTAAGTTGGATATTTTTATTTAGTTTCTTCTTTTGCCATAATGTTATCACCATGACATGGTTTTTTCTATTCACTTCATACTCCTCATTTCTTCTTGTATGTCATTTCCACTCTTGCAATTATTATTATTATTTTTTATTTGATCTTTTATTCTAATTATCTTTTTGAGTCATTATTACCTCTCATGTACTCTTTTTATTTTTTGTTTTTTCCCTTGATATCTATCTTCTCTATACACATCTATTTCCTTCAAACCTTTTCCCATTGTAGTTTGTCTGTCTCGCGGTTATTTGTTATGTTTCATTTACTGTCATATTGTATTTTATTTCAATTGTCTGTTTTTTATTATTGTCTTGTACATAATATAATCCCCTAATCTTTTATTTATTTTTCCTTTCTTCCGATAGGCAAAAATAAAAAGATAGAATGGGAGACAGATTAGAGGAATATTAAATAAATAAATAGATGATGGGAGAGGAATGGAAGGATAGGAAAATGAGAAGATAAAATGGAAGAATAATGTTAAGATAAAAAACTAAAGAGACGATAGAATGGAAAAATAGTGTAATAATAAAAAGTTAAGAGTATAGAATGGAATAATAGTGTAATAATAAAATAACAAGAAGATAGAATGGAAGGCAAATGGAAAAAGTATAAAAATAAAAGGTAGAATCGGAGACTAAGGAAAGAATACAAAATAATTAAATACTTAAATAAATAAATAAACAAATATAAATTTTTGGCTATGAAGTATGTGTTTGTATTTCCACATTTAGATGAATCCACATGTTATGTCTTTAATTCATAAAAATAATGATTATGAATCACCTTTAAGATGGAAAAAAATCATAAGTCTCAGAATAAAAAATTGACGAGATTTGTTAAACTTTAAGCCATATAGACTCGGTGTTTGTCTAAAAGGAATGGAAGGCAAACAATGTGGCATTCACTTGCCCAAGTACTCAAATGTAATACTAGCATATCCTTCATTTCAAAAGCAAGAACAGTTCTCTTAATGTCAACTCCCAAACCTTCAAAATTCACTCACCTTTTAAAATTAAACATCCACCCTTGTCAGATTGCTTGGTTTTTTAATTAATTAATCAATTTATTTATTATTAGAACTAAAATTTGTTGAATTTAAATTTCTATCCCCTATCACTTATAATAAATTTTTTGTCCACCATCTTCAACTTCTAATTCAACTTTAGAATCCTCAAATTCTATTTAATGTGTCCTCCAACCTCCTTCACACAATTTCAACCTCTATCCAATTTGATTTGAAATCTAATTTCTAAGTGTTACCTCCTCTACAACATACCTTCCAAATCCTCTCATTCAAATTCATTTCTAAATTTCAAGTTTATCCCTTTATTTTATTCCAATCTTCCATTCAAGAAAAAAAAGTTTCTCTTGCCATATAAAATTAAAGCCAAAAACATACAAACTTGTCATATTAATGTAAGAGAAATCCATGTCGAGTTCTCCTTTGATTTTATTACCTAACGAAATAATGTCTTCAAATAAAAGAATATTATTTTTTATTAGCTTCTCATTACCTTTTAAGTTGTACCCCCCATCGTATACCTCCCTCGTCTATAGGTCCATGGGCCATAATTTCATTTTCAAAACAAATGTATTCTTCCTTCTAAACATTGAGATTATGTTTGCAAACCATAGTAGAGCACCAACAATTGGACGGCATAAATATCTCCTTCTAAAGTATACCCCAACATCAAGGCGGATCCCACAATCCCGATTACAAAATCTTTTGGACATTTTCCATGATTTCAGGGATATGTCTGAAATTTCTAATTCGGTATTGATTTTGTTTTTAGAGTATCTATAAATAGAATTTTTTTTGTCAAGGTTAGATGAGGGGAGGAGGGGAGGGGAGGCCGTCTCTAGAGAAAACGCAAGAGAAGAAGGAAGGCCATGCGAGACCCCGCCTCCAAGCGGACGGGGGGCCGTCACCGGGGTCGGCCCCGCCCCCCCCCCCCCCCCCCCCCTTCTCCGCCGACGGCCGACCCCTCAACTCCCCGAAATCTCGAAATTCCCGTAACTTCTTCAAAACTTGTCCAAATTGGACTTATGAGATGTTTTATGGCATCTACAGGAAATGTAGATGCCAAAAAACACCTCATAAGCCCAATTTGGATACGTTTTGAAGAAGTTATGAAGATTTTAAGATTCGGGATTTTTTTTAAAAAAAAATTGCGGCGGTCGCCGGGGACGGCCTCCCCGACCGCGGCGACGGCAAAGGGCGGTCGCCGGGGACGGCCCCCCCTCCGCGGTGACGACATGGAGCCGTCGCCGGGACGGCCCTCCCACCGCGGCGACGGCCCCTCTCCGCGGTGACGGCAAGGGGCCGTCGCCGGGGACGACCCCCCCACCGCGGCGACGGCCTCCCCTCCGCGGCGACGGGAAGGGGCCGTCGCCGGGGACGGCCCCCCTACCGCGGCGACGGCCCCCCCTCCGCGGCGACGGCCGCTTTCTGCTCCCGCAACCCCTCCCTCGCGTTCAATGTGTGGTTTCACCCCGGGGTGAAACCTGTGCGGGTGATTTTTTTTTTCTAAGTCACAGGACGTCCTGTGGCGCTGGCGGACGTCCGCGGACGTCTCCACGTCCCGAGCGTCCCGGACGTCCGTGACAACCTTGAACATGAGCAAAGAGAGTCGCCTGGAGTATAACCGTCCTCCTTCACCAACTTCTGATTCAGTTATCCGGGTTTGGATTGATCAAGTTGCCTTTTGGGCTGGGGTATGTATTCAAATCTTTTGGCTGAAATTGTTGAATTCATTCCATGTCTTCTACCGGTTAGAGAAACAATATATTTGTTTAAAGTAAAATATGTACTTATAGAAATTGTCATTGTTTGTTACCGCAATTGGAGGAGGAGGCTCTCAATTGTTATGCCAAGATTGTAGAGGAGGACATCATAGTGTTGAAGACACATGATTTACCAAATCCTGTAGAGTGCATTAGCTCTTGGATTGAGGCTCATTCCATCACTTTGTAGGGGAAAGTCTTTAGGAATTTTTTCCTAAGGCTAGCACTTTTACCAAGAAGGAGTAAGTTTCTCAACCAGGTTGGTGTTGAGAATGCTATGAAGCAGGCTATCTTGAGGTATTTCTGGAGGGAGTTGGTTGTCAAGGGTGCATTTGACAAGAACGATATTCCACATCGGTTTAAGAAGTGAGTCGATGTCTCTAGCAGTAATGTATTTTTACAGATTATCAGAGAAAGCATTTTGGAGCTCCTCACCTCCATTGGATATGAATCGGGTGTAAATTTCTACATTGATCAATTTAGAAGCCATTATCTTTTGAAAAAAACCTTTAACCACCTTATACGGCCATAGGTCCCATATATGCCATGTCATACAAAATCATCTCAAAATATTCAAATAATAGTCAAAAATTTAAAAATTTAGTGCTCACCGCTCACCGCTCACTGCTCACTGCTCACAAGATAGCATTCCTGTTTCACAGTTTAATAAATATTGAACTAATTTTTTTTAAAAAAATAAACAAATGACAAATGAATCTAAAGACTTACTTACAAGAACGCTTGGGGGCAGTCTTCCTCTCAGGCTCATCATCTGACTCAAGTGAACGTTTCTTCTTCGCTGAAGGCATAGGAATTGGAGTAGACTCAAACTCCTCTGTGCTTGGAAGAAGAGGAAACAACACCTGATTGTACAAGGTGGTGTCAGACTCAAAACCTATGACATGACGCCGGAGACTCTTGGATGCTCGAATAGAAGCACCTGCACAGAAATTAGAGCTCCAAAACATAAGTAAAAATTATAAAATCAAATACAAAATATTTTTAAACAAAATAAAAAAATAAAAAAATTAATACATGTAGAAGTTGTGAGATCCATGACAATGTCATTCTCAACCGTGTACAAATCAATTAGAGCCTCCAAGACGTTAGAAGTCTTCTCCCGTGCTCCTCTGAATGGCTCACCAGTCTCTGAATTAAATGTCAGAGAATCTGCAGTAATCAAATTAGTGCAATGTCCATCAGAGGAGCTTGATGCATTGGACACCAAGCTCAGCCCTATCATGAAACTGGAACTTAGACCTTGGAACTTCCTCCTCGACATTCTCCATCTTGATAAAGCACTTGACCATAAAAGTCTTGTCACTTGTGTTGGCGTGGATAACGGTCTGGAATAGTCAATGGCAGGCCATTGATTGCAAACCACTTGGCCTCTTCCTGGAAGTTAGCCCACTCTGCCCAGGAAATAAGCTCATTCGAAATGAACTTTGAATCAGGGTAAAAAACAATCAAAGCTTCATCATCTTGTAGAAACTGCATAGCAAACTCAAAATGGGCCTTAATCCATGAAGACTCCATTTTTTTCCTTGTTGAAATCTTGGGGTGCTTGTTCCAGGAGGGAATCTCACCATCTAGCCCTAAACCTAGAATTGGTAAATCCTCTGGAACATCAAAAATGATGAGGTCCACAGCAGTCTCAGCCTCCTCACCTCCAAAATTCCTAGCCTTGCTACCGAGATTCCCCTTGATCCAATGCTTGATCTTACTCCAAACTTCAGTCTCATCCCCCTCCGATAGATCAGTAAACAAATCCAAAATGCCCATAGGACAATCATTGATGATCTCAACACTAGTGTCTACCTCATCCAACTGCGAGCATGGAATCGTGTAGATAGTCTGAGAAGGCATGGGGGTAGAAAAATGAGGCACCTGAGGAGCTAAAGGAACTATGGCAGCCTACATGCTACTGCCTGAAGGAGAAATGCCAACATGAGACATCAACTTCTCTGGCCCTTCCTTCAAAACTAACTTGGCCAGTTCTTTGTTCCTTGCTGCTAGTTCCTTCTTGAGCTTAGCTTCTTGCTCCTTCTCCTTCTTCTTGTCTTCCTTCTCCTTCATCCTTGCCTCAGCCTTTGCCTTCCTCTCTACTAGTTTCTTCCTTTGCTACTCAGAAAGAGAAGCATCATCACCAACCTCCGAGGCAGTCTCCTCCAAACCCACCATGTTCTCATCCACAAGTTGCTTCATTAAATTCTCACAACTTGCTTTAAGACCTCTCTCTTCCGCGGGGCAAATATCATTCTCCTTGACCTCAAGGTACCAAGGACACTGAAGGAGATGAGGAGCTCCAAAATGCCTCCTCTGATAATCTGTAAAAATGCACTCACTGCTAGAGACATCCATCCACTTCTTAAACCGCAGAGGAATATCCTTCCTGTCAATGGCACCTTTAACAACCAACTCCCTCCAGAAATACGTCAAGATAGCCCGCTTCATAACATTCTCAGTACCTGCCTGGTGGAGAAATGGCTCTTTCTTAGTATAAGTTCCAGCCTTTGGAAAAAAAGACTTAAAGGCCTTGCCCCACAAAGTGATGGAATGAGCCTCAATCCATGAGCCAATATCATCTACAGGATTAGGTAAATCCTTTGTCCTCAAAACTATGCTGTCCTCCTCTACAATCTTGTCATAACAAATGACTGCCTTCTCTTCTAACTGCAAAAATGATCTTTGAATTTCAAAACATATAAAAATACAATACCTTTTTAAGAATGAAGATTTATGGAAACTGCAATAAGCAACAAATATGAAACAAATTTGTATAGCTTTAGCTTTTGAAACTTACCCAGCCTAGAAGGCAGCCTGATCCACCCAAGGCCTGAGAGCTAAATCAGAGGCTCGATGTGGAGGAAAATTGAACTCTTGCCGACTCTCCTTACTCATGTTCCACCACTTTAACCACCTCACCTTATGCTTGGCACTCACCTTAGCGCTTGCAAAGAGCTGCAATTTCTCTCGAGTCATTTCGGGCTTTGCATAATATATGTCAAAGTGGCAAATGATCTACAAAACAAGATAACAAGTACAATTATGTCAGATACTGAGATTAGGAAAACATTCAAACTCAAACAACTAGATGTTAAAGAGTATTAATATATTCATTCATGCAAAGATTCAACGCATTCACAGGTTTAATAAAAATAAAGAAATTTGCCCACGGCCTGCAACAAGCAGGCAGCTAATACTTCGAGAGACCGAGGCAGTCATCAGTGACCAAGCTCGAAGAGACTCAAAACAAGTCAAAAAAAATAAAAATAAAAACACAGCCCACTGCCTGCATTAACCAGGCAGCTACTTCCCATACCGAGCCTCGGTGCCTGGTGAGTATGCTCAATGAGCAGCAGTCAGAGCGTAAGCTCAATCAGCAGGGCCTTAGGGTCGCAGAAAGTATACAAGCCACCTAGCTCCAGCTCTTGCTGGAGCCCAAGTGTGGAAAAAAGTGGAACTCCATGCCCCGGCCGAGGCACCCCTCGGATCCGAGACATGGACCAGGGGTGTCCTCCGACAACGCTTTTTTAACAAACTTTACAAAATTCCAAAGCCTCGCACCGAAGCTTGAACTCTGAATTAAAAAAAAAGAATAAAAAATGAGTCATCCACTGCAGTCTGCGTGCATGAAGGAGGCAGCTGTGCTCAAGTGAGCCTTGGTTATTATGCTCCTGGTGCGTAAAGCAGGCACCAAGCAAACCTCGGTGCGGCCATTTAGCTCAATAGCAGTAAATGTAACACACATTAGCAGCAAGGTAACGACACAAAAAATAAAAGGCACCAAGCTCGAGCGCTTGCTGGAACATATGACCAGAAATAAAGTGAAACCATAAGCCATCTCCGGAGCACCCCTCGGATCCGAGAGGTGGTCCAGGGGTGTGCTCTGCAATCACTTTCTTAACATACATCACAAACATTTTAGACAAAATGATTAAGTGAATCCTACCTCCTTGATGAAACCATCACCATTAGCTGGATTTGCGATGGCCAGGTACCGGTCCAAGTCAGTTGACAGCGAGGTCTTCTTTAAGTCAACTGCCTTTGAGACAACGGCGAGGAGCTCTGAGGGACTTCCTGCCCTGTCTTCTCCACATCCAGTGATCAAAGTATCCTTATAACCACGAATTGCATCGTCCTGGGCGGCTGATATATCTCTCTGAAATGACATGAATGATGAGTTATTGTGAATACGTTTGAGAAATAATAATTTGGGCGAATTTACATCAAATTTATCACTTACCTCGTATAAGAAGTTGATGAATGCTTCATGTGTGAGATGATACCATTTCCGATTCTTCGTTCGTGAATATTCTAGCATGCTTGCTTGTAGATCTTCTTCTTTGACAAGTCCCTTAATTTGGTCAAAATCCAACAGTCCAAGCTGTTGCACACGCTTAAGATCATGGGTCCAATGCTGTGCAACATGGTCCACTTGATTTTTTCTGATAATCATTTCAGTTAGAATTCTACGTATTATATTTGAGAAAGAGATGTAAACAGCTTCAGATTTGAATAATAAAATAAAAACAATAAAATATAGTTGAATCATAAAAAGAGACAAAGTGTTGAGCAAAGTACTTATTCCAATCAGTCATGGCGTACAACAACATGTTGCAATTCGCAGGCGTGACACTGATGATTACTGAACGGACAGGCATATGGAAAGATTCATCATCCTTGTGAAGTGTGTTGATCACCTCTGACCAAGCAATGTGGCGATGATTTCCATCCCATACAAAGAAGTAGCGGTTGGAATATTTCTTCAAAGCTGGATCTGATGACAAATGAGCCTCAAAGGCAGCGTCCTCCTTTTGCCATAAGTCTGACCATGAAGCCCTGTCTGACTCCGTGAAACTCAATTCTTCCATCCTGAAACTCTTCAAGGAGAGATAGAAGCACGATGAAGCTCGTCTGTATCCACGAGTGAATTCAGCTTTGAGCTTCTGGATATCATTCTTCAAGGGCTCCCTCACATCCTTCATAGGAATCATCCTACATAGGGGTACGTCAATCTCCAACGCAGATATCTCTATCGCATTCTAAAGTACCAAGTGGGAGCTTTCGATTACAGCCCTGCGCATCTTGTCCTCGACCTCTGCTAAGCAATCTGCAGTATAGTCCATACCCATGGCAGGGCTATGCACCTGTTCAATGCCCTAGTCGGCATACCATGCATTTCAGTTAATACACATTATGCTTGAATTCCACCACCTAGCACACTACCATTGATAACTGAATGTATCCACAAAACCAGTGTATGAATTCCGAAATAAAAAGAATACAAGAGCATACATTTAAAACAAATTGAATTGGTTCGCTTACCTTTACTGAAATGCTATCAGGACTTGGCAGCTCCGGAAGCGATATCCCGAGGTTCGAGTTCACGCAGGGGAATTCCAAGTGGTCTTCAGCTGCGAAATCTGCCTGCAATTTCCCAAAAAAAACCTAAACAGAAGTTAATATGGGCTGTGTGAGGTTACTATGTTGCAGGCAGTAAAGATTCACAAACATTCGATGTTGGGTTTTGTTCCCTCGACCATAAGCACGTACTTAGTAGCAACACCAATAGAGCAGCACACCTTTGACTTGCTTGGTATACGGGTTTGCACAAAGGCAATTGAAACAAAGTTCAGAAATTAACTGAGACCAACATCGAGTAATCCAAATTTCCCAGTATCAGCTGCAACTGTCTAAGTTGGACAACTGTGTAAAGGATTCTGGCCACTCATTCAAGGAACTGCAATTCTCCAAGTTGAGCCTCCGAATCTTACCTCTTCGACAGCGTTGGAATTCAGTGCTGAGCTCAGCAGCTCCGGGAGCTGATTGGAATGGACTGCTTCTTCAACCTGCGAGCATTGACCGAGAGTATCCACACAATTATTGTAAGGAACTTCATGTTGCCAAGGTGCTAGGGTTTCGTAGGGAATCTATTCGCAAGAAGCAGGAGCCTTGGTACAAATCTGCTAGGATATGTAAGCAAGGTGATAAGGGACGCTGCGCTAATCAACAGCTGCAAAGGTAGAAGCCTGCATCAGACCAACGTACCTGCTCAGCAAGAAGAATCGGTGACGGAAGCTCGGCCGGCGTCTCGCTCGAACCAGGTGGAACAGCGTCTCCGGACACAGAGACTGAACTTCAAAGCGAGACCCCTGTACACACTCGCGGCCCCTGCCCCGAGAGACTCTGCTTGAGCAAATTGATGGTCCTTCATAATTAGTCAGGTCTCCCACTCCAGCCGATTCATTAATTACTTGTTTGTGATACCAACGAGCTCACTAATGGGATTTCTCTTAGTACGTGTAATTCTTATGCCTAAAATTCTGTAACTAAACCTATTCATTGAAAACTATGCTATAGAGTGAGTTTGGGCGGGCTAGATATATTGAAATAGTTACACTACACGTGAAAAAAGAAAATTACTGATAATGAATTAAAGAGCAAGAAAAGAAAGAAGTCTTCTACCTGACATGTAGAAGCCAATTCTTTGATTTTTAGGCTGTGACATTCATCTAATAAGCAATCCACTTCTGCAATACGGCTTAGAGCATCCTTCTCTTTTCGTCTCCTCTGGGCTGTGATCTGCTTCGAATTACCCCAATGAGAACCTCGCCTTCTCCCTCTACCTCTAGTCGTACATGATCTAGGAGCCCTAAGCACTCTTACATTCGGTACTACCTCTTCCCTCATGTGTCTTACTAACGCACTTCTATCAACATAAGACTAACTAAGAAGATTGTCATGAATCAAGTAGTGTCTACTTATGCATCACTCTAGACTTTGTCTATCCCCTCTTTATATTCATATAGTGCCAACATAGTGCCGTGTAATGCTCGTGTCAGTATTTTAGTTAATAGTAATATTAGTAAAAAATTGAATTGATTAGTACAGATCATCTTATGAATACAAAGATGATGATCTGTAAAGATTATAACATGATCTTCAGTTTAATTCTTGGACACCACTAATTGCCTTAAGGTGACCTGTACTTTGACAAAATTTCCAGTTTGACATTTATACTCTAAACATATCCTCAATTAAAGTAAAGGTCTAAACATCGTGTTGAAATTGACGGCTAATTGATAAAATTGTAATTGCTTAAGATGTCATGGTTGGCGTTTACAGCCGCCAAAATGTTTAGTATGTCACATATATTCTTAAATAAAAATTAGTTGTACAGGTCATAGTCTTTCCACCATTTCATGATATTACTTTTAAAATCATGTTGGTTGGCATTCCACACCGTCAACTTATAACTATATAATCTCTACAACTTCTTAGAGACACAATTCATTATCTTCTACTCTTCATAACCCACCTCTACTGCGATGCATGATTGTACTTCTCCTCTCTACTATAATACGCTCAGGATGGCCTCTCTGCGATCTCATGATGGAGGTGTTCCATTTGTGATGTCTATAGGTCCAGACAATAAGGTAGTTGTCGAGGAGCGATTGCTTAGCCTCAGGTTTGGTTTTAGAGCCGGGACTATTTATGTGGAAGAAGAGGTCTTTGATGATAATGGTGAGATTCTTGAGTGTGTATTCCAAATGAAGGATAGTACACCCGATGGTTACGTCTGGACTCTTAGCAGTAGAACTTTCAAGGTATACGGGTTATCAGATGCACAGATGTCTGAGTCTACTGTTCTCTTGACCCCCCCTCCTTCCACGTCAACAATTCAAGTTCCTGGTCTAGCATCTGTCAAAATTGAACCCAGTGACAACTCAGTACATTTGTTGAGTGACTCATAGTGACACTCATAGTGGGATCAAGCTAGGAGACACTAGGTCAGATCCATTCTAGAGTCGTGGATCCCATGAGTCAGGACGTCCATCTCGACAGGGTAGTCGTTCTAGTATGTCTGCGTCATTGTCTTCAGGGCGTCCACCTATTCACCCTACTTCCAAAAAAAATAGAAGCATTTTGTTTGCCATCAGAATGACAGCATCAAGAAGGGGCTCCCGATCAGAATTGTCACAAATCGATTTTCGGATACCATTGAACATGAACAAGTGAAGTATTTACCGCCAGTTTACAATAGAGACAAGATTTTTGAGTTGCCCCCTGTACCAGAAGGAGTTCCAAATCCAATCGGAGGTGGAATGGACGGGATAAGCAAGGAGTATGATGGCCACACATGGTGCAAGACCATGACCACAAACATCAAGAACGAGTATGGCCTCACATATCGTAAGTCATCCTGTACTGGACATTTACAATGTCGTAACCTGAGTTGTGATTACATCTGCAGGAATAATGGGATGGTAAATAGCACTGAATGGTCAGGTGTAGCTTTAGTACCATTCTCTGTGGGGGGCTCTCCCTTAGAGAAATCTACTTTAGCATGCAAAGTATGTCAGACACCTCCTACTTGTTTAGCATTGTGCGACGCTAGGATCTATCATGTGTCGTCTTCAGACAATGATATGACCCGTGCGGCCATTCATTTAGGACGTCATAGACATCCTGTATGTCAAGGCAGGTGTCAAGATTCTATGGACATCATGTTTTACTGCATAGCTAAGGAGGTTCAGAAGACACCTAACGCCAAAAACTCTGCCATCGTTTTAGCGGCTAGCAAGCAGTACCTTGCCGATGCTCTGATCCGTCCTACTTCAGGAGGCAGTCATCTTCGGGGAGCATCCATGGATGCTGTAATGGACCAATTTGAGACTCTTACTTCACCAAATATACGCAATTTCGTTTTGGGATCGAAGAGGTTTTTCCGTCAAGGGAGAGGAGTCACAGATAGCATCCTGGAGCTGAAGGATTACTCCAACTTTGATTTCATCCACCGTAATCAATTCCCTGGACAGAATGAAGGCAAGGTGTTTCTGTTCAAGATGTCCACTAATCGTCCAGGAAGCGGTGTGGATCTGGTGAAGCGCATGCAGCCTGGAGGTGATCTTCAAGACTGCTGGATCATGTTTGACCATGTTAGGCGTGTAGCTGATTGGACCACTATGGCATGCCACGTTTATGACAGTAAGTATTGTAAAGTTATGACAATTGCCCTTTGTGATATGCAATCTGAAGATGCTGCTGCTCAGGAGTTATTTTGGCTCTAGCTCAATGAAGCTATGCGCAAGAACTGCCTTGAAAATACAAATTTCAAAGGATTCATGGCTGACAATGCTGAAGCCAACTGGCACGCTGTTCGGAAGGTGTATAGGAACGGAGATCCCAATGATCCTATGGAAGAACGCGAGCGCACTTGTCTTTTCCACTGGACAAAATGCCTTCTAAGGGCTACTTCTCGGAATATCTTGCCAAGCTTTCAAGACCAACACAAAGCTTTGTGCAAAGTATGGAAGGACGCAAAGATCCAAGAGGAAGCAAAAGCGCAGTACAACGTCATCCGCGGGTGGTGGCTTTTGTCAGGCGCCACAACTAAAGAAGGAAGGCGTCATCTAAATGATTGGATGGCTTTCTAGCACTTTTGATACAGACAATGGAGAGGCTCGATGGAGCTCGTAAGTTCATTCATCTCTAAACCTTCCGTCAAGTAGTAGTATACCTTGCTTTTTATCTTTAATCCTGAAAATGACATGATTTATTTATTGTATTTCCCAGGATCTTACCCTTGACAAGAGAGCCGACATGCCTTCCTGCAACCTTGCGGAAACCGTGCATAACAGATGGCTTCAACAATCAGGAAATACAATGACCTGTTTGTAGGAGGCAATAGTAGATGATATGATCCGAGCATTCATGCAGATCACAAGTTATCGGTCTTGGCCGAAGGGAGGAAAGGGCGGTAAAGGTCCAGACAGAGCAGAACTTTGTTTACGCCACGCTCAACGCTCTGGTGACCCCAAGTTTATTGCTGAGGCAGTTAATTCCTACCTGGGAGCCGAGGATTTACTAACAAAGAAAGGAGGCTTGGAAGGTGCAGAGATCTTTGGATCTACAAAACGGAAGTTAGATTTGCCGCCTGGTTCGAGTCATGACTTGCATCGCTATGATACAGTGAATTATTCCATTCCTCGTGATGGCACGAGATCCACCAGAGCACGCATTGAGGAGGCTCTCTCTCAACCTGACTTCGGTGTTGAACACACTACTTCAGTGCAGGAGATAGATTGCGACCCGTCTAAGTGGCACATTGTCAGACTGTCCGGCAAGTCTAATCGAAAATGCCAAGTAATGGAGGCTTATACAAATGAGAAGTACGATACCCGAGTGCGCCGAGGTACACATGGTACGCCTGCTTCTACATATGTAGGGCTGAAGAAGGAGTTTAGAACTGATCGCCATATTTCTACTGACTTCTGGTTTTGCGCCGATGACATTAATAGATGTGTGAAGGGCACAAAGAAGTTGTTTGTGATCGACTGGCCATCTATCCCGCAGAGTTGGTCTGTGAAAAAGGGCACGAACTTGACCATCAAAGAGATTTTGGCTCTTGAAGAGGCTAGCTTCCAACTCCAACAACGTGGGGTACTATCACCTCGTCGTCAGTTCCAGGTTTCTGCTAATATGCCGCTTCCAAGGAGTCATTTCCCGGTTCCTGTCGATCCGGATACACACTCCACGACTTGAAACGAATATGCCATGAGGAGAAGTTCTGACGCTCCTACCTCCGACCACCGCAACAAGTGGAGCACCGCGGGTCTCATGAACAACTATTGGGTGACAAGTGTCACATCGATTCCATTTCCAGGATTTGGCTGCGTCATCTCCTTGAAGAGTCCAAGTGAAACGATATATTGTATCACCATGACGGACTTCTCTGGATGTACTTGCCCCGACTTCATGAAAATGACTTTGGAAACCCTTGGCAAAAGAGGCCAGTGGAAGTACTGCAAACATGTTTATTATATCTTCCGCTATCTATGTGAGATGGATTACAAGGTTGATACTTTTATGCACGCCCCTAGCTTCAGCTTCAACGAAGTTATGCGTGTTCTGGAGATGGCCAAAGTTGCTGAACCGCTTCAGTAGTTTCTTATGGTTAGACTGTGAAATTAAGTGACCAATACAGTTCAAGAATACATTATATGAATAGCGGAATTGATTTTTTTTGGCTTTGTGATGGATTTGGAATCCGCAGAACATAAATAAAGGTCACTATTTATTTATATATTGTCCACCTCTCGAATGTGTTTGTGGTAAAATGAAAGCAAAAAAAAAAAATCTTCCAAGGTTAGGGAATATTCTTCTCTCGGATCCGAGAGAAGAATATTCCATCATACCTTCGAAATATTCTTCTCTTGTATCCGCGAGCACAAAAATGCAATAAAAAAAAAAATTTAAATTTTTTTTAAAAAATTGGATATACATTCTGTATGTGACTTAAACAGTAAGATTTTCCCTCCAACCATTCACATTTTATTGATTCTACGGTTATAGGGTCTACTTTATTTGCATTCATATATTCCAACGAAGTCTCCTAAATTGCTCATCATTGTTTGATTGCTCTCAAAAAAATTCAAAAAAAAATTCAAAAATTCAAATTTTTACCGGAATTGAAAATTTAGTGCTCACCGCTCACCGCTCACAGGATAGCGTCGCTGGCTTCACATAGAGGTATGGAAAGGCAATTTTGAGTCTAAAATCATCAAGAACATTTAGAGATTAACGAAGTACAAAGTCCATCTATCACTACAACAATTATACAACTGCCAAATGAGTTTTAGAATCCTGAAAATTATTTGAGAGAGTGTAGGGGGGAAGCACAGTAAAGTGGACCAAAGAAGTGTTTATCTAAATGTCAATTTCAGCCCTTTTGCATAAATTGCACAAAAGTGATGGAAAGATGTAATTGAGTTCATTTTTTTTGGATAATATAGATCCTCAACTTGTTTTCCTACAACTTTGAAATTTTTTGTACGAAGTAGACACTTTAGAAAATTTTCGTGCAAAAGAGACACTTTAAAGTTATTGTACGAAGGCTTTCAATCCAAGCAAAGTGAATGCAGTCATTTGATAAAATTTGTGGCTAAAAAAGAATCAAAACTATCTAAAAAATAATATTTAATGGCGTCCTGCCTTCCATAAGTTTGAGAGGTATTCTAAAATGGTCATTTCATACACTTGTTAATTGGTTTACAATTCCAAAAGCACCGCAAGGATGTTTTTTAAGAGGGTCACTTCTACGGTCCTTTTTGTGAGTTTTTTTTCACTGAACATTGATTTCATATTGGAAAAAATATCCTCTATATGAGACAATAGAGGGCACCAAATGAAGAAATTAAGACTTTGGAAAAGTTCATTTTCAGAATTTAGAACTAATGCTCAAAAGCACAGGCCCAGCAAGTCAATCCCTACCCCAATCAAATTCACTCGAGATTCAGTCCTTTCAGACTCATGATGATCCCCAATGGCGAAAAAAAATAGAATTTGTTCCTAGAATCTCGACTTAACGAACCGTAACCCAACCACCCTCCGGCCTGGAATCCACTTCGTGACCATACAAAAGGTTTGCAGAACCCGACAATGAGATCACAACTGTGCATTCTGGTGAGGAACATTGTTGCACTTCACACCCACGAGCACTCTGAACTGCACATCCAAACTCCACCCACTCTGGCATCTCCCCGAGACACTGAAACGTCCGCCATTTGCACATTCCACACTCCAGGTATCCAACTCCGCAAAATAGGAATCGAATCGTGGGATGGAATCGGGATGGCTGTCAGCTGTTGACTGTGTGACGACCAGCAGATTCCCGTTGCCCTTGCTAACAAAGCCAGTGTGGCGCCGTTGCTACACCCCAGATGCTGCCGGTGCTGTGCACAGTGCATGCTGAAAATGCTCAACCCCATTGGTGCGGCGGACTGCGAATCTGGTGGGCAGATCTGCGGATTCTGCTCTCGTGCAGCAGGCCCCGCTCCGGCAGATGGAAGGGGAGATTCCACATTTCCCCGGATGAGAACTGAAGGTGAGGAATCCCCATGTGAAGTCAGTCATTTCATTCTTGACTTTGAGAGATATCCACCCACTGGTCGTGTCCCATTGGAAGTGAGTTCAGCCGCATGCTCACGGCTGACTCGCATGTTCGTGATGGAATTGGGGCAGTCTCTATATACATAGTTCGGTGCATAGCTCCGTGCAACCGTTGTAATCACCAGCGAGGCAGTCAACTCTGATCTCCAACATTCTCTTTAGCTAGCCATGTCTCCTCAGCTGGCTCTGTGGTGGTGCCTTGTCCTCCTGAGCGCGTTGATACCGACCGGCGTCTCTCAGATGGGTATCTATGAAGGTACGCATCAGTTCAGTCTTGCTTGACTAATAAACTTTAGGTCAATCTCGCATCTGTAATGCATAGCCAGTCCGTCGATTCTGAATATCATCGTGTTTCTGTGTTAAGCCTGAACTTATAATATAACGAAGTGCACATTTTGTGGCTATACAGTCGACGCTCTCATCGCTTTCCGGGACAATTTGATCAACCCACCCGACTGGACAAAGAACTGGGATGCTAATCTTATTAATCCCTGCCCCTTTCTTCATATTACCTGCGATATGGCCGATAGCAGAGTCATTCGAATGTAGGTCCCTTTCATTTGCTGTACATGTCGCATATTTTATGTTCATCTTCGCTTCCCTGACTAGTCACAATGCTGAAACTATGTGTCTGTGTCATTACTTGGCGGGTCACACTGAGAACCATTGAACTAGCCAAGCCACAAGCACTGGAAATGGCATATCCTTGCAGCGACAGCGAACCTAACGGCCCATCAGTGGGATCCGGACTGGATGTTATGCATTTTTTCCATGTTAATTGAATTAGATCATCATCTACAAACGGAAAAAAGACATTCTGTCCACCGACTGATCTGGTATTATGGTGGTCTAGAGCGTACAACTGGACCACATCCGGTGGCTGTAGTTGACGGAGCAGAAGGTTCTGCATATATAGTATTCTCATGCTCTTAGTGCATTGTGTCACTTACAGGGATCTAGGGAATGCTGGCCTGTCGGGATCACTGGCTCCAGAACTTGGGGTCCTTTCCCACCTCAAATACCTGTAAGTATACCTGAACCCCCTTGGAGACTGATCGACATCAATTCCGGAGACTTCGAAATGCCATCAGTTAGACTAAGTAAAATTCTGGAAACAGTCCGGAATTGAGGTCACGTTACGGTCACTGAATGAGGAAGAGAGGAGCCTCAGGGATTCAGATCGTGACGCTCTCTGGTCTTGGTTTTACTCTACTTCGACCAAGATAAAGTCGGGCCGCTACGGTGTCATTTGCGAGTGTGTTTCTCTTGGTCGTCGGTGGCCAGGGGGCCCATCACTGATGACAAAGGTTCACTCCTAATCGCTCTTTCCTGGTGTCGCCAATGCAGGGAGCTGTATGGTAACAACTTTTCTGGACTAATACCCAAAGAGCTGGGAAATCTTACTGCTCTTGTCAGCCTGGACCTTTATCAAAACAACTTCACTGGCAACATACCAGATAGTCTAGGGCAGCTGAGCAATCTGCTATTTCTGTATGTCCTGTTCACCCACAAGTTGAATACTCTTGGTGTGGAAATTCTATGTCCAGAGCTTCGTCACTTTTTCAGTTGGTTCGGTTCTGGAAAATTTCACTTCCCTGCATTTGAACGTCTTCTAACACGTCGGTTGGTTGTGAGCTTATTGTGGGCAGGCGACTGAACAACAATAGCTTGAGTGGTTCCATCCCTTCTTCCCTAACTAACATTGCGGGACTACAGCAGCTGTAAGCTTCCTTGTGACCTTGAGTTATCCGAGATTTCAACTAGATGGAACCCAAACGATTTTCATCTTGTGAAGAGCTTGTGTTGGTCCTTCCCACCGTCGCATCTACTTTCTAAATGGAAAGCGGGTGTCTGAGATTGTTCCTGTAACAACTTTGTTGCACTATCTTTTACAGGGACCTGTCGTATAACGACTTGACAGGGGAAGTTCCGAACAATGGTTCTTTCTCGCGTTTCACACCCATCAGGTGCCTCAATGCGTTGGACCGTAAATTCCAAAAGTTGAAATGATTACTGCTTGAGTTGCATTGCCAGCCTTAAGCAAACATTGCCGAGCTGGGATGTTTGCTTAGGGTAGCATGTTGTCAGAATTCCAGTCGTCGCGCGCTGAAGGCATATTGCTGACGAATAAACTCTGATTGCTATCTACTAGAGTTGATCTCTTACTTTCCTCCGTCGTGGTATGCTCTTGCACTGTTCCTGTCATTGTTCGCCGGGCATGAAAAAGCAAACTAGGATATGTGTTTGCAAACGCCTGTGCGTGTACCTTACAAGAAAGGTCTTGTTGTCACATTGCGCAGTTTTATCGGAAACATTAACTTGTGTGGATCATTGGTTAACCAAGATTGTCCCGGTCAAGCCCCATTTTCATCTTCTTCTCCAGGCTCAACACTATCGCCACCAAACGAAATGGCTCCTCCAAACCAAGGTACGCTACAAAGTTGCCAGAAATCCAGCTCTTGAAGGCCGCACACAGTTTCATTGGAGATATTCATTACTTTCGCAATTTTATGCCTGCCAAAATGAGACTTGGAGGTTCAAAATACACTACATATTCGTGTTTAGAGAGGACTTCCTGAACTGCCAAAGTTTGAAGAAACTGCCAGAATTTAGTGAATAACTTCATTTTCATATTAGGGTGGTCCAAAACCTCTGTTCGAATTTGGGAATCAGTCTCACAAGTGCTATGAGTTCTTTCTGGAAAATACTGAAAACCCCAGTTTGGTGCAAGATGACACTGGAGCGAACTTGAATGATGCGTTTCGTTGAGAATCTCCATACCTTGATGCAAACTCACAGTTGTCACTTTTGTTGCGATTCTTTGATGCAGAGTCCAAGAACCGGAAGGTCATCATTCTGGCTAGCGCCATTTCTGCAGCTGTACTGGTATTCCTGATCCTGGGCTTGACGATCATCGTATGTCAGAACCGGAAGCACTCACAAGATCTTCCAAAATGTAAGCTTCGTGGGTCATGTTGTCAAAGTAGGACCAGTTTTCCACGAACATGTAACCTGGGCTTAACCGAAATTTTTCACCACATGCTTTGGGGGTGGGGTAGCACGTATCTGAAGCATTTGGTTGAGAGTTGTAGCAGACCATCGTTTTAGTAGAGCTACCATACAGTATTCAAGTTCACATCCAGGTGCTTCGTGATATGCACGGTGTAATGTTCACAGAACTGAAGTGCAGCACTGATTGACCCTGCTTGCAGAAACCAAATTGGCTGATGTTGAAGAACGAAAAAAATGATGGCTCAGATGCAACAAGTATTGGTGTCATGCCTGCAGATTGTCCCAAAGTGATGTGGCCTCTCCTTGTTTCTGGTGATGGCAATACCCGTTGGGAAGCTGAAAGTTGGTGTTCCACCCACTGAAGAGGACGAAGGAAGTTGGGTGACTTCGACAGCTAGAACCCCTTGCTCGATCATTCACCTACGCTTGCTGGCTTGTGTGCATGGCACAGGAGGCAGCGGCTGTTTGTTCAACATAAGTAGGGCTTCTGTAATATTGAGTTGCGGTGAAATGCAATCGTGTGAGAAGGTGCATACGCAGTTTTGTAAGAAGGTTCAAAGGCGTGGGATCAAACTTTCTTGGTTGAAAATGCAGACGAGCCCAAATTTGGATACCTACGTATACAGTAAACAGAGGATATTGGTGAAAGGGCCTTCTGCAACACAGCTACCGGCTGATGGTGTAAATAATAGTGCGTTTTAATCCATCTTTGTGATTGATGCAGAATCTCATTATATGAGTTCTTTTGTTCTACTTTCGTGCAAAGTACTCCTGACGTTCAACATTTCTGACTGACTAAAACTTCTGGGGTATCCGCAGTGTACAAATAATGACCTTGTAATCTTAAAGTATTTGGCCTGGAATGAAATGTCGGTGTTCCATCTCCACATCATGCGGATCATGTTCAGTAACTTAAACGGATGAGACCATCTTCGAAGGCGGCCAGCTATGAACGGACAGAGCAGAAAGAGATGTTCTGTCTGGCATAGCGGGGTTAAGCTTCAGACGTTTGACACAAGGGGATTGAGAGAAAACTTAAGAGTTTGCTTGAAAACATGGTAAAACGAAAAGAACAGTCTATGTTACACATAAAGAGCTTCCAAGGGAGTTTTTCATGAGCCGATGTTTTATAACGATACATCAAGCAAGGCGTAAAATTGTTTCTTCCTCAAATCTCAGGTTGTGTCGCGTTGTGCAGGAGACAACAGAACTCTTTAAAGTTCGAAACATCATTCTTATCTGTGTCAGACGTCTTCATTATCGGATGCACAAGCTGTATCAAAGCAGCTCATCAAACCCAGTCATTATCACAGATTCTATACTGAATTCTAAAAGAAAATTTGAAATTACACAATCACTGGGAACTAAAGTTGCAAACAAACAAAACTTGGAGCTCTAGGTTGTTTTAGATACCTTATTCAGTTGGGAGGACACAAGTCTTTACCGCATGCAACTCTCATAGTGTCTGCAACCTCTTGGTACGAAATCATCTCCTCACGACCTGAATCACAATATGTGTTCAAAACTGCATCAATAATTTTCCACCAGCAAAAATAGAAGACCACGAGTTGGGAAGCCAAACTCTAACAGAATGGAACCACATGAGTTACATAGTACACTGAAAGAGTATTAGAGAAAGACATGGCAACTGTGATCATGGATCAATTGATTGGAGTACGAGCTGTATGATGTATCTCCTCGAAGCTTAGAACCAGGAGTATGTGAAGATCTGAACGACTTGATATCCTCCGAAATTCCTTATAGCTCACGGTGCCATCCCCATCCGTGTCAATTGAACCGGACAATCCTTCTGCAGAAGTTCCACCTTTCAACAGTCAGCTCTCAAGTCATAATCTAGTTTAGCTCAAGATTTTTAACACGGCAAATTAGTTGTCATTAGCCCATCCTATGAGCATTCCTATTAGTCGCCTTATTGTAAACCCTTAAAACAAGACACATACATCCCAATTACAGGTTGAGTGGAATTTCGGTCCTTCCTTAAGTTGACCTGTAAACAATTTCTTTACTTGGTTATTGTGAAACTCTTTAACAAGTTGTAAAGGGGGGAAGCACAATAAAGTGGACCACAAAAGTGCTTAGGTCATTGCCAATTTCAGCCTTTTGTCTAAACACACTAGAAAGTGGCATCTAAAACTTCTTGATGGGATATTAAGTTTGGGGTATGGAAAGTAGACTTGATATACTATAACTTCCGAAATTTGCGTTCGTAATTGTTGAGTTGAGACACCTCTATGAACACCACAAAGTTGAACAAAGTGAATGCAATCATTTGGAAAAGTGACCGTATTACATTGTAGTTTTGACAAAAATCACTTTTGATTTGTGGGGCCCTTCATTTGTACATTACGCTTGTAGAAATGATCCGGGTGGCCATGTTTGCAATCTTAGATTGGCGAAAAGTATCCCTGGGACGTTTTTAAAACACTGTTTTTGGTGAAACTTTTTGTGAGGTTTTTTTCACCAAACATTGTTTTTTAAATTGGAAAAAAACATCCTCTAAAGACAATAGAGGGCCCCAAATGAAGAAATGAAGACTTTGGAAAAGTTCATTTTCATGATTTAGAACTAGGGGTCAAATTAAGTTTCAATTGAAGATGTTTTTTTCATGGAGATGTGTGTAAGATACCTTATGACACCTTAAAAAGTGACTAAAATGCTCAAAAACTACACCAAAATGCTCAAAATCAGCTTTGAGCTATAAAAAACAGCACACTTCATATTCACTTCCTAGTGATCACATATTGCACTTGGTTGTCCACTTTATTGTGCTTCCCCCCTAAAAGAAATCCAAACCAAAGTGTAATGGAAAGAAGATAAAAAGATGAGAACTTGAACTTTCCTATTTCCGGCAATTTAAAGGTGGCCTTTGAAGGGCTGAAATTTAAAGATTTTTGCCCGTTAGAGGTCGTGACTTGGATGAGAAAGATATTTGGATGTCACCACTGGGAGCTTAGAGGACCCTTAAGCCTTTAACCTGGATGGAGGCTTAACCCCTTGAGCATGTTGGTGAAAACAATGAGAAGCTCTACAGTGCGTATTCTGCCAAGTAAATCGTATACAGTTGCTAAATTAAGTAATCCTGGTGACGATTTTGAGCTTTATATTTTTGGAACACATTCACGGTGATGTCTGCAAGAGAACTGTGCAATTACATTTTCCTGCTGATGTCTGTGTAAATTTAGAAAAATGCATTAGTGAGGGGGGGTATCATGGCCTCAGAAATCAGTATGAGTATTCAATCTGGGCAAATACAGATGTCAGAAAGTGTCTGATTTAGTATCTGGCACTCTAAGTGGCGGGCAGGGTGACTTTCGACAGTAAGTTCGGGGGGAAAAGGTGACCGGTGGAAGAGGTATGAACAGTACCGGCCAAGATTTGGCGAGAGGGGGGGGCGAATGGGGAGCAGACACACAGGCGGGGGTGTGAGGGGGGGGGGGTGTCACAGGACAGGGGCCTTCCAACCGCCCAGCCACAGAGTGAACAAAAAGGGATCGCGGGAGCAGCTTTGCCCACTGCCGCAGATAACAGAACGAGTCCCAATCCGCGGTCTACACAACAAAGTCTGCACATCAAGCTATACAACAAAGTCTCACACAAAGTCCACAACAACAAGATCTAATTTAGAACTACTTCACTCCATGATTTATGAGACGTCGAAAGCAGCTGGTCCAGTCTTGGTGAAGAGCAAGGTGTCGGGATGGTGGAAGTGCTTCCGACTGTGAAACTGCAGAAGCTCCAGGAACTCAAGGGGGGGAGAGTGCGTGAGCCACTGAGTATCCGCAAGGACCGGTCTTTGTGAAGATGAGAGTGTCCCCAAGCTTGAGGTGGTTCATCCAGCAGTACTCGTACCAGCCTTGAGTGAAGAAGCACTGGGTTTGTCGTGGGGTCACGAAGAGATCAGTCTGCACAATGCTTTCCTTGACTGGGCCTGTGAGGCAGAAGAGGTGGGAGTCGAATGCATCCTGGCCCACAGCTCGCCAATGTGCCGTGGGGATATCCTGTGGAAAAAAATTACAGAATCAGAGGGAGGGGAGAGGGGAATGGATTCAGCAAGTTGGAAAAAAAAGCAGTGGCACGGTTTGGGGTTTACGGACTTACAAGCCTGGCTGCCCTCCCTTGCAGGGTGTGGGTCCTCCTGAGAGTCTTCCGGAACTGGGGTGGGGTGGCATCACGTCCTGTTTCGGGGGCATTGCATTTCACCGGCTCCACTTTGGCGTTGGCGGGGATCTTCTGCGACGTCTGCAGGGGCTTCTTGCGGGAGATATGGCTTCCCTCGGCCACCTGCTTGCCCTTGACATTGCGGCTCTGTGCCTCCACCTTTCCCAGGATGCCGCTTCCCTGGGCCACCTCCTTGCCCTTGAGGTTTAGGGTCTTGACCTCCTGCTTGATGGTCATTCGACTTCCCTCGGCCACTTGTTTGCCGATGATGTTTCCGCCATCCACCACCTTCTTCCGGGAGATGTTGCAGCCCCCCCCCGTCGGGTCGGAGCCTCCTGGTCCCTTCGCATCGACCTGGGAGGGCTCGGTTTCCGGGTAGCCGCCTCGGTGCATCGTGACCACCAGACAATCTTCGTCCACCATCTCGAAAATGAGAAGGTCGCCGACACCAACGTCCAGGTCAGTCACAAACTTCGCCCATTTGCCGCCAACAGACACCCAACCGTAGGGGGCTCGACCCGGTTCGATGCGACGCAGCTGGAGGCGCCACTCCTCGGGGCTGCTGATGGATGTCACCAAGGTAGCGGAGTCGGAGAAGGGGAATCCACAACGCGCTGTAAAGGTCTTCGGGATCCCCTGCGCTCAGACAACCGGGGCATCAGCAGCAAAACCAACGAGGGACAACCGAAATCAAACAAGCAAAGGAATGGGGGAGAGCATACCAGGTAGTGAAGGTCCCCGGGCGACCTCACGGAAACAGCGAAGTAGAAGGCGCGGACCTCATCCAGTTCTCGAAGCACGACGCCATGCAGGTCGTCCAGCACCTCCCCGTGGAGAACCTCAGCCATAGCGAACCAAACAAAACAAAGGGTTTCTTCACCTGGAGAGAAGAAGAGCACAATGAAGGGAGGAGTGGGGGCGGGCAACGAGGGAAGGAGATGCGGAAGAAGTGAGAGAAGCTCCGCCATCTCGGGGGAGGGTGAAGGAGAGAGGAGCCGCCCTCCATTAATTCTCCGCCGTCTCCAGTGAACCCCCAAGCTGTCGATGTCGTGATGATGGAAACCGCAAGTGCTGGGGACTGCGGGCTGGGGGCTGGGGACTGCGGGCTGGGGGCTGCGGGCGATGAACAGTGCCATGCCATGCACAGCACTGCTCAGACCATGCCGCCCGATAAGGGGAAAACAGGCGGGGGAGAGGAGAGGGGAGAGAGGGGGAGGGAGAGAGAGAAGGAGACGGAGAGGAGGGGGGGGGGGGAGAAGAGGAGGGAGACAGAGAAGGGGAGGGACAGAGAGAGGGGGAGGGAGAGAGAGAGGGGGAGGGAGAGAGGGGGAGGGAGACAGGGAAGTCGAGAGAGAGAGAGAGAAGGGGAGGGAGAGAGGGAGAGAAGGGAAAGGAGAGAGGGAGAGAGAGGGAGAGAGAGAAGGGGAGGGTCACAGCGGGGCGGGGAAAGAAGGGGCTCGGCAAATGAAAAAAAAAAAAAAAAAAAAAAAAAAAAAAAAAAAAAAGTAACAAGGCGAAACAGTGAGGGGGGGTAGAGGGAGAGAGAGAAGGGGAGGGGGGGAATGAGATGAGGGAGAGAGAGATAACATGGACAAATGAAAAAATGAAAAAAAATAAAAACAGTAAGAAGGATAAAACAGCGAAGGGGGGTAGAGGGAGAGAGAGAAGGGGAGGGGGGGGATGAGATGAGGGAGAGAGAGATAACATGGACAAAGGCCAAAATGAAAAAAAATAAAAACAGTGAGAAGGATAAAATAGCGAAGGGGGTAGAGGGAGAGAGAGAAGGGGAGGGGGGGGATGAGATGAGGGAGAGAGAGATAACATGGACAAATGAAAAAATGAAAAAAAATAAAAACAGTGAGAAGGATAAAACAGCGAAGGGGGTAGAGGGAGAGAGAGAAGGGGAGGGGGGGAATGAGATGAGGGAGAGAGAGATAACATGGACAAAGGCCAAAATGAAAAAAAATAAAAACAGTGAGAAGGATAAAATAGCGAAGGGGGTAGAGGGAGAGAGAGAAGGGGAGGGGGGGGATGAGATGAGGGAGAGAGAGATAACATGGACAAATGAAAAAATGAAAAAAAATAAAAACAGTGAGAAGGATAAAACAGCGAAGGGGGTAGAGGGAGAGAGAGAAGGGGAGGGGGGGAATGAGATGAGGGAGAGAGAGATAACATGGACAAAGGCCAAAATGAAAAAAAATAAAAACAGTGAGAAGGATAAAACAGCGAAGGGGGTAGAGGGAGAGAGAGAAGGGGAGGGGGGGGATGAGATGAGGGAGAGAGAGATAACATGGACAAAGGCCAAAATGAAAAAAAATAAAAACAGTGAGAAGGATAAAACAACGAAGGGGGTAGAGGGAGAGAGAGAAGGGGAGGGGGGGAATGAGATGAGGGAGAGAGAGATAACATGGACAAATGAAAAAATGAAAAAAAATAAAAACAGTGAGAAGGATAAAACAGCGAAGGGGGTAGAGGGAGAGAGAGAAGGGGAGGGGGGGGAATGAGATGAGGGAGAGAGAGATAACATGGACAAAGGCCAAAATGAAAAAAAATAAAAACAGTGAGAAGGGGAGGGGGGGAAGGAATGTTCACAATCAAGGACAAGGGAATGCGAGGGATTCAAAAGGGAAAGAAGTGAAGCACGCTGAAAAAAATGAACAGAAACAATTACAGCAGGACAATGGGGAAAAAGAAACCAATTACAAAAGAGTCCCGGCACCATCGTAGGGGTTGGAAAAACGAGGCAACGAACTGCCTTTCTCATTACAGAAATGTGGTCATTCAAAACGTAGAGTCTCAGACACTACCTGCTATCCCTCTGGGAGACGAAGTCTACCACCTGCAACTACTCAAAAAACTGCAGTGCCGCGGGGTGTGCCCCCTGGGTTCAAAGTTCTGGAGTTCCTCGTTTGCATGAAGACCGAAATGGACCACGTTCAGATCCTGGATGCCGTGAAGACTAGCAGCAGCAGCTCGGTCAAGCGGGCTGGGGGCTTCTCAGTCGCACGCCTCAGCAACTGTGCCGCATGGTTGGTTTAGCGCCACGACTGTAACTTCCCTGCCCAGGAGTGCGGCAAATCACCTCGCCCACCCACGCAAGTCCTTGAAGTGCCCGTACTCGACCCTGCAGCAACCAAGTTCAACCATTTGTGCAGAGATGAGGAAACACGTTAGGATTGGAGGCGACTTAGCCTCTCGTGAATGACATGGTAGCAACTTTGACGGCACATCCATTTCCATCCACATGCAGGACAATACCAACGCCCAATAGCACCGCATTCGATGCACTTCCGCTTCAATGAAGACTGCCAGTGGGAGTGAACAGGGGGAGGGCGTCTCTGCCGTGGAGGGGGACGAGCCACCGCGCGAGGCCTTTTCTGCAACCAATCCGCCACCAGGTGTTTGCCAACAGCAATGTTGAACTGCATGTGAGTTCTAACTCTCAAACCGAGACTCTCCATCTGGGAACAGTAGACAACGTAGGAATTCACCATACTCTGGTCGATAATGAAGAAAAAGAGTTTGTGCCACCATTTATGGGACTTGAGCTGTGAGGAGTAGTTACTTCGAATCTGATCCGTGACATCGACGCCCCTCATGTATTCCTGATATTGGACATGGATAGGGGAGGAAGGTACCTTGAGCTGCCCTCTCATGCCAGGTATTCTACGGAGAACAGAAACGCCTGGCTCCCAGGGACTAGCCGCAGTACTCAACAGTGTGACAAGACATTTGTCTTGCCACGATACAACTGCCATCTGCCTGTGATCATGAACCCGAATTAGCAGGGAGCCTCTCTCTGCATCCTTCGTATTGCGGTAAAGGCCACTGGGCAGATTTTTACTGGAAAGCCGCACAGTTCCAGTAGCCCACATGCCTCGGGCCATGAGCTCGTGGAAGAGGTTGACGCTCGCAAATGCATTGTCCACGACCAGGTGGTGCCACCTCCGCTCAAGACCTTCGACCATGCGTATGACGACATGGTATCCTAGCCCATACCATCCGAGGCCAGTGCCTTCACCGAGGTAGACCTCAATGTTGGAGACGAACCTGGACTTCGAGCTGGCCAAGACCCAGCACTTAATCCCGAATCTGATTGGTTTATCTTTCATGAATTGCCGAATAAAGCAATACCTACCCTTGTAAGGAATTATACACTCGTCCACTGTAAGTTCACGTTCCAGATTGTAGATCTCCTTTGACACCTTCACGAACATGTCAACAACCCACCTCGTTTTAGCTATCCTGTCAAACTATCTCGAACCTACATCTCTGACCACCTCGCGATTATCCACAAGGTGCAAGCACCTGAGCAAATCCTCCCATCTCGCAAGTGTCATAACACTGGACACTAGACTGCAGTGAATGAATCCTTCCTTGCGCATCCAGTAATGCTTCACGGACGGGAGTCTCTTCACGCCCATTAGAATGCAGATTCCGAGCCTAGCTCTAAGCTCAGCTATGCACACATCTTTCCACCGAGGGCCCCCCTTTGTTCTCGCATCGCCTGGAACTCCGCTCCCCTGCCTGGCGTAACGGTTCGTCTCGGCCACAATCCTCCCCAGCACCTCAGGAGTCCAATACAGATCAAAAACAGACGAAGGCTGGGGCAGAGAGTCTGGTGGGTGTCGGAGGCCTGGAGTAGGCCCGCAAAAGTTATCCCTACTCTCTAAGAGAGAAACACTTTCCGCATGCCACGACTCCACCCGGTACATTGCCTACAGCTGTGCCGCGTCGAGGTGAGTGGTTCTGAAGGCAGACGCACTGTGGCACCAGTCGTGAAAATCGCCCGGGATAGATGGTCGTCTTGGAGCCAAATCTCCGAAGTCTTCCTCGCAGTCCGACCCGCTGAGGACGTCCCCGAATTCCGGTATCCACTCCTCCCCCGAGGAGTCTCCCAACTCACACGGCAGCGCCTCCCCACCCTCTTCGCCATCCACAGTCCCACCATCAAACAGCATGTAGTCAGGCAAGGTAGTACGCACCTGGGGGAAGGTACTTCGGGCTGTGGAATCCTGGGTCCCGTCTGGCCCCTCTACGTCCGAGGGCTCTCTGTACTGGCCGATGGGGCGTGCACCAAATCTTCCTTGAACAGGGGCGTTGTCCCTGACATAATCGGAGTACTCTTCGAACCCGCTCCCATTTGTAGCTCCTGACCCCTGGCCCTCAGTTCTCCCTCTTAGTGCCTGCGCTCCCAAATTCTTCTGGCGCTTGAACCAGCCGTAGCCATGCCCATGTTCGCTACCCTGAGCTCGCACCCCCGGTCCAGCAGCCATCCGCACGTCGCATGCTGGGAAGTGGATGTGGCCCGAGAACCCCCCCAACTCGCACACCACCATCTGCCTCGCCGTAACGCCATCCAGGTACTCCGCGACAACGTCTCCTTGTGTCCACGACGGAGTTTCACCGGTGTGGAAAGAATACTCCGAGAGGAATCTGTTTGGGATGAGAACAGCCCATCCCGCACGCTGGACATCCCAATCCCGCGGCACTGCTCCCTTGTCATGCAGCATCTCACGAACCTGCCCGTGCACATCACTCCCATCGAATTGCCTCACAGACAATGGCGTTGTCGCTGTCCATTCCGGCTCCTCAAAAACGTGCTCATCGAAGTCCAAATTCATGGTACCCATGCTGTCACATGTCTGTTGGGACTCTGGCGGCTGGTAGCACTCCAACACATCCCAGATGGCCTCATCGGCATCCACCTTCTCTTGTAACTTAAAATTCAAGGTCCTCCTCGCCCTCGTTGTCACCCCCAGTTCAACGCTCGGCCTGATCTCCGTCGGTGCTTGCCACCGCACTGGCTTTCTCGGCTTTCTCCATTTCCCCTTGCCCTTCTCTTCCTTCGTAAATTTCTTGGCAGTGCGCCCTGCACCCAATCACCCCCCAACCCCCACAGTACCACCAAACAGATCATCTCTTTTGCCTCTACAGAACCGAGACTCTCCCGACCCCATCCAACAGCAACGCTGAAAACGACAAAGACTCCACACATGTAAATTACCAATGAGAGAGTGAGCTCCTTCACTCACCTTGTCGCTGCCTCCTCTCTGGCACCACCCCCCCTACTTTGATATTCTCCACCGCCTCACATACCGGGACCATTCCCAGGGGCACGACCACTTGAGCGGCTTCCTTCCTTTTCCTGGTCCTCTTTGGCCCCGCCAGTGCCCCCGGACCGCTTTCATCGACACATTGTTCTCCCTCATGCACGACATTTTTGCTTCTTCGTCCCCGTGGCTTCGTGACCCCGGGAACCTTCTCCTGAGGTGGCTGTACCGCTGTCGCTCCACTCCCGAGTATGGCACAGGGCCTTGGCTCCGACAGCTTCCTCCTCCTCGGTGCTGCGGGCTTCTTCGTGGGGGGAGCGGGATTGTCTTGATCCCCTGCCCCTGCCGTCGCAAACTTCTTTCCCGGCCCGCGGGTTCTCTTCACCTTGGTCACCACCTCCGCTACTGTCGTCAATTCTCCCACCCCGCCCGCCACAACCGCCTGAACGACTCCCGAACATTGAATTCCCCCCTCCCCCGCCCCTGCCCCTGGTTTCGCAAACTTTTTTCCTGGTCCTCGAGTTCTCTTCACCTTCATTACCACCTCCGCTGCCTCCATCAATTCTCCCACCCCGCCTACCACATTCGCCTGCACATCGCCCCAGCATTGAATCCCCCCCTCACCCGCCCAGCCCTAAACCATCAGCTCCCCCAAGGCAGCGACATTCACGGTCGCCCCCCAATCTGAACCCGAAATTCAGTATCCACGCAGTGTGACATACAAAGGAAAACGAATTTCAACCGAACTCATGGACCTAGCATTCATTGACAGCCCCTGAACCCTAAACTCCACTCACCTGATCCGGAAACAGAACCACGCCCACCATGTCCGGCGTTACCCGAGCCATGGGTGGGACTGGTGGCGCCGATGCTCCCACCAACATCGATTCTGGTGATTGTGTACATCGCGACCTCGCGCGCTGCTTCATCGACTGCTTCGGAAGGACCTCCATAACTTGGATAAATGTCTGTCTTGAGCAAGGTTCTGACAAAATCGGGAAATTGGTGCCGTTCCTTCCAACCGAGCAACCTTGCTGCGTGGCGATACCACAAATATCGATTCCGTTCCCCCTCCGTGAAATTCCCTCTCCTATTCCAGGTCCGAGGCCTTGGCTCTGACAGCAAGAGCTCCGGTTGCAAGAGATCAACAACCTTCCTCGCTGTACTCTCTGACCGCCCCTGTCCCCTCACCCAGCTCCGAAGTGCTTCGACAGCAACCTCCCTCTCCAGACCGGCAATGGCACGATGCGCATCTGCATTACCCATGAAGCAACACAGTAGAAAGCAGACCATACTCTTCTCCAAATCCCAGACGTTGCCCTCCCCGAACCTTGATTGTGGTGCCACACTCACACACTCGCCTCCCAAGTGCAGTAATTCCTCTTCATTGAAGATGCGTTCTGCACATTGGGCCGCCATTCTCAGCCTTCAGACCTCCCTGCCGTCAAATCCACAACTACAAATCACATTGAAGCCTCCCCACAAACCTTGAACCTGGATCCTCTTCAAGCCCAACACCCCTCCGGCTGTTGGATCCAATGCTTGAAGTGGAGCGTCACTAGAGTAGGGTAACGAACTTCTGACCTGTCGGGCCGGTCACCATGCCCACATTGGTGTACGCGTTGTCAGAGGGGGGGGGCGCGTAGAAAAGGTGCCTGCCTTGCTGTGTATCTGCCTAGAATACGCAGAATACCACCTGGTGCTCTCTCTAGAGAGCTAGTTTGATTTTTTTATTTTTTGAAAAAAATTGATTCATGATTCTCATTCCAATGCCCACATATTCTTATTGACGCCAATAACCTAATACACTCTGTAAGTGGGTGCAAACAGCCAAATACTACAAACCGCAGTCCAGTATGGCTTGCAACATGCTCAAGGGGTTAAGGGCTTACAGGTCCACTTGGGATGCTCTAACATGTCCTATACCTGATGGACGCTTCTTATGACCTCAAATGCACCAACTTAATGCACAAGGCTCACAACTCACTGAGGCTAATTTTGATTTTATAACCATGTTTAGGGGTATACGCGGAGTACCAAGTTTATGCCATTTACAGCTTCAACTCGAAACAATCCTCTCTGCATCTCTCCTTGTTGAGAATAATTACTCACCTGACCCAATTTGATGGATGCCTAACTTTTTGAGTCTGAGCAGAAAGTTGAGCTCACTAGGTGTAATTTTCAGCACCTCTGGCCAATTGTATTTCCAACTTCCAGTAAGCCATAGTGCCGTGCGCTACGAAAGTACGAGTTGATTGATAGCCTAAGAGCGTCTCCACCGGAGACTCTGGGAGGGCAAAAAAACGGCCACCTGCTGCTAACGTCGGAAAGTGGAATCGCACCGTTCACTCTGCAACAATAGCGTGGAAGTCGGGCTCTGGCAAGGAGGCCCAGGACACGGCCAAATCTCACAATATACAGAGCTCTCTACACCACTCTTGAGAGCTAGTCAAAGCAAATCTTCTTGGTTTTTGCACCTTTTCGGTAAGGATGGTGGGAAGCGGGAGAGTTTCGTAGCAGGCTGCACCTCTCACATCGCAGGCTCACCTCTCACGTCGAGAGCCACCGGTGGGTGTGGTGCCACTGGACCAACTTTTGTGCCCTCTGCCACATTCCCCGAGCTCGCCCAAAGCCTCTGCCAGAGCCATTTCCCAGAGTCTCCATTGGAGATGCTCTAAGAAGGAGGCAGATTCTCAAGCGCAAATGTAGCACAGGCCCTGCAAGTCCATCTTTTGTCTAACCAAATCCATTCTAGATTCACTACTTTCCGAGTCACGATGATCGCCTATGGCAAAAATAAGATATTTATTCTAAAATCTCGACTAAACGTACTGCAACCCGACCTGCCCCTCATGAGGCTGTTACCGGCAATTGCTTGTGTTTCTGTAATACACAAAAATGGGTATAGTGCAAGAATACGAGAACCTTAATGAGCTAGAGGGATTTTGCCCAAAAGAGCTCACTGTGCCGATCCCCGGCACGAAGAAAACCAAGATAAATGTCCCCCAGAGACACCACTTTTGAAGGTGTATCTTGAAGCCCGGGAAGCACAAGGATTGTTACAGCGGCAAAGAAGCTCTTCAACGTCCAGTGAGATGGAGCAGATGGCAAGGGCTGGAACAAATTAGGGCGTTGGGGTTAAGCCGTCGAGCGAGACGAGACAGAGGATCAGTCAGGCAGAGAGAGAGGGGCGACCAGAGAGTGGAATGGATGCGAAGAGAGATGTTCCGTGTTCAGCCGGCTGCATGATCTGCTCATTCAACAAGTCATGACACCGACCAAGAACCAAGTTCCCTTCATATCATAAAGCTATAACGTTCGAGATAATGATTTTTATCAATTGGCCTGGTCCATAACTGCCAATTTTTCAAATGAATGGGTTTTCCGTAACGAGTAAGAGCTCTGACAGGTTTGTCCTCACCAGTAAGAACATGCTAAAACGTTCGAGATAATGATTTCAATTGAACATCTGCTTGATTCAGGACCCAGGTAGTTTCACAACTGCATAAATCTTCCGAATTCCCATTTTCTCGAAATGGTGATTGACGAAACCTAACCTAAGTGCGCATTACGTCGCTTCGCTTTGCTGGGAATAGTTACGGTTTTCATTTCCTCTGAACCATTCTGGTACAATCGCTCGGCTCTGATCGGGAACATGTGAAAGGGATCAAATGAAGTCGAATTTCGTGATTAACGAATTTGAATATTAAGCTTCTGGTATCAAAATGGAACTTAATGGCACGAGGGTCACAATTTCTGTGACCGTCAAGAGAAGGGACTTCTACCGTGGTTTCCCACAGTTTTACCGTGATGATGTTTACTCATTCAGAGAAGAGCAGTTGACTAGACGAATGGACAAGATCAACGGTTTGCAACAAGTTTTTGTAAATTATCATTGAAATCCATATGGTACAGAGTGTTGGGAGATGTACCATGAAATGGTACTAGGGTCCTCCTCAGCTAGCCGAGAGTAAAATAAACAGAAATTGTAAACTATAAACTACAAATTTTCTCTTTCTGCTTCACAATGTTGATTACGTACAGACTGCCTGCATTGCTATGGACAGAGGAGCTTCAAAAATCGGCCAACTGTCGTAGTGGCCAACAGACAATCGATTCTGGCTAAACTGCGGTAGCAGCTGGCGTGCCATACGTCGCGGTGCCGGTCTTGATGTTGGTAGCCCTAGTGTTAGTGTAACCCACATCGCTGCTTCTGAAGAAGCCCGCTTGCAAGGACAGGAGGTACAGGAGCTCGAAGAAAGCGAGGATGATGATGAAGGCTTCCAAAGTTTTCTGAATCAGATGGAAACAAAAATAGTGAGAATTTGCACATGGTAGATACCTGCAAGGTCATGGACAATGCAGCTAGGGTCGATGGAAAGCTGTAGTTGTGAGTTTTAAAACTTACAAGTCTTTTTTGACGGTTGCTACCTCCCGTGTGAATCTCCTTGCAGGCCACACCCATGGCCAGCAGAGTTAGGAGCCACGCAATGAGAGAAGTAGAGGCAGCCGAGGACAAGCTGTCGCTGCGCCACACTCGCAAGTGGTTAGCGCCAGCGAACACTGATGCCAGACCCACCATGCATGCGATGAGCGCCAGAGGCAAAAAAGTTGGCGTCACAATGTTCCCTGCAACACAATCGAAATCCATAGCTCCTGCGGTGTCAGATGATTTTCCATTGCTACCAACTATTTGAGAAGACCTATGTCTGGGTCCTGTAAAAACCATACTGATGACAAAACATAACACAATATACATGGTTTCTGATCTCTACCAGCTTCTGATGGATAAATGGCCTCACATAAATCTCTGTGAAAAACACCCGACATCATAACTAACTAGGTAGATGAGCCCCAACCTCAATATCTCCACCTACAAAACCTCCAAGGCAAGACTGGAAGCTGACGATAGAAATATAGACTATCCTTCAAAACCACCTTCAACTTCTCAATAACAAGGAAAAACACACCCCACGGCCTAACCACATTCAAACAGCCAACATGAATCATATGCACCAGCAGAAACTAGTCAAAAAACTCCACACAAACACACACAGCTGCACATACCACATCGACATCCCAAAACACCTGAACAACATCCACGCATGAGCCATGCCAATGTCCAACAACATACAGCAAAAACACAAACACAAACACAAATGGCGCAGCTAGCTCTAACAATTCTCAGAACTTACCTACAGGGCCAGCACCGACGCCAATGGTGGCACCCACGTTGCGGTTAAGAGCCCAGCCAGCCAAGCAAGCAGAAATGAGATACATGAGAAAGTTGATGACCAGCAGCGGAGCAGACAAGCTCCGGCCCATATTGAACGCCATCGATGAGCTCCGCCAAGCTTCCACCTCTCCACCAAAAAATAATCCAACACTGTGGCACAGTCCCAGCTGCAGCTAACAACTTCAGCTTGTCAACGACAAGAGGTAAGAAGCAGGATCAAAGCTTAACTGCAGCGATGGAGTGATGGTCTCTGAAGCCCGGCCAGTGGGTTTTATCGTGGACGAGACGCATATCCAAAACGGTCACTGTACTCAATATGGACACTATCTAGTAAATTCCTAGATTTGACGTGTGAAGTGTTGGGTTTTGAGACGGTGGTGGATTTTGGGGTATGCGTCCGTTGGGAGCAGGGGAACAGCAGTTGGAACTTGATGGTTTCAACGGATCTTCTCGTGTGTGTGAGTTCCCAACGGTTCCTTTCATTTAGTATGGGACCAGTACCGCACGAGTCTGGGCTTATCATGACTCTGATATGTCATGTCTCCTTCTTCTTCACTTGGTTGTTTTGTTTTTTGTTTCTTGGGATACATAACAAGTGCAACTTGTAGGTGTTGTAACTTGTTTTTGGGTGTTTTTTTAATGTTCTTTTATTTGTTTCCATTTTGGAGAACAACTCCAGTTTCTTTTGGGGACTAGTACATGAGTGTTTGTTTATTTGCAAAGTCCGAATCTTGTTTGTACGTAGGTATTTTATAAGTTGAGTTGTTTCTATGTATAAGCTTTGATGCTATTATAGATTTTACTTTTTTATCATTGAAGTTTAAACTATCTAATAATAGATTTCTTTTAAAGAATGTGTTAGGTTAAATATATTAGGTAGTAAAGATCTTTAGTTGTTGTTCTAAAATTGATAAATTATACTAAAAAGTTAATTGGAATCAAATTAGTAACTAGAGTAGTCAAAGGTCTATAATTGATTAATAAATATGGTTTTAAATGATGTTAAATCTTATATAAACTTCATATGTGTGTGATATTGTTTTGTTCAAATATATTTATATAGAAATATATATTGTGTTTTCTTATAAAAAAAAGTCATGGGTCATTTTAATCATAATTTGGTTGTAACTATAGTATCTTTTATGTTTCTTAATTGTTTTTGTTTTATGTATGTACATGGTGGAAATTTTCAACCTTCATCGTGGAGTCCAGCTCATGCAACATTCTACGGTGGAGCTGATGCTTCAGGAACTCAAGGTAATTAATTTGTTAAATAAAATAGAATAGATCAAATATACTAATATAATTATTTGAAATAATGATACATATTTTAAAATATTAATTGTTAGAAAATATTTTATTGATTATTATATATTTTGAAAAAATAATCTTCACTCGTCATGACTCATTATTAATAAATGATTAATGAATTAAAAAATTATCATTGCAGGTGGAGCATGTGGATATGAAAATCTTTACAATCAAGGATATGGAATCAACACTGCAGCAGTTAGTGCTCCATTATTCAATGATGGAGCGGGTTGTGGAGCTTGTTTTGAATTAGTTTGTGACTCTAGTCAATCAGACTATTGTTATTCAAATGCATCATCTATTATTGTTACAACTACTAATTTTTGTCCTAAAGCTCCAGAAGGAACTGAAAATGCATGGTGCGATCCGCCAAGAATACATTTTGACTTATCTGAACCTATCTTTTTGACATTTGCTCAAAAAGTAGCTGGTATTGTCCCAGTTAATTATAGAAGGTAACAAATCTTCTTTTGATTGATTTAATTGATTTTTTAAAAATTATTTAAAATTGAATATTTACTGACAATCTTGTAATTATAAAACAATTAACATTGAAATTGAATTGTTTGTGATAGGGTGCCATGTTTAAAGGACGGAGGCATAAAGTTCACTATCAATGGACATAAGTATTTTTTCCTTGTCTTGGTAACAAATGTGGCTGGTGCTGGTGATATTCAAGAACTTTATATTAAGGCATCAAATACGGATTGGCAACCTCTTACACGTAATTGGGGTGATAATTGGGAACTAAATCAAAATACATTGAATTTTGTTGGACAAGCTCTTTCTTTTAAAGCTGTTGCTAGTGATAAATCGGAAGTAGTATCTATGAATGTAACTCCTGTAGATTGGGAATTTTCACAAACTTTTGAAGGCTCTAACTTTTGAATATATTACAAAGAATATGTAGAACTCTTTTTGAATATATTATAAGGCTTGTATAATTATATTAATAAAAATTTATAACATTGTTGAATTGATTTTGTAAATTTTACATAATCATCATCTAATAAAAACCAATTTATAATCATCATCTTGCAAAGATAAAGAATTAATCATATTTTTTAATTAAGCGTGTAAATTTTCCATTATAATACATGTACATTGATTATGATTGACAAAATAGTTTTAATTGACATGATAACTTCAATCAACATAGCTTTAGTAAGAATCTTGTCAATTTACTAGAAAATGTAGAGATTATTGATGTTATCCACGTGGTATAATTTAAGTCACTTAAAGCTTTGAAGACAACATATTTAAATTTATAGCAAGAAGTTTTGTACAAGGATTGATCTAAAATGAACAAACTAGTTGTTGGTCTTATAAGACACTTAAACCACCCCTCGACATGGATAATATTTACTTTTCAACATTTTAGTACATGTTTCAAAACAATATCAAGGCTCAAGGCAAAATGCTCACTTCAACATGTGAGCTAGAATACCTTATGCCCGCAAACACTCTAGAAATAGAGCCAAAATGTATGTAAAATTGGAATAAACCTATACAAAATCAATGTGAAGATCATCATAGAAACTGACTTCCATGATGGAAGGTCTCTAAAGCGCCATTTCAGCTTGAAGAGCTGCAAGTTCATCTTCGTCCTCATTCTGACCTGGTTTCTTTTGAGCCGGAACTGAAGTAGGTCGATGTGTTTGAGCTGTAGCAGGGAGTTCCTGGGTGGAAGGTTTGATTAACTGCTCCTCTAACTCAGCCCCTTCAAGGTCCTCAAGCTCGGCTTCCAACTCATCCTGTAAGATAATCAAAAGTGAATTCACAACTACAGTGGTCTTGTGGCAACCTTATCAAGTACGTAGATCTCTAGACTTAGGGGTTATGATTCGAGACATAATCCACATGATGTCAATTTACACCAGGACCAAGAAATTTGAGTTGCAATTCCCTGCAAGCAAATTCTCTAAAAATGAGAACTCAAAGTTTACCTCATCAATGTCAGCTGCTCCTCCGATAGGTGTTGAGAGTGCGTCCTGGATCTGCTTCATGACCTCAGTCTGCTCATTGATCTCATCCATGGTCTTGTCCACATCGTCAATATTCCTGTGTGCCACAACATCAGAAGATTAGGGTTAACAATTCATAGTTGCACATGAACTTGTTGATCGTATCCTAGCAATGAAATGCGTTTCCTAATTAGAGCTCGAGACAGGAAAATTATAGCACGAGAAACCCCTGATCAGGAGATTGACAGAAAAGAATTCCGTAAGATATGTGAACTGGAAGGGACAAGCATCGCACGTGGCTTTGTGGATGGCCTTCATGGCTGCAGCACCGCTGCGAAGAGCATCGACAGTCTCTGTAGTCGCTTTAGCACCCTCTAACATTATCATCTGCATAAGAAGAAAACAAAAATATGCGGCAGTAAGAATAAAGGAACGCGCAAATTAAACAGATACTACTAGGTCAAATGTAGAATTACGACAACGTGAGCGAAGGTTCAAGTGATCTCCAAGATGCAGTCCATGATTCGATGTTATGAGATGAAGCAAGAAGAGTGGAGTCTCGGACCTGGTCATGGATGCGCAATTGGAAATTTCCCAATTGCTCCACTTGAACCTCATACAACTTCTTCTTCTTCAGACATTGAATTGCAGCTGCCAAACTCACCACACATCGGCGCCCATCAACCACTGCGTTCTGCTCGAAAAATCCCTAACTAATCACATCATCACTCAGACAATAACATTTACCCAATTCCAGAAAAGGAGAAAAGGGGAACAAAAAACCCAACTCCTCACCTCTCTTATTCTTCAACTTGGTGAACTCCCTCGCCTTCTCGGTCTCCAACGCTATCTTCTTCTGCAACACTTTTTCCTTCTTCTCCAGCATCTCCAGAGTCTGCATGCGTCATCAATCCACCGCACCCAAATCAACCCCAAAGGACCCAAACCCTAACTACACCCAAAACCCAAAAGTTTAGAAAAAAACGAAGAAACTCTTCTTCTCCTCCACATCAATCTACAAATGATCCAATTCCAGAACCGGGATCACTGACCTCATTGAGCTTATCGAGCGTGGAGAGGGTGGAGACCGGCTCCTTGGGCTTCCCGAAAATCCTCCCAAGCATGGTGGGCAATGGATGTGTTCCGGCCTCTCAGAGGCAGCAAATTGGAGCCCACCGATTAGTACAAAGGAGGATTTTGGAGGGAGAATTCTGAGTGCTATGCAGTGATCCTACTCTGCACTGACGACGATTCACTCCTGATGTTACTTACAAGTGTGGAAGGCGGATTGCAGAGGTCAGAATGACAATTCCAGGCTTTTGGAGTTGAAGTGCCAGACTTGCATCGGCCTTTGAACGCATGCCACCTCTCTCACTTCTACTCTCACTCTGTTTTCAAGTTTTCTCACAGCGTGCTCCTGAAACCAACACCATCAGCCAATGCCCAAACCCAACAACAATCCCCTGTACACCTAAAACCAACCACACTTGGCTACTGGTATCCTGGGAGACTTCCTTGCTGTTCAGCTCTTTCGTCAAGTGCATATAATGATAAGTTACAGTATAATTGTCTTCATGTCCTCCGATCGCTACAATGAAATATTCATTAGCCATGCATAAGTCCAAATTTGCTTCTATGATTTCTAAATTTTCTTGAAAATTGTGGCTTCCAGCAGATGATCTGATCAGCTTCCATATCCTGGACTCGATATGGGGCAATTACTTTAATGGATTTGCAAAGTCAGGTCCTGTGCATCAGCAGCATGGCATCGTCTTGAAACTGTGCAAGTGATCCGCTGAATCCTTTCTGTGGAGACTTGGTTTCTACGTTTTGTTTCCACTGCCCGAGGGAAGGCTTCCGGGCGCCCTGTGATTTACACAATATCATATATATATAATATATTATACAACAAACACTACAAGGAAAATGGGCTGCGAATCAACTAAAAACCAAGTGATCTGTGTTGGTTCCAACAGGGGGCCGTGCTGTTAGTTGATTTGCAGCCCATAATCAAGATAGCCGATTTTCCGAGTCAGGGAGCAAGTAAAATGTGTTGATGCGGAGGTTGGGGGGAATTCCCGCTGATGACGTGGTCATCTCCGTGGCCTGTGATAAGAGTGGAAATACCCGGGTTGATACTAGTGAGAGTATTTGAAGAAATGAAGACGACGGCACAAGGTACTAATCTTGTGGAGCCGTCTGTGTTTGCGTGGTTGGGGTTTAGGGTTTCATTCGGAGGCTCGCCATGACGAGCAGGTGGCTGCGATGGAGGCTTGACGGAGGCGGGCGATTGAGCAGAACCAGGCGGTGAAGATGGACATGGGTGAAATGTGGGGCATTATGTATGTCGGTGGTTGAAGTACGTGTGCAGGACGGGAGCTGTGTGTGCGATTGTGTGGTTTGAGTTTGCATTTTGCGTCTCCTTGAACAAGAGTTTCTCATTTTTCTGAAAAGTTTTTGCCTGGACGCACGCTTGGTCTTTAGGGTCGGGTCGTTAGTTCAGTAGGGGAGGACGAATCACTTGGTTGGGTTGTGTGAGACGTGGAGATGATGATGTCTCTGTGGGAAATTTCAATTGTGGTTTACAGTAGGTGGTTCAGTGTGGAGCTGCACGGAGATCGGTACTAAGTGTAGTTCGATTGTTGATGATATGAAGTGGTGAATTGCAGAATTAATACGTTTGTTTCTGATCAGCACGGAAGTTGGCGACCTACCTCTGGCATTTAGGGTGTGAAGGGCGAGTTCTATCTCTAGTTTCAGCAGGTTTTGTCTTTCGTTATTTAGAAAACTGTGAAGGGATCCGGTAGCGAACAGCTTTCTTCGACGATTCTAGGTTGGGTTTTGTCCCCAGCTCGTGGACGACATTTTGAGTTGAGGGAAGGGAGAAATGGTGTCAGTTGGAGTGACGGCGCCTTTCACTGCTGTACACTTGCACGCCGTAGCGCCCCAGGCCCGAGCATCAAAACACCAGGTTATAGGCTTAGTAAACGGCAGGGTGTTAGCATGGAGCCCGGGGAGCTGCAGAGCCATGGCGTCCAGCACCGCGTCAGAGGGCGTGCAGCACAATAGCAGCCATGACCAGAGCGTGCCAAAATTGGAGCCGTTCAACCAAAGCCGCATCAGCCGTCTCATGCGTGAGCCTTCTCTTCTGGAGAAAGCTGAGCATGCGTGAAATAGTGATATAGTAATCTAGGCATGTTGTAGATTAGATGTACGCTAGGATATAGATTTATGGCATCGTGACAAAATGTTCATCGTACATTCATTATGAAATATAAAGACATTTTAACACCATATTGGTATTCCATTGAGATATTTCATTTGAACCTCATATCTATTAAATTGCGACATTTTGTCTAAAATATGTACATCTTGAAATCTAGATACATTCCAAAATATGTACATTCCAAAATTTGTACATATCTTGAAATCTACGTCCCAAGCTAATGCCACATCGGATTGGCTGGTCCAACGCAAATGCTGACTCATCATCCAGTCATCAGCTAGGATGCACACGTGGAGGACCTAGATTTCAAAGTTCTTGAAATCAACTAAAAGCTCTTCCCTGTGTCCGAATCAAGACGTCCAATTCAACATCACCGAACAACACTTTTCTCTTCCCCAGCAGTTGATTAGGGCCCAGTTTTTCCTGTAGTGAAAGCGTTTCGTCTAGTATGTGCTTTCTACGCAAATGTCCATGCGCATAACCTTCAAATTTCCAAGTCCACAGATAAAATACAATACTGAATTGCGTAAACCGACTTCATTCACAAGGATAGACATCTGTGATTTACTTCGCAAAGAATTACTGGAGACTGTTCGCCCCTTTCGAAAGCAACTTATCATTTCATGGTTTAGAATTTAAGAGCTGAGCAGTTCGAAAAAGACGAAGCTGTCTAGCCTTACTTCTGGTTACTCTGTTCTGATTTATTTCGGTTGACTATAGCGTCCTCGAAATTGAATTGAACTGGGCTAGATTGGTATTCAGTGATTTAGACTCTCAATTAATATTCGCAAACCGCCAGAACGCACGAAGTCTTAACACTGTCACAGACGATCAATGTTTGTTTTCAATTCCAGGAACAATATGTAAATTGTTGGGCCAAATCTAATTAGAATACGTGACTATCAAGTTAAATTTCCGTAATTAAATCTCCATTTCAAACCGGACATATGAGCAACATTTTGAACAACAAAGCAAGGGTAAATGCACAATTCTATAGCATTGAATTGACAGGCATTATCATATTCTGTTGAAGACCGGATCAACATTATTGCAACTATACCTGTTAAGAATTGAAAGTCCCATATGATTGTGTGCAAGAATATGGTTGATATGATACTTCTCGTGTCGAAGTGCTTTCACAAATTTAAAGCTCCCGTTGGACGTGTCGGCTATCAAAGTCCCCATAATTGCTGGTGTGACGACCACATATATGTCAGTGTACACACGGAGCAACAAAGGTAGGAGAGCCTGGTCCTCAAAAACCCTTGGGGATTCCAGAGCCCAAACAAATCGACTAAGTACTTGCACGGTACTAATAGGGACACAAATCGTACTGCTGCTGTTGCGGAACTTCTGTTACGAATGGCCCCCTGTAAGATGCTCCTCGCTGGCTCAGACTTGCCAGGATCCTGTCAGGTTGTAAGTTGTAGCCCCGTTCTTCTATGGTTCCTACATTTCTTGAAAATTATTTTACGGCCTCCAGCAGATGATCTGAGCTTCCATCTCCTGGACTCGTGAAGGGGCAATTGTTTTTAAAGGTCTGCAAAGTCAGATCATGTGCATCAGCATCATGGCATCGTCTTGAGGGTGTGTAAGTGGTGCGTTGGATCCTTTCTGCAAGAGCGCATTCTCAACAAAAATTGTACAGTACAGTAAGGTCCAACGAAGTTTACCCAGTCAGAATGAACAACGTTGACGGTTTCTTACTTAGCAACGATCTACATATTGTTGTGCAATTACCCATGTCCACTTCCAAAAATCTCAGGATAAAAACCAAATGGAATTTTCTGTGAGACACCTCGGTACTCATGAGTCGAAAAACTGCTGGTTATCAACAGCAATCCATATCTGAAACAATCATGTGGTGCGATGCATAGATTACTAAAACAATTACTGCACCCAGAACCCTCATGTGTAAACAGGTCAACTACGGAATGCACCGACGAAGGTACCGAAATTAGGCCGCCCCGCTAGACTGCTCAGCCTAGAAAACAGCCGAATATACAACATGGAGAATGTCGGATACCGTGAATCATGATCAGTCCGAAATCCATCAGGCGCAAAGACAACGTCACAGGTCGTGGATATAACCCTGACGGTTTCGGGCAGACAACCTTGACCCCCGTCCCTGACACTAAGAAACTTCAATGACTTGGCGTGCACTCCAAGTCACGGAACAGTGCATCGGCTCCACTCTTGGCGGACGCAGCTTCACTATACAAACTCTCTTGCATCCCTTCATTGACGCATTTGTGTTATTGCGGGACACTCTACCTACTCTCTTGCATCCCTTCATTGATCCATAATTTTTCTTATTGCGGTTGAAAGTGAGATTCTATAAACCCATCTGTGTTATTGCAGTTGAGAGTGAGAGCCCACTATGGCGGTACATTTTAAGTTCACTGCGTCTCAGCAGTTTGACTTCATTCCGGTAGCAGGTGATTCCATTGCTCTTCAGCAATTCAAGGACGAGCTCTTCGACCTCAAGTTCCGGCCGGCGTTGGAGAAACGGAAACGGAAGGTCAAGGAGGCATTTGATTTTAGGGTCTTCGATGAAGAAACGAAGGAAGAGATTCTTGGTGCTAGCAGTAAGATTCGGAGGCACTCGCGGGTGTTGGTGAAGCGAGTGCCAGCGTATGTCATCACAGAAGTGGAGGTACAACAAGCGTTGCAAAGCCTCCAAGCGCGAGAAATCTCGAACCATTGCGAATCTGGAAGTAGTTGCATCGATGATGGCTTTGGTGAGGATGTGTACTCCACATCGTCAGTGTCCTGCGTGACCAGCGAGAGGGATTCTAGTGGAAATTCAGCGTCGATCAGCAACTGCACAACATCGAGCTTGTCAAAGGAAGTGCATGAAACGTCTTTTGTGGTTTCTGCAGACAGGAAGGTAGTGAGGCCCAGAGTGTTGCAGGCTAGGAGAAGGGAGAGAATGGTGAAGGATTTAGGTTCTAAGTTTGAAGTTGCAAGAGAAGTGAGGCTTAAGAGTCCACTAATGCTCCGCAAGGTAGAGATTCCGCTAGAATTCACATGTTCGCTGTGTAATGATTCAATGAAAGAGCCTGTTTTGGTTCGGTGTTGTGGTGCTAGTTTTTGTAAGAAATGTGTTACCGATGCTTTTGTTGTTCATAAAAAATGTCCAAGTTGTGGATCACCAAAGTGCCAGGACTTGGACTTTCTACCTAACCCGGCTTTGAAAGATTGCATTGACAAATTTCAAAGAAAACAATGAAACTTCCTTAAAAAGATTGCACTAAATAATCTTTTTTAGGCAATTAAACATCAATCAATCAGCGCCCTCAGCCTTGGCAGAAGCTCACCTGGGAGCACTGACTTCTTGGGACGGATCTGCCTCCCGCTCTTCAACACCTCTGGTCGTTGCTCCGTGGCACCACCATCAGGCTCATCTGGCTTCGACGGAACGCCTTCGTCTTTGCGCACGCCCGATGGCCCCAGCAGCAGGTGGATATCAAGCTCTGGGATGCCTACCGGGACTTGGCCCGCACCGCCTGGTCCAAAGTACAGGAAGTGCGCAGCCATCGGCCGGCAGGGGCCCAACGTGATGAGACCGCCTTCACCAGGCTCTGGTCTCCCCACGACCTCTTCTTTACTCGAGCTGGCGTCAATCTTCGATGGCAATTTACCCGACCAGATAGGGGCACTTTTATTTATGGGCACTTTTATTCAGGCTGTGACTTACTCTCTTCACTCGCGAGTCGCCAGCTCGGTTTCATCTGGGCTCCGTTTTGGTGTGTATTTTTGTCCTGTTCCTCTCTTGCAATGGTAATAAAGATGCCATTTGTTCAAATAAAAAAAACAAACAAACAAACAAATAAACAAAAAAAAAAAAAAAAAAAAAAAAACATCAATCAACAAAACTACTAATGTAGTATAAAAATTACAAAAAATTATTGTAATTGTAGGTATAACCCCGGTAATAAATCTTGCCTTCGTCTTAATAACGAGGGCCCTTCAACGATGGCTCCCATTGGAGCGGGCTAAAAGCTCCTTATAATTGTTTTGTTGATGAAAAAAAACTGAAATAAAAATAAATAAATAAAAAATAAAAATTTATATACATAAACCACTCAAAATTAATATAGTGGGTACTAATAGACTTATTTGGAGTTTTTAGTTTCATTAAAAATATCAAAATTTCTAAAAGAAAACCGTAAGTCTCCTAAAATTAAAGGGGAAGGAAAAAAAAAAGGAAGGCCCACCTCGTCATTAAGACGAGGGCGAGGTTTACTGTCCGGGGTAGGTATAGATGTGCATAGACAACCATATTCTTTATAGAAATGAAGTCTCGTACATAACCATTAGTAGAAAAAAAATTACAATCACAATTTCATATTGTTTGAAAAAATTATTTATTGTAATAATAATGCATACCATAGTTTAAGGGCAGCTTCATCATCCCTCAGTGGAATAATTAATAAATTTCAAATTTTGATGTCGATCAATAAAAAATGTAATTTTAAAATTCAACTTCTCAAGAAATAAATAACTTTAAGTTCAACTTTCATCTACAATTGATGAAATTTCATTGGATATTTGTTATTTTTGTAGACTTCATGTGATCACTTCAAACATTTTTAATTTATTTGATTTTCAATTCATGCTTTTTATTTCAAGTTATTTTATCATTCATCTAATTTAATTTCATTGTCAACATAATTATTTTTTTAATCCAGTTTTTTTATTTGGAATTATTTTTTGCCGAAGCTACTCCTAAGGTACATTACATATGAGCTCCAAAGGTATGAAAATATTTGGGTTGAACTTCTTTTTGAAATGCTATCACAAGCAAGTCGTTTCCATGAGAATCTGCTTTGTTAAGACAGAGTAGATCCCCCACCTTATCAGCATTGAAGAGTTAACCTAACTTAGCGTCAAAAGCCAGTTGAAACCGATGGCGGATACAGTGCTGGAGTTGATGGTTCACCTGGGCTTTCGGCTTACAACACCACTGGCCATCATTTCTACCTGAGATGCCACTTACTTAACTTCCACGTGCCAAACGCTCCAGATACACTCAAAGGTTGAAATGTGTAGATAGAAATGATGTGAACTCACAACTTCCATCATTCCCAGGACCAAAATACATATATCGCATGTAACACAGCTGGAACACCGCACTCCTATGCTGTACTCTTCTCCAGACAGCAGAAATTCAAAGATTATGAAGCAACATGAAACATGTGCACTGCAGGCTTCAACTGGTGTGGCAAACTTTGTTTTCAAAAGTTCTAACTTCACTAATTAATTGTATGAGCCTTTCATTAGAAACACAGTACGAAGAATTAGAATTCGTTTTCGTGCGACTTCATCGCATCGATACAATAAGCAAAAGAGCCGAGCTGGTCAGAAGATCATGAAAATTGTGGTCTGCTAGGGATTTCTGTAGTGGAGCATGGCGATGTCTATATTTCGATTATAGCGAACATTCGAACGTACCAGAGAATTTTCGATCACCTGTAGATTATTGACACACCTGCCGTTTGCAGTTTCCATGACAGAAAAGTATTATTTACAGGTAGCGGAACTCGATTTCTTTTGGATTGGAAGGGTCCACACTCTCATTCCACATGCGAGGATGCGAGGATATACAGGAAGGACGTGAATAGCTAGCAAGCTTACAAGAGATTAAAAATCGTTTGACAAGCAGGAAAGACATCTCACCAGTGTAACAAATGAAAGTTAGCGAAGTGTATTCACAATCCGGAGCAAGATACAAAAATCGAGCGAAAAGAAAAAAACTTGACCGAAATCGGTAGAGGGATCGTGGTAACACATGCATTGTCACTGAGATCTTATTTAAAAAACTGAAATTGGGGTGACATACATGAAAAGATGAGGATAAAAACACCAAACTTTTACAAAAAAAAGGGAGGGATTGAACCTAAAAGAATAATTGTTCACAGTCAAAGAATCGGCAGTGATCTAGCTCAGAAAGAGCACGAGGCCTAGCACAGTGAGAAGTGCAGCGAGCTCTACCCCGTCTGAATTAATCCACCACCTGAAGATACATGTACCACAGCAGTTGAATGGATAGAAATCAATAAATGCCAGTTGGTAACCAAACCCACCTCACTACATGAGCTGTGTCCCAGCACACAAGGGGCAGTGAGACAGTCTGATGCCCCAAGGCTGCGCAGGATGCCATAAGAGAGCAATCTTTGATTGCCCGGTGTCTAGCTGCCAATCGGGAAGAGAGAGATAGGGCAAGGTTTACCCCGATCTAACGACATCACCTTCACTAAATAAAAGAGATAAGACCTTCCAATATCTGTCTACTCCCTAAGCAAATCCACCACATGCACTGCCTGCTGCTAATTAATCGAACTCTGCCTAACGCAGTTCCACCAAACTAATCCTATCCGTCTGCCCTCGCTGCTTCGCCCATGGCTCCCCTGATCCCTGGCAAATCTGGAAGAAAGCATAAGACTAGATAAATGTAAATTATTTAGGAATACATGTGCCCGAACCATCTGCCTGGTAAGATTCGCTGCACCCGCAATTGTATCCAACTGAATTGCTTCCGTCCGAGTAACACTTAGCGTCTGAGTCACCCATGGTCTTGCAAGTCTCGGGCAAGTCGCATCCAGCGTCCTCGCATTTTGTCAATGCGCAGATAAATGGCAGCTGGACATCACAGCTCAAGTCATTAAGCATGTAAGGAAGCTTGGCAGGGTTCATCGCCTGCTCCTTAGACTCGTACTTTATGGTAAGACAGCCTTCATATCCTCCCATGTTGTTGGGCTCTCCGTAGTTCCAGAAACTCTGGTTGAACTCAACACAAGGAGACAAGGGGTAGTTCCATCCCTTAGTCGGTGGGCTAATGGAATATGGTCTCCTTCCTCCCAAGTAGCAGCCAAGACCCAAAGGATTAATAGCATCACCGTAAATAGTTTCGTTCGACCTGTAGCACATACGACCAAGATCCTTGAGCTCATCCCAGTCCGAAACTGCTGCCAAGTGACCATCTGATTGGTTCCGGCAGTAGAACTCAGCCTCATTCCATGTCTTTGGCTCCTTGACAAGCATGAAGCACTTTCCAGACTTGCGTCCAGCCCTGTAGCCTTCAGGACATTCACCTTCTGGTGCAGGAGGAGGACTGGGTTCCTCTGCGGGAGGGGGTGGCGGTGGTGAAAGAACAGGAGGAGGCGGTGAAGAAACTGGGGGAGGAGGAGATGACACGGGAGGAGGAGGAGATGACACGGGAGGAGGAGGAGATAAAACAGGAGGAGGGGGTGACGAAACCGGAGGCGAAGGAGATGAGGGTGTGGGAGTAGTTGGAGTTGTAGGTGTGGGGCCGCTTGGGGGTGAATAGAACGCAGCACAAGTTGCCGAGGATTTCTGCCCAGAGGAGCCAGACACACAGTTACCCTTGAGGGAAATGATGTCGCCAAGTCTAGCACATGAAGGATCTACACCCGTGAAGTAGTTGTCGTCAAGAACAACAGCACTCAAGTTGTCGAGTGAACATAGCTCAGCTGTCACCTTTCCACTGAGTTTGTTCTTGCTCATGTCGAAAGTCTCCAAAGCTGACATGTTCTGGATGCTGGAAGGCAACCCTCCTGTGATACGATTGTCACTGTAATCGAAGAGATGGACATTTTCCAAATCCCCGATGTTCGATGGAAGGCCTCCATGGAAGTTATTGTTAAGCGCAACAATCTCCTCAAGTGTGCTACTCAGCTTCGAAATAGATTCTGGAATCTTTCCATTCAAGTTGTTGTTCGCAAGAACAATTGCAGAGCTGTTGGACTGTCCAAAAGTTTCGGGAAGCTCACCGTCGAAGTTATTGTTATTCACGAAGATAGCGTCAAGAGGCTTTGAGAAAAGCTCCTTCGGCAGCTTGCCATAAAACTTGTTGAAACGAATATCCAAATATTCCAGATTCGGAATATCCAAGGTCACCTCGGGAAACGGCCCACTCAACTTGTTGTTGCTCAGATCCAGCTCGAACAGAGTTTTCATGTACTTGAACGACTCAGGGACTGTTCCGTAAAATCGGTTGCTGTTCAAATGGAACAATCCAATCTCCCGAAGTAAACCCAGCTCAGGCACAAGTGTACCCTTCAAGTTTGCGCCGTTCAGATCTATGCCTGATACCACCTCCAGATATGACAGCTCCGGGTCTAGAGGAGGAGAGCAAAACACTCCTTCGTAGCTGCAAACATCAGGCCCCACCCACGTCTCAGTAACTCCTTCAGGGTCGTCAGTGATGGCTTTCTTCCATGCCTGCAGAGCCTTGTAAGCTCTCCATTTACTCCAAGCGGGCCCGTGGCGACCCACGCCAGGGGGGTGGTGGCCCACTCCAGGAGGGTGGTTTCCGCCCCGGCCGAACCCAGGGCTATCTGTAGACAAACAAGATATACAAATCAATAAAGAACGGATGCAAGAGTAACAGCCAGCTGACATGTGTAAAGACAGAGGAGACGAGTCAATGGCAGAGTGACATGGGCCCACATGTCTGACATGAGAAAAACCACGATGCGCCGCGAAATAAAACCACAAGCTGGGATCCATGAGCGTCAACAGATCAAGGTGGCGCATGAACATACTACTAGCGAGTGGATCGATTTTGTATCTTCCATGATGAAGAGATGATACTCTCTCCACTCGTTAAGAAAACAGTTCTTAGAGATCTTCCCAATAAAAAAAGATGGGGTGACTGTGAAATGAAGGATTTAACGGTGTCAACAAGTATCCTCAAGGAAACAGAGGCCATAGCACTTCCAACTTACAATCCACGGATCCAATCAGGAGCCCCTCACCAGACATCCCTCGTTGGATCAATCTAGAACTCTATGTAGACACACCTAAGACAAGCATCAAGCACGGCTCTGGTTCTCGTGTACAAGAACCGGTGCACAAGAAAGCGACATCCCCAAAACCCGGAAGTGACGTAGCCCTTGTGAGACATCTCATTCCCATTCCTAACCATCGACATTTGAATATTACAAACCAAAGACACCAATACCAAAAGAACCTACATTGCGCCGCCTTCGGCGGAGAACACGGCTAGAACATCGACATTGCAGCAGATTCACCGGCACAGGACACACACCAAACGAAACTAACCCAGAAAACCTCACCACGCCGAAAACTGGAGAAGATGACATGCACCAACAAAACCACTCCAAATACAGCCCCAGAAACAACCCAGACACCACTCCACCACGTACCAGTAGCTACGTGCCCCGCGACCAGCGCCGCCAACACAGACAACAGCAGCAGGCTCCTCATCGTCGCCCCCGGCTGAAAGCAGGTCAATGCGCCTGCTTTCGACGGCGCCATGCACCGCTCCACCTTCAGTCCAAACTACGCCACCCCACCAACACCGCCACTTTCACCGAAACTAAAAAACCACCAACCTCTGTCCCACACTCGCCAAGCTCCTCACCTCCTATGCACGCTGCTCCACATCTGCATCACCCAACCAATGCAGGCAAGATCCGCCAGTTACTCACCACGACCGTTTCACAAAACACCACACAACACTCACTCACTCACTCACCCTCCCTCCCTCCCCACAATGCCAGTCCCAAAACTGCTACCTTGGAAACCTCCCCACCTTCCACACGCACGAAACACCACTATGTGAAACAAGCGAGTGAACTACCACAACCACGCGGGCGGGTCGTGTCTGTACCAGAGGGTGGAAGTACTGGACCGCTCCACTTGTGGAGTCTGGGTCTGACACCAACGTCACACACCCCCTCCCTCCCTAGTAGGCTAGCTGGGGTCCGGAGACAACCGAGCCGAGAGTGGTACTGCGGCTCTCGCTCCCGTGATGTGAGAGATGAACTAGCGAGTGGAGTGGCGACGGAGGGGAGAGGGGAGGGTGGTGCGACGGAGCATGTGGTGCATGGGGTGCCGGCGCGACGCAAGGGGGCGTGGGAGGGGAGGACCAAAGTGGGGGAAACTCCACAGGCGCACCCATGCCGCGACTTCCTTGAACGCCGCCGAGCGGCCATTACGCGGCTGCCGCGGGCATTCCGCGCGGCGTTCCAGTACCGTCGTCGCCTGCCCCACCCCCCGAGTTTATTACCGCATTCATGACCCTGCCCCTCCAACTCCGTCACTTTATTCCACAAACTTCTCGCTCCTACTCCCCTCACCCATATTCGTCACTTCCTTTCACCTCCCCACCCCAACACCGTCACCCCCAAAGCCCTCCCAAAACCTCACCATCCCAGAACCGTCACCGAATTACTCTGTTATCCTAAAACCGTCACTTGTTTTACTTTCCTATCCAGACACCGTCACGAAATAACTTTCCTTCTCCAATAGCGTCTTTTGCCACCTACTTTTTTATTACTTGATGCGAGGGGAAAGATTTACCTTGCGTCATGACCTATTACCGTGCAGCTTAATGACCCATACCGGGCCCTGCAAAGCACTGCGTTCGGAGGCGAGGACTGGCACTGTATGCGTCGCGAGCTTAGTCACAACCGCGTCATGGGAAGTTGCACTGGGCACGGTCGGCCACTGGGCGCCTTCCACGTCCGCTTTCCCCCCTTCGGAGTAGGTCATTGCCAGCCAAATTACAGCTTGAATTCGGAGTACTGGTTTTGAGTTTCCTTTATTTTTATGTGGTTGTATTTTCTAATTGAGTGTTTGTAGGGAGGGTTTGTGGTGGGTTTTTGTTGCTGAGGTGCGACCATCGTTGTCGGGATCGTATACAACATGGTGATCCTCCTGAGCGGGTAGTCGCCAGTAGCAACCCACGCCGCAGCACCCGCAACACCAGTTCCGAGCGCCACAGTGCCCACCCTCCGGACCCATCCCCGCTGCTTCGGCGTCTCCTGCACCAGCGCTCCAGCAGTCGCAAAACCCCGACCTAGACCCCTCCCAAGCTCCTGCACCTCTCCAGCTCTCGCAACCTGGTGAATCCCCTTGGCGACACCGCCTGCACCTGCAGAGCGGAGCGTGGATCCCAGCAGCGGCGACAGCCGGCCCCGCACCCGATTCATGGCTGCAGCTGAGAGCTCCGCGGAGCTCGGCTGCGTGTTTCTGAGCGAAAATTCAAGAACCTAGACAATCAAAGCCTGTTTTCAACGCCTAGATCGGGACGCGTGTCGTCGTACTTACACTTGCACCTACTGTGTAAGTTCGAAATTCGGGGGTTTGTTGATGAATAAAAATAATAGTATGATTGAATTTGACCTGTTGTGGGTTTAGGGAGTTTCGTTGTGATTAGTTTGCGCCCTGAGTCAGGCGATGGTGAATGATTTGGGGACGAAAGAGGGGGGAGTTGGATTCAGCGGTGCTCGGGATCTGCTAGCAGCGCCCCTGCGGAAGGGCAGTATTTTAAGGGACATCCAAGGATGTGGAGCATTTGCTTTGTTATTCTGAGTATGTGTCAGGTTGCAGACTTCATCAGGCTCGTTACGGGTTTGAAATTCATCACTTGTTTGATGGAAGTTACTTACTTTTTGGACCTCCCTCTCATTTTAAGCTCTCATTTGTCACTATACAGTCTAACCTTGATAATATCACACCATCCGTTTCACCATAAAGTGTGATATAAACAAGGTGTGACATATTTGATAATGTCACTTTTTGAAGATTTCTGCATGATGTGATATTATCAAGGTTAGAGTATAACCAAATACATACAATCTGTCCATTCATACAATTGTCCATCCATATAATTTGTCCATCCATACAATCTGTCCATCCACAAAGTCTGTTCATCTATATAATCTGTCCATACATCCATCCATATTTGATATTATCACATTTACACTACGGATTTTGGAAAAATAATGACATTATCAAGGGTGACAGGGATAATAACGAGGGAGTTTTACACCATGAAAATCGGTTTCAAATTTTTAGGTGACAATATCAAGGTGTTCTATTAACAAGGGTGACATTATCAAGGTTAGACTGTAATTTAATGAGCACAAGTTTTTGCATCCAGCTTGGTAAATTCCTACACTAACATGCATTCCATAAATTCACACCATCCTAGATGTATATGCAATTTTATCATTGAAACTATACTTGATTTGGTTTCAACCCAACAAATTCTGTCAATAACAAACGTTGGACAAAGAAGTTATGGCTCTTCAAAGTTTTGCCCTTCATCCAAATGTTGAATTTTGATGTTGGAGACGTTTAGGATTAACCCCTAACTCCCTAAGTGCCTAGAATTACAAATTGCACTTACTTTTTGGCACTAAAAATTAGTTCATAGTTCATTTTAGATGTTGGTTGCATGAACTATGATATATCTTGTACTAGAAATTATGAGCTAACCTTTGTGGTGCTGTTCAGTACAATAGTCGCCCGCTTATGTACGCAACTTTATGGAACTTTACGCAACTTGAACCTGCGATGTTTGTGCATACTTAGCTGGTAGGTGCGTACTTTAGATTGATTACTCCCAAATAGCTTGTCTTTTGCTCCAATGTTAAAGAACCCGAATGGAAAGCATCTCAATGAATCACAACGCTACGAAGCGTTTTAGAGCAAAGTCCGGGTGGTCTCCCTCAAAGCCAAACAGATGAACCTTCAGAACTTATGCTAAATGATGATTCATGATATGCTTACCTAGTAAATCTTGAACCCAAAGTTTTAGTGAAAAATACGCTTACTTAACCGGGAGATTACTATATATGAAGTGCTTGTGATCACCATAAATCAATCACACGAGGTTTTTTTTTTTTTTTTTTAATTTTTTTTTTTTGTGTAAAATCTAGGAAATGGGCACAATTTTTTTTTAAAAAAATATTTATGTTTAGGATATGGGTAAGAATCCAAAGTGAATAGTTCTAGGCAATGCTCGGTTTAATAACTGTTTCCCTTATTCCTAACTTATACTTCATCACAACACAACATCTTCACACTTAAACTATGGTTGTGAAAAATAAGTTTCAAATAACAAAATTTGCTTTCATAACATCAATTATACAAGACGAGAGTAGGTCGTGACCTAGCAGTTCTTGGCCAGCGCGTCGAAAGAACTCTACAGCAAAGTTGCAGCGTTTCCGCCGAAGCCGCCAAAGGGTAAGAGTCCGCCACACAACAGCAGGCGCTCTGATACTGTTGTCAATAACATCCACTTGTCAATAACCATTGATTCTAAAATAATTACATAAACACAGTGAGTTCAGATTTTCAAGGCCCATGCTTTCGACCCTCTACAGCATCCCGACCGAGAGACCCAATAGGTGTGCACGAAGAATCCTAAAGGATCGGACTGAAACTGCTGCATTGCGACGGAAATTGCAAGACCAGACACACTAGCATTCCGCAAGCCCTAGTCCTCTGTAAGCAAACAGATCCGTGCTGATGCTAGAGATGCTTAAAGAAATAAAGCCTACTCTAAATATGTCTGGGCATACTCGGCTGTGTCCAAAGAACTCACATAGACATCCAACCGGAAGCCACTAAACTGTGAGTAATTTTACCTCTCTCAGAAATTCCTTCCTTCGGCATTTGCAGTACAAACGGGGAAAGCATCGGTATACATGTTTCGAATCAACACGGCTGATGCGTAGCTCTCGTAGCGGCAATGGACCGCCGCAGCAGTCAGATCAGGAAAAAAGCAATGAGCGAGGTAGAGGGTTACATAGCGAAGTTAGTCTTTCGGCAGCTCGGCAATGGGGTGAAGAATTGGTACACAGTGCTCGACTCCGTCGGAGGAGGATGAACAGTCATACCATATGTTGACTTCGGAGGCCACCAGTCTTGGACAAGACGCCATCCTCGTCACAACGCTCCCTCGAGAATGTGGTTGGGCTCCGACATGGTAAGGTGCTCAATAATGGCTCATATATATATATATATATATATATATATATATATATATATATATATATATATATATATATATAATTTTTTAAATTTTTTAAATTTTTATTTTAAGCAATCAATGTATTATCATCTGAGGAATACATCTACACTAAATAGGTAGATTAGTGTTGAAAACACTATTAGCCGACGGAAACACTAAATGTCAATTGACCAATTAGTATTAGAACACTAATTGTCAACTCTAACACTATTTGTACTAATTTGTAAATTTGAAATTCTACATAAGCGCATTTAGTGTTAGATGAAATTTTTTGTAGAAATTCAAATAAAAATTTGGAGGCAGATTTTGAGAACCTCATAAGAATTATGATATGTTTGAAATTTGGTATATCAAAATTGAATTTCATGGAACTTAACTTTGAGAATGCAAAATACATACATAGATAATTTTCTTTGATAAATGGCACAAAAAATCACAATGCAACATGCTAAAGGAGAGATTCATTTGAATTTCATTATATCAAGAATAAAACAAAGCAAATTATAGAGCACTTAACACCATAATAAGTAATAAATAAATATAAAATAGAGCATATATAACATAGAGAATACATAACATAAAACATACATAACATAGAGCTTACATAACTTAGAGCTTACATAAATAAAATGAAATACAAATCAAAGCTTTATTTATATCTCAACATCTCAAATATACAAACAAATAAATCTTACAATTTATGGTGCCCTAACAAATGGAGGCACTTCTTGGCCTTGGAAGTATTGCAAGTGTTTGCCAACAATTTCCTGTAAATGGGGGAATAATTGAGCAACACTCCAAGTACCATCAAGCCCTAATGCTAAACCACATCTTATCATAGCTTTTCTAGCATATGAAATGTTATCATGATCTACCTCCCTATTAACATCATCAACACAAAAAGCAGCTAATTCAAGGAAAAAACGTTTGCTAGGATTAATTAACTTCCATGACCATTGACCATCTACACGGGCTTGATCTTGCCATCGATTGGCTTGTATCAATTCTGTTTTTTTTTGCTTCCCATTTCCTAGTCCAAGAGTCCTTAATTTTTGAAATTATAAATGTGTAAGCAGGTTGATACAAGTGAGTAGAACATGGAGGTAAGTAATTTAGTTTAGTATTTTTTGAAGTTAGAATTGCTTCTAGTCTAGGTGTTAGTGTGTGACCACTACAATTGTCCAACCAAACTATTTTTTGTTGTCCATGAAGATCACCTTGATATGCACGGGGATCTAGAAAAAACTCAGGCATAATAGACTGATCCATCCAACCTTTAGGGCCAGACCTGTAAGTGACTCCAGGAACATTGTCAATTAACCCCCGAATAGGATAGCTTCTATTTTCATTTGTAAAAATGATCATAGGAGCTTCTATAGTGGAACGGCGCCCCCCAGAAATCCTAACAACAAGAGTCATAGACTCTCCTCCCGAGACAACATCTGTATATTTTACAGATGTGTCACCACGGAATTCCAGAGTCTTACCATTATCTAAATTAATAACAAAGTGAGTTTCATCTAAGTTCTCCATAAGATGTTCATGAAAGATTCCTGACAAGAAACCTCTCCGTAAGACTCCCATATGAAATGCAGTGTGCATTTCTATATGCAATTCTTTTGAGGGAGTGCATATCAACCTACCACGTTGTGATAAAAGTACTATGTTTTGTGAATCCATGAACTGTTGGATCCAACTGTTAGTAATTTTTGCTGTTAGCAAAATATTATCTTTTGGATCAATGGAATGAATATTAAACTCAGAATCGGGTGTAGTTAGAATAGACAATGCTAACTCACGAAGAAGTTTAGCAGAAAACTTAACTCCTGATTTTCTATACTGCTCAAGGACCCTTGGATACAAATACTCGACCCATGCACTTTGTTCTTGTCCCCGACCTGCTTTGGCTTTAGGATATAAGCGTCTTTTTTTTTGCACAAGACCACGGGAGCATGAAATAGATCCAAGAGTACCTTCATTTGTAAACTCGTGGCGCTGTCGCCACCAACGATTGGCCTTGACTAAGTTTGCAGCACATTGACCTCGAAAATGTTCAGGGAACTGCTGAATGGTCCTGGCGTTGAGGCCCTCGTTTCCTCGCAGTGTCTCATCCTCAACCATCCAAAGAATTACAGATTTTTGCACGCTCAATGTGGAGACTTGTTGGAGATGGCGGATGTTTTCTGGGATTTCAACAAACGGCATGCGAGGGGCAGCCATCTTCTACAACATATGGACAACACAAAAAATGGTTAATTCTCCCAATAGAAAGAGCACAATTTAAAGGACAAAGCAGAGCAGATTGAACAGAAGGCACAAAATTTGATTCATTCGATGTTTTGTTGGTTGGCGGCCCGTTTCATCTTTCTCGCTTCATCGTCCTCATTCCCGCTTCCCGCTTCATCGTGATCATTCCCGCTTCCCGCTTCAACGCTGCCGTTTTCGCCGGCTGCATTCTCACCAAGCTTCTTGTTCATCAAGCTACGGAGCTCGCAAGTGATGGTGATGTCATGGGACGTTAATGCTCTGCCTTGGTGTTACATTTACCGCCGAATGTGCACAAACAGATGTGCATTGTACTTCGTTGGTGCCGCACCAGAAGAATAGTGCGTGGCATACCGAGCGCTCTACCTGCTTCTGCTGCTGGAGCAAGGGCAGTGCATGGAAAGGGCAAGTCTGCAATCCACAAGAGCTGAAGACGATCGCCGGTAGCTCCTTCTCCGGTCGAGGAAGTTCGAGCAGGTGATGGAGCTCTTCCGATGGAAGACGTGCAACTCCCGTCTGTGGTGCCAAACGACGGGTCATCTGCCATGTCGAACAACGTGAGTGAATTGGCAGTCCTTAAGTTTTACGTCTTTTTATTGTGTAGTGCCTTTTGTTATAAATGGTGTGTAGAATTTACTATTATATGCACTTGAGAAATATTGTCTCTCAAATATATCAACTAATTTTCTTGACAAATAGGCACTTGAGGCTTTCGAGAATTCGCCATGCTAGAGAGCACTATATTCTAGCACCGAGGTGTGTGGATGGAGCTGAATCCACAACTATGTTCTACCAGCAATTACACCACCAAGCCTAGAGCCTAGAGGTACACGGAATGAGCACCCCGCCTTTGCATGTTTTACGGCGTTGTAGGATTTGTTGTTCAAATTTTAATCAAGTATTCACTTTGCATCCCTCAAGCATCAAAAGTGGTCTCATAACGGGCATTTGCGGCTTCAACAAATGAAAAACTTGCTAAGTTGTGATACACAGCTTGTCTCTTCCGATCCAATGATTAGATGCATCTAGAAAAGAACGTGAGGTGAATCATAAGAGAATCCAAGAACGAGATAAGTGTGCCATAACAAAGTCGCTTTTTATTATAATTGGGTGGGGAGGGGATTGATTCTTCCTCCAAAACATGCCCCAAGCATGTGTGATACATATGTGTGGTGTCCACTTTGCACACCGGTTACTTAAGTCTATTGCATTGCGGATATGATGTTGTTGTAGACATCGTACATGTATATGCCTATCGCAATCATTGAGACCAAAGATATGCCAAACACCACAAGGTTGCCAACGCCATTGTTGTGGTTTTTCACTGCAACCCGGCGACGTGCGTCCATGGCGTGGTTGAGTTTTTACTCTCTCCTCCGCAAGTATATTTCGCACAACTTCAAAAGCGATTGATCACGAACAACACTTGTCCCAATCCGGATACCTCCCTCAACCAAGAAGAAGAAGGTGGGAGAGCTCTCAAATGCAAATCGCCAATAGAAGCTTGAGGATATCAAGAGAATTGATTCTTGGCACAAGTACAAGACGCTTATATAGGAGGTCCCCACCCTCCGAGACAATGGTTCACCCTTGAGGCAATAGTGGAACCCAACCTGCGCCATGTTGGTTGGCCTCGTGTTTTGTTGCAATTCCGAGAAAATTAAAGTACTGGTATAAATATAAAGTACATTATACTTGATACATTTTGGTATAAATAGAAAATAGTTTTGGTGAGATATAAATTGTTTGGACAAAAACGAGCGCACTTCTTCCACCACGGGCGGTTTCTTGAAATGCTCCACTGTATCTGCGTGCATCATGAATCCCACGACTTCCTCTTCTTCGTCGTCTGAAGACTCCACTATTTCGCTGAAGTCTTGCACCATCACAGGCGCTGCTAATGGAGACACAAGCTCCAGCATGTGGAAGTACATTTGCCCTGGAACGTGCCCTTCTTCCTCCCCTTCTAATGCCTCTGCCACTTTGGCTGCTGCCACCATCACCTCCTCTGGCTCTAGCAAACGAAGTGGATCGGCTTCAATCTTCTCTTCTGTCCATATCGTCTCTAATGCCTCTCTCACCGCTGTCACTGCTGACCCTGGTTCTAACTCTACCACCTGCACCCCGCAATCCCAATGGCATTGGATTATCACATTCACTGAAACGATCTCTTTCGTAAAATCTCACCAACCTTATTCTCGCATTCGATTCTCTCTGAGAGTATGTTAAGAAAGATGCATTGCCATTGAAAGTACTGTTTGACATCACGAAGTACTATATTCATCAATCTTGTACTCGCAGTCGATTCTCTCTGGAAGTATATGAGTGAAGATGCATTGTTATTGAAAGCAATGTGTGAGAAACTATTTGCTTCTGAAAGTACTGTTTGAAATCATAACGAAGTTCATCAATCTTGTTCTTGCATTTGATTCTCTCTGAGAGTAAGATGCATTGATAGTGCTAATTGCTTCTGCGAGTACTGTCTAAAATCAGAACGACATTCATCAATGTATCCTTGCAATCGGTTCTCTATAAACAAAGATACATTGTTATTGTGTGCAATACTGTTTGCTTTTGGAGAGCAACACTGTTTGAAATCACGACATTCATCAATCATGTTCTTGCGAATGAAGATGCATTGCTATTTGAGAGTACTAATTTGTGGTAAATGAGGTACCTTCTTCTTGGAGTCTTGAGGCTCCCCCTTGTCAGCTTCTGCAAGCAAGTCTTCGACTTCAGAGACGGCTTTGAGGGACTGAGTCTCGGCTTCCTCAAGAGATTTGACGACTTCGATGCCAGCATCACGGAAAGTGTCGGTGAAGTTGGATTCAAAAGAGCATGAAAGGCGAGTATCACGTTGTTGCTTTCCATTTCCAAGGGATTGCCTTCTCCTGAGATTTGCTCGTCTGGAAGTGCTATTGACATTGGCGACAATTCTTTTGAGGGACGGGTTGTTGCAACCTAGCTGAGGATTGTGGAATGGTTTCGGTGATAACGAATTCTGATGCAGCTTTAAAGTGATACTAGCTCCATACGCATACCCCAGTAAAGCTCCTACCATTTTGAATCCTGCAAACGACCCACAATGACATAAGCACATGTATAAACTTTGGGCTATCAAAATTTATGAATAATTCGCATTACTCGATACTCACCTAGAATGAATTTATCTTTGCTTTCACTCTCACAATCCTTGAAAGTACTCTCACTTCATTGCACATTGCAACGACGTCCATAGTTAGATAAAAACCAAAATCTCTTCAATCGGGAAGAGTAAATTCATGTCAATGTGCAGGTTAAATATTGCTCTATTGCGAGAATCTCAAGGGAACGAGAAGCTAATTCAAGCAGAAAGCTACACTTGGCTCATAAACTAATTAGGGGTTATTAGCTACACTTGGCTTGTTAGCAATTGCTAAATTGCTAAGAATCCCATTCTTGACTACAGATACAAAAAGATAATGTAATCCACGAAGATTCAGAAACAGATACGAGATGCTAATTCAAGCAGAACGTAGGGAATCCGAAGCTTATGAACTGATTAAGAACTTGAATTGGTTCGTTCGAGATTGCTAAACTCGATTTTGATTCATTTAAGACATTTTACTTCTGTAAGAACAAAGCAAAAAATTGACCTCTTTTTTGGAAGTGCTGTTGGAATGGTGCGATGCGTTTAAGGGAGAGTGCTCAAAACTGGAGCGGTACCAATAATGGAGCACTAGGCTTCTTCACCCAGAGGTACATAATAGCTTCTTCACTCAACAGTAGCATGTACTCACGGCAAACATTATAGGGTGCAAAATTAGGGCACCATTTTAGAAACACCTATGAGACTGCCTTCAAAAATTCATAGTGAATTGTAGAAAAGTCTAGAAATGATGAATCCACTTTGACTATCCTTCCATTTACTTTCCCCATGCATGACAATTGCTGACACTGTTTGTTTACTTACTGCACTACATATTAGAAAATCTGAAATTTGAGCCATTATTGAGCACTCTCCCTTATATATGGACTATGGGAATGTGCATCCCTCAAAATAGCTTGTTTGAATGTGAGTGTTCTTTACACCTCACCCTTTACAAGTCAACTTACCTCTATTTTCTTAAAAGTATAAAAATATACCAGAAATTGAGATTCTACTATTTTCTGAGAAAAGTACTTGTCAATGACCCTCAGGTAACATTAACATTAACATAACACACAAGCATGCCTCACAAATTCCTCAAAACGGCTAAAGCACAACTGATCGGCTCCAAGAAGCCCGAAATGGGTCGCTGTGCCTGAAATTAAAATGCTGTTATTACAAATAAAAAATTTAAAAATCTGTAATAAAAAATTTAAAATGGAACTTTGACTAAATATATTTCAAGATGCATACGGTCAAATTTGATAACCCTTGATAGGTATAGTAGACTAATTAGATGGCTTTGAACAATATCCTACAATATCCTATAGTTGAATTACTCAAAATCAAATTTTTAAAATATATATGCACAATGATTTCAGAAAGAATCGATTTGAGTTCACTGTAGACCACTCTGTTAAACTCAAAGAGCAAAGCGTACTTCCTTCTGTTGCCATGTTTGAAGACACCAAAGGAGAAAAGAAACGTCTGCTGGGTGGGGCCCTCCACAGTGGAAGTCAGATGTTGCGGCACCGATGTGATTGCTGCGCTTCTTTCCACGCCCTCCTCACCGTAAGCGCACAAGAATTGACTCAAAGAGCTGAGTGTGCAATGGTCAAGAGATAACTACGCTACTGGCCAGGCCAATGTTACACTACAGTAGCTCCTCAGAGCTTGCAAGTTGCCACCTAACCTTGAAACTGTAGCATAGTTGGGCAGATCGAAGAGCATCGGAATAGGCAGCAGTGTACACCATCCTCGTCCCCAACAGAAAGGGCTGTATCTGCTGCATGAGCTCCATCACTCCCTCGCCAAAATCTACAAGTTTTGACTTCACAATGAGATGTCTTGAGTATTTTCGTGGTGTGCAACAATACCGCCATGAATCCACGGACATCAAGTGACGATGAAATCTACCGATTCTTATATTGTAGTTGGACACTCAGCGACCAAGTGTACGGTTGGCTCCTAAGTAGTCACATATACTTCTCGATCCTGGATTACGCAATTTAAAATAGCAAATCCCACAGAAGATGCACAATCAGTGACTGCAATCTTTGATGCAAGGTTAATTATTAACCCGAGGGATAGGAGATCATTGAGTTACATTTACAAAGACCAATTTCGGCTGTGCCAACTGCACTTCCTGAAAAAGGTCAGGTATGGGAAACTTTCGGTGCACTATGCCGGTCTATGCAGCAGCATCGTGTCGCACACAATTTCTAACTTCCGATCTTCAACAAGTATAGAGGACCTACTGAAGATGCAAATACACTAAGCCCTGGACTATGACAGTATAATATGAAAGGCTCGGTTGTGTCCTGAAACGATAGGAATACTTCAACTTCGGCCATGTCAACTTCGAGTATTGACTTTCAATGCATCGTCTACAGAGAACAGAATACTGTAGCACACCGAGATATATATATATATATATATATATATATATATATATATATATATATATATATATATATATATATATATTAGTGACTTCTTGCAATTCAATAAACAAGACTTTCCACATTATATAAATTTCAATTTTGGGACAATTTTGTAATACAAGTATAATGAAAATAGAAAATATAAATCCATTACCTAAATATAAGAAAAGTACTATGTTCTTAAAAGTCCATTCTCAAATATCCCAAAGAAGGGCTTAAATGCTTAACCCCTAAAGATCCAAGAAAGCCAAAATGGCTTTTGCTATTTCGGGCAGCCTAGATGAAGGGGTTAAAATTAATATTTTTGCCTAAGATTTGTACTACATGTTCCCTATACTACAAGGTGTGTGTAAAAAAATTTACAAAGTCATTGTCCAATTTGAGAATTTTAAAACTCAAAATATCGCTTTCAAGCCCAACTAAGGCTAAAAAAAACTTTTTGTAATTGACAATTTTTCGAATTTTTTTTTGGGTAACATGTCGTTAACCAGACACCTGTTCAAAGTTCAAAGTGACCCATGATGAAATCTTTGCAGATTTTACAAGGGTACCCCTTAAAATTTTCCAACATCAAGCTTCCAATTTGAAAGTAATTTTATATTTTTTTCTCTCAAAATTTGAGATTTAAGAATTTTTTAATTCTTTTTTTTTTAGAAAATTCATAAACTTATAATGGCACCTCACAACCGTTCTATTTATTCTTAAACCAAATTTAGCTAATGTGATGCATGTTTTACTATATCGTTGATTTTAGACCTTTTTCTAGAGAATAAATTGCATGAAGGTCAAGAAAGAGTAATGAGTCTCTAAAGTTTCGCATGAGTATACCCAAATTAGTTATCAACATGGAAAAAAATGTGAGCAAAATGTTTGGGGTAACAATCTTCAAGTCCCCCTTTGCACCGTGGAGACAATGCCTCCTGAGCAACACCTAAAAAACTTTTGCACAAACTTTGGATGTTACGATCTTGGAAATGATAAACATCCAACGGTCAATTTTTGGAACTCTAACTACAAATAAGCTTAGTTACAAGATCTTACAGTTGAAAGTCTATAAAAATAAAAATAAAATTGGTTCACACTCCCGGGGGTGCATAGAGGTAGAAAATCACAGTTTTGAGGTTTCAAGCTCCCAAAAACACAAGGAACTTTAGGGGTTAATAGCTTAGGTGTGTGATAAATATAAACCAATTTCATACTTTATAAATTTTTTTTCTTATACCTCAAAAGATGATACATTGATATTATCAATTGTTTATAGGATCACTCTATTCTTAGGTCCAAAAACTAGGAATATTTAACACCATGTATGATAAATTGGGAAAATTTCTCCTTTATGAAAGTATTACTCTTCCAATCAAGGAGAATAATTTTTACACCCACTATAGATTGTTAAATCAAAATATTGCTGTTATCCAACATGTATTAGGATTTTAGTTTTCTCAAAGGTGGTTTACTCTAATTGACTAGAGTCCTTAGCACTTCAAAATCTCTGGAATTATTAAATATGGTGTTACCTTAGCTTTTATATATCTGATTTGTAATAAAAAATTATCGTTGCAATGATAATGAATTTTATAATTGGTCTATTATCTGAGAAGACAAGACATTAGAGAGGTCTTTATTGTTCCACAGTATGAAAAAAATTTCAACTGATAAGAGATGACAATAAATTGATGTTATGTAAAGCTGGGAAGGCTTCTTTCATGACAAGGCAAGACACCACAGATGTCTTCAACTATTTAAAATAGGCAAATTTGTTAAAATGCTACTTTTTGGAGAAATTGAGATTTTCTCGGCCCAAGAATTGCTTTAGCAATTTTTTCTTCTAACGAGCCAATTTGTGCCAATGTCCAAGAGTTCAATGGCCCCTCACATTCTTGGTCCGAGAATGATTTGGAAATTGCCTCTTCATGCCAGGTGGCATCTATTGATTGGCAGAAAGTCGTTTTTCGTCACAAAACATTCTCAATCCAAGAATAAATGGATTTTTCTAAGTAAAAGGAGACTAGGAATAACAAAATTGTTGTTTAAAGGATTTTTCCAACTTAAAAGGAAAAAATAGTAGAGATTATTGTTGAAAAGTACAGGTTTTTTTAACAAGACTATAAAGAATATTTTCCGACACTTTTAAATTGACGAGACTAGATAGTAGCAAGATATTGAATAAGAATTTGAAGGTTTTTTTCATCCTAATAATTTATAGAGATTTTCTTGTTCATTTTCAAGAGATTTTTTTTCAACTTCCAAGACAAGACTATAAAGAATATTGTCAAGAACTACACGGGGTTTTTTAACAAGACAAGACAATACAAAATAGGTTTTGGCAGTTTCAAATCGACAAGACTAGACAATAGCAAAGGTTTTTATCAACAAGACAAGACAAAGACTAGACATTAGCAAGATATTGGATAAATTATTTTGGCCCTTCAACCTAGCAAGAGAGATACTACATAATACTATCCAATATTCTCATCTTATAAGACTAGATACTATTGTCCAAAAGTACAATGGTTTTTTTAACAAGATAAAACAATTATAGATAATATTTCCAATAGTTTCAAATTTACAAGACAAGATAGTTGCAAGACAAGATCACAAGACACTAGAGATATTGTCTAAAGGTCTTTTTTGACTTACAATAATAGGCATTGAAAAAAAATTATCCGGAAGTACAAAGGTATATGCTAACAAGACAAGATGATAAAGATTAGTTTCCAACAGATTCAAAATTACAAGACAAAACAGTATTAACATTTTGGATAAAATTTTGAAGGTTCTTATCATCCTAACAAGACAAGACACGAGAGAATATTGTCTCTCAAATATATCAAGTACTTTTCTATTACATTATAGCAATATATAACAATTGTTTACAATTGAGAATGATAAAAAGTGACAATGATATAATCGTATTTTGGTAGAGTGGTATTTTAATCGAGGGCAGCAAGAGCTTGAACAGCTGCCCGAAAGTCCACGTAATGTGAAGCGAAATCTGCTAGAAAAGCATCCCAAGCTTGCCCACATGTGACTCTGAGCTGCTCTTTTGCAAGAGCCAGAGCATCTAATGCCTCCAATACCTCCGGTGGATGAAATCTATCCACCGCTTTCGTAGCCTTCACCTTGAGTCAGTTTGCTGGCACCCGCCTTCCCGCAGGAACCTGGTTGCACATATCATGTACTCCTAATGATAATGTATAACGTACTGAGCTCCAAGACATCAAAGTCTACTACAAATATAAGAAAACTGGAAACATGTAAAACGAGACTGTCAAAAAAATCAGTAAATTTAAGTGCTAATTTCACCTCAATCAAATGAGTTGTACCGGCCACACTTGCATACTCCAACCTCGGTAACTTGACGACTTTTTGAAGGTTAGGAAGAAGCTCCTCAAGTTGTTGCTCGACGGCCTTGATGGCAACTCGACATTCTGCAACCTGTGACAAAAATGGTAATTAGAATGTCACAATCTGACACAATCTTTCACCTATTAAGTTATACTCGTCATTTTTTTCCAAATCAGACAGTAAGTATACTCGCTATCGGATTCGAACCCATGACCCATAACATGAGTGGTGAGAGTATAAACCTCACGGAATCGACCATCTTTGCAATGGAAGAGGTCAAGTTTATTGCCAGAAGCTGCGGCATCGGTATTAAGAGCAGATAGAAGTTGAGCGGCAGATTCAGATACGGAAACTGATGAAGCTGCTGCCAGAAGACGTCTTAGAAGCGCGTAGTTCACATCCTGTGAATCCTCATCGTCCACCTCCATTTCTGAATCTTCTTTCTTATGAAGCTTTAGCTGACGAAGCTGTCTTGCTGCTCGAATAAGCCCCTGCACCACCGATACAAACTGCACCTACACAAACACATACATGATTTAACACCTTTGCTACAACTTTCCGTTTTGAAAGTCTCAACATTGAATGTAATCCTCTAATCTCAGTCACTGATAGTATATCCTCCCCAGAGGTAAATCTAGTTGATAATTATAACACCATTTCAACCACAAGTTTTAATGTGGCCAGATGGCTCTGTGAAATGTGTTTTCTATACCTTTAGCCACGCTGCCTAGATGATGAACTGAAGCATTTTCTACTTCAACTATTAAATACAAACTTCGATGGGAAGAGACCGGTATTTACAATTTCCATTGTCATACACAGCTTTCCAACTCAACCCCAAAAAAGTTTTGTAAGATTCTTGGAGAGCCTATTTTCACCCCACTTCCAACATTTTGATCTTTTAGTTAAAAAGAATTACCAATTTGAAATCAAATATATGAGTAGTAAATTGAGTTAACTCTAAGATCTTAAGATCCTACGATTGGATTCTTAGATTGAGATTTATAAGGCCTAAGATTGCAAGAGTCAGCCTCTGAGGATAATGTTCTCTTAAAATGAGCCACGAACTGAAGCATTTTCTAGTATAAATATTAAAAGTAGGAAACATAAAAGTGCTTCGATATTGACAGTACCTCAGCAGCTGTAGCAGTGCGGAGAAAAATTTGAGTGATACCCCGCTGGACATCAGGCAATCTCCCTAAAGACAACAAGAGCGAAGCCAGAAGCCCTTGTTTGGTGCTCTTTCCACCTTCACCAACACCACCGCGGCTAATGTAACCTCCACCCTTCCATTTATTATAATGAGCTCCATCTCCTTGGGCAACTCCCACACTGCCCATGGACTCCGCTATTTCAGTTACTGCATCTAACCGCGCCGCAATTGCTTCATGCTGCTGCAGTGGGTGCGTCATCTACAATAACCTCAATTCTGTTAAAATGGCACTTTTAAGGAGGTTAGAATTTAGTAGAAAAAGAGGGTGATAGTGATATTACAGAAAAGAAATGGGTGCTCTGTAATGTCACCATTTTGGAAGCATAACCAAATATGCCACCGAAATAACAGTTTGTGACGGAATTGCCCATCTATTCAATTATGAGTCATTAATTGCAAAGTTAGGAAGTAGATTCTTCTTCCTGCCTTAATATACTACGTAAATAGACCACAATAATGGCAAGGCTTACCCAATGACGCATCAAGCGTGCACCAAAAGGGGTGTGAGTGTGGTCCATGAGCCAAAGTAAAGTGCCCTTGTCAGTTCCGTCTCCATTGTTTCTTAGAATCTGCAAAACACCAAAAGAATCAGATAAATACCTCAAAATAAAAAGCAGTGACCCAAAGCGATGTTCAGGTGCAGAAGTAAAAACCTCAAGCTGCCGAAGAGCATTTGGCGAGAGGCTCATCTCACTATGGTCTGCAAACGTGCAAAAGGAAGCTCCGATTTGAAGAACTTTTTCCAACCCAAACTGCCTGAGGTAGCGCAATACGAGTGCCAGTGCTTGCACAACAATGTCTGACATTGCCATCACAATCTGCATACAGCAACAACCATCCCAAATCTCAGTACACTAGAATATATGTTTAGTAAATACCAGATTGATTGATATATAACTGCTGTAACTCTTTACTTTCGATCAAAGAATGTACCGACTATGTTCACAAGATTGCCCCTTCTAAGTGGTATAGATAGCTGTTTGTTCAGTAAAAAAATTCAAAAGCAAACTTCTATCATATAGTGTGGCAACACAAAACATACATTTGTGTAGAGATTACCCCAAACCCTAAACCCACATGTCTTGATAGTGAAATGAATCAAAAAACACATTTAATTGTAAAGAGTGAACAATACCAAAAACGAATAATAATGTAATGATACATTTCTATTTATAGGTGCAATTCGTGAATCTCATTACGGCGATCTTTGAGACAGGAAATCAGTTCCAGCTTCGATGATTAGTGTTAAGAAAGTGCGTGAAGCCCCCCTCCTACCCTCTTCCTGTGCAATTTTAGAGTGGTGCATAGGGTGATGGTAACCTCGGAACTGGACTAGCGAATGATAACTCCTGTATAACAACCAGTGACTGACGGACAAGGGGTGTTATGATCGGATTGTACCTTCTTGAGGGCTCAGCTGTTTGTGCCTTCCAGTGCTGTCTTCCTTCCCTCCTTTTTCTTCTTACGTCTACGAATATGTAGGCAAAAATAGAGTCTCATCAAGTTTAAGGACTTGACAACAAACAAGTCCTATTCTTGGCTTGCTTTGCAGCAGGAATTCTGTCGGTGCTGCAAATCTATCCACAATGTTAGGTGCTTCCAAATATGACACGACTGACACTTATTTCGGAGAGTTTAGGAAATGGTAGTTGTAATCACAAAAATTCGTCACTTGTTATCAATCCCTTCCCTGTACAGTGCCTGTTGAAAAGATTTGTTCCAGTGTTCCTGGCTGGGTTGGCTTCTGACACCTACATGCTTCTTTTCTACTAGGACTGTGGTGCAAATCGAGTTTGATTTTTTGTCATTATTCATTAGGAGAAATTTGGGGTCATGAAAAGGCCGTGTAAGCCTGCCCTTTCTAGGTGAACTCCCTGCTGCCCCCCGCACTATCGCTGGCAGCGGGTGCCAGAGTCGCTGCCCGCACAGAACTGCGTGGCGCACTGTGATTAACAGTTCTCGGAATAATTCTTGAGACATGAACGACTTATCTCGGGGTTTGGTCCCAAGTGGGCAGATGGTGTCAGCTCGGCACTGTAGATTGTGCCCTCCACACGCCTCGCTCAGAGGTCATTGGTTCGAGCCCCCGTGGCGGTTGCTGGCACCACGGTGGCACAGCCGGTGGCATGTCAAAAAGTACGCAAAGCAGCGCCTGTTTTTTTCTCTCACGTGCCGCTTACACGGCCTTTTTGTGACCCGATTTTTCTCCTAATGGATGGCTATTTTGGTGTCTAAAAAGCTTTTGTAACATATGGTAGATTTGAATAGAAATTCTTCATGATGGCAATAAACTTCATGAACTGGAACCAGGGCATTATGTTGAAGAGTGTAGTGCCGCTCCTTCATTTTAAAGTTGGTCTGATATCGGTTTATTATAACTCAAAATGAATTACTTTAAAGTTTCTATCATGATCTCAACCACCATGTAATAGCAAATTTCAAATGCGTATGAGGCAATGAGACCCCCTCAAAGTCGATTTCTTTTGGATTTGTCATTTATGAGCGTCTTCTCGAAAAAATTCTTCATGCATATTGTGTATGAATATACTTCAAACGCAATCTACTAAGGTTGAGCCACCCATAACCGATCACTTAAGCTACCTACACTTACACTATTTCTGAATCAGCCATTAATAAGGTGATATTTTTCCCAAGTTGGAAGTTGGTTTTTGCGGAGAATGCAAAGTTGTTTGTGAATTATTTCCCAATATTAAAATCCGTACAATTTTTCAAAGCGAAAAGTATCTCAAGAACCAAAACTGGTCATATGCTCTAATGTACAAATGAGGTACATATGTTATTTCACAATCTAGAAACTAGACCTGATCGGTATTATGTCCCCGGTTGGTAATGGGTGGCTCTACCTTAGCTGTTCTTTGCACAAACTATTTCGTTTGTGCATTTTCAGTTGTTTCATAAGTCTCACCTAATTCTCATCTATGTAGTGCTCCGGTGAGGCTCTACTAAGGTCGGGGCACCTAAAACTGATAACTTAAGCTACCTAGACTATTTCTGGACCAGCCATTAATAGGGTGATATTTTTCTTGGATTGGAAGTTAGTTTTCGCGGAGAATGAAAATTTTTCCATGAAATATTTCCCAATATTGAAATTTGTACAAATTAATAAAGTGAAAAGTACTTTAGGACCCAAAACTGATAATATTCTCTAATGTACGAATGAGGTACATCTATTCTTTCACAATCTAGAAATTAGGCCTGATCGGTTTTGGGTCCCTGTTTGGAAATGGGTGTCTCGACCTTACATTCTTTCGATCCGGGGAGTTATCGACTTTGTCTGTACAACCCGGGGTTGTGGTTGGACACATGCACTGATATTGTCATCAGCAGTACTATGGTCATTACGATTTGTGAATCGAATTGGGCATGAGAGCCAGCAAGGCAAAGCTTCAGCGTGTGTTGCTTCTACACGAGGTGTGAAAAGATTCGGGTGTCGTGCCAATTATTGTGTTGTGGAGAGAATGTGACCAAGTTCAATATATATATTTTTTGCATTTTTCTACAGGTGCCCATGTATTTTGCAGGAATTTCTGTCTCATAGCTAGAGACGAATGGGAAGTGATACAGTTAGTACAATGTTTTTGATCATCCTAGTATTTCTATGGTAAAGGTCATGATAATCACCACAATGCATTATCAAGTGAGATTTACTCAACACACTTCGACTTGTGGACAGGAAAAGACACATTATGCCAATTACTTCTTTTGTCATCCTATTATGAGAAAGGGCTTGAAGCACAGATACAAGGTTTTGAATGGTTGAAGACTGTTCATCCTTACTTTGCTAGAGTGTGCACGATGCCATTTAACCAAGCATAAGGGTATCACTTGCATTTTCAGTAATTTGAAACCGAAAAAACAAGATAAACTTCAAAAGGGATCAAATCGCTAAAAGTATCCTCAACCGTCATGTATATCGTTCAATGTTGTAAAGCACTTAACAACTTATGTGATTTTTATTTTTTTTTAAACATTTTTTTGTATCTCAAGGACATAGGTCACTAGGTGCAGGGTTTTTTTTTTTTTTTTTTTTTTTGCACTGTAGCAGTACACCATGCATGCAACGGAGGGTGGTCCCTCAGGTTTAGGGTTTAGAAAACAGGGCAGGGCGGATTCCTCCATGGCAGGGCGGATTCCTCTATGGCAAGGCGGGTTTCTAAGGTGGAGGGCGTGTTTCCCAAGTGCTGGGCGGGTGGGTTTCTCAGGTGGGAGGGCGGGTTTCCCGGATGCTATGGGGTACAATTTGTGTATGCAAGTTTAGGTGTGAATGAGTGAATTCCTGCAATCAAATTAAAACAATGCAATTAAACATGTCATACAAACATGTGGACACACACTGGATATGAGAAGGTTGCTTCATATATTATATATACTGGCAAAATTGAAAGTAAATATATCATCGTAAAATTCCATGTAATCCTTCTACATATAATAGCCATACACTAACTTCGGAGATCAGTAAACTAAAGAGCCAAATTGCGGAAACAACACATAGGCATGGTCCAACTAAATGGATGCTTCTCCAAGGCCTCAATAGCATCGGACACTGTCAACCTTTTGGACACATTTGGGTCTTGGAGGCCTTGCAATTTGTAGCGGAGATACTCGTGATTGTGGGCGCGTTCAGGGCGGTGCGGCATAAAGTACCTTTTATCATACTCTTCCTGCCAAATGTGTTGCGCTAACCACCCGGTGGAGAATGCATATGCTGCCTTGGAATACAAGTGCCTGGATTCCATAATATTCAGGGCATTCTCGGAATCTTGTGGACCAAATAAAAACCATAATTCTGGTGCCACCCACTTTTGCATTGCTCGTTGTTCGTCCAATTCCTTTTGCGTTTTGAATCCATACTTCGATGGCGCTTACTCCACTACTCGACTGGAAATCCCCCAATCGCAAAGCCCGATGTACACCGTCTCTGGTATCCAATCGTCGAAGTGGAGTAGAACATTGCTTGGAGTAATGTCGTTGTATAGATAACTTGCATCATGGCACTTCCCCACAATGACAAGCAACGACAATGCCAACTCCAGTCGTTTCTTACGGAATGTAACAACCCACTACAGCTGTAAATTGGATAACCCTGAGTCGAGTACTTTTGGAATCTCGTGGTACTCCAAGTGCGGAGGGACTTTCCGATTTATATTGGTCTCAAAATCTTTGAAGCTACCTCCATTCCACCATAGCGAAAACCCCTCTATCGTTCTAGAATGCAAGTACGATAGTCTGATGATTCCTGGATGCTTCACGGGACAACACCCCGCCTCGTTTACGATGGCCATGGGCTTCGCTCTTTCGTTGTCAACATTTGTCAATTGCTTACGCGCGAAGGGAATCCAGCTAGGAATGTGTTGTAGTTTCGTAAGCACCACATTGGTCACCTTCCCATATCCACCCTGGATACGCTGCCCCAGCATGGATACCACGCTAACGGTTGGTCTAGCCACTTGAAAGTTCCGCTGTTGCAGTGAGCCATAACCAAATCCTCAGTTTTTGCTTTCCATCGTTGATGCTTCTTGCCACGACCTTTCGAGTAGAGCTGACAAAAACTTTTCACCGTCTCTAGCTTCGCAACCAGTTCCCCGTCTTCAAATGTCCAGTTGCTCTTGTCCGTCGTTTTTTTCCCCGAGATATAAGTCCAAGCCTCCACGGTGTTGGTAGTCAACTCTACCACCCTACTATCCAACCATGCACCGTGGTCGTAGAAGTCGGTCCAATTAAAAAGTTTCTCATCGTTATCAAAGGCTTTCTCCAAACATTCGTGCAGCTGCTGGCAAAAATTGGTGAACCCTTCTTCGTTTAGATCGATAAAAGTCCTATGCATCATGGAAGCATCCCGTACCGTATAGAAACAAATACCAACCCTCGAGCGAATGCGAGATACTCCTCGGTTGGCATAAGAGGAGTCTCTTGCTCCCCAAGCACTTGATTGTTTGAATTCTTCTTATTTGATCCCTTATTCTTCTTCTTCTTTCCCTTCCGTTTCTTCGATCCCGATGATGAAGGGTTTGTTGATTATGTCCTTCCGTGGGTTTCCTCTGTTTCCTCTACACGATTTGGAGGAGCATCAAAGTCTTGATACTCATGTTGCTTACGCGACCTCTGGCCCCCTTCAACCTCCATTTCCAAATCACAAAAAAAAACGGCAAAAAATCCTCCTAGTGCGCAAAAAAGGACTCCGCCAAGTGCCCACACCAACTCAATGAAGAAGTATAGTGGTGCTTGGCAACCGGCAGAGTGAAGAAAAAAGTGAGCTTGGAAAGGGCAGGGCACCCGCCCTGCCCTTCGAGTAACCCGCCCTTACAGGGCAGGAACCCGCCCTGACGGGGCAGGAACCCGCCCTGCCGGGTAGGAACTTATAAATTTATAATGTTCACAATTTAGTTCAAGAATGTGAGCTCTCGGGTTAAATACTTGCAGAGAAAGTGAATAATAAACAAGAAAGAATCTAGAACAGTAATAATAAAAACTCTAGTTCCTTCACGGGGCCGGCGTGAATAAAGTGTCTGTTTGTAATGATAATGAGTCACTGTCCATCGGGCAAAGGATCAGTAAATCAAAACTACTCTTCCCTTTTGGGAATTGACGAATCTAGAACAAATGAAAGAGAGAAGGGTCTCTCTCGGGTCTATGGGTCCAATTCTAATGCGAGTGCCACATCTATCCTTATAGCAAGTCTGTATGTCGACCATCATAGGCAAGAAGGAAGAAGGTGGGGTTACGGTGGAAGCAGCTTGTGTGGTTTGAGCCATTGAAACATGCTTACTGCGACAAACTACCATATGAAATTGTCAACAAATGTAAGAACAGCTTCTTGCAATTGAAATCATAAGTCTTAGAATACAGTAATTTCTAGGGTTTAAGTGTTGTAAACACTTACCATAATTCTAGTTTTTGAACCTACCTGGTATGGACACTAGAAAGGTAGGCAAATCATTGGAGGAGGATGTTACATAAAAAACTATAAATGAAATGTTAACCCTTAAAGTCGAAAGGCCTCAAAACTGTCAAAAATCCTCAACATTGCCCTTGTTCAATACAAGGTGCATATTTTCAAATTTTTGACATATTTAGGAGAAGTACCATAAGGTCTAGTACCTTGCTTGTACATGTACATCTATCCCAAATCTTAGACTCAAATTCTTTACCGTTAGTGAGATCAGAATGTTCGAAGTTGGAAAAAAATAAAAATAAAATCCCTTGTTGCAAAATGGCTTTGAAGTGTTTCATAAGCCAAATTTATAACCAATTTCAAATGTGAATTTGAGTTGAGGCTCTTCAAATTCTTGTTCCTAGGTGGGTTAGGAATATGTTCATGCAATTTTTACCCACAAAGAACCTATGAAACCTAAAGATATACTTGATTATTCAAAAGGAGGTGTCGGCTAAAATTCAGATACAAAGGACGGGCTTTGACAATGAAAAAGGGCCTTTGATAAATTATTGGATTGAAAATCCAAACAATGAGATCACAAATATTGAAAAATTACAAAAGTGATTTATGTCAAGTTTCAATCTTAGTTCAAAAGGAAAGACCTTAAACATGATTTTTCATAATAAGTAGGATCAAATAATGGAAACCATACCATCTCGTAGTGCATGTTATTCTAATTTCATTACAATATTTTAAATTTTAGTTGTGTAAACTTTGGATTTTTAATTGAATTTGAAGAGAAAACCTTACAAAATAATTTTAAAAATATTTATGATGAATATGATGAATCCAACCGTATAGTTGTTATCTTCACATTGACATTGACAACTTTGTTTTGTACATGAAGTCCAATTTCGTTTTTTATCAACCATTTCATAACAAATCTTTGAAAACAATGTTGAATCGGGACCTTAAAGGGTTTAATCGATTTTTCGCAAAAATCAAGCGGCCACTATTACATTAAACCTCGCTTCTCCCCGTAAATTTGTTAACACTGGGGCATCTTAATGGTAGTCAAAAAATAACATATATTAGAGTTATCCTTAAAGTCACCTTGTGTTTTAAAAAGATACCATGAATTTTGCTTTATTGTATTATTTTTTTTACTTCAAATAGTTGGGAGGCATGGAAGAACTTGGTGGTCTCACTATATTCGGTGTGTAAGAGCTTGGTGGTCTCTAAACTCAAGGAAAACTAGTTTTGCCGTCATTCCATCCTTGAGAACTAGTTTTCCTTGGGTTTAGAGACCACCAAGCTCTTACACACCAAATATAGTGAGACCACCAAGCTCTTACACACCAAATATAGTGAGACCACCAAGTTCTTCCATGCCTCCCAACTATTTGAAGTAAAAAAAAAATACAATAAAGCAAAATTCATGGTATCTAAGTCAAATACCGGATGCCTTTACAAATAACTCTATTTGATCAACTGCAACTCCCGACAGTTTTCTTTTCCCACCCTCATATATCTACAGTTTTCGTAGATAACTCAAATCATCATTCAACAAAGATATGAAACTTCACTGGGACATCTCTGGTCTCACCCGTCGCATTCATCGCTCTCCTCTCCCGCCCAAGCAGGCCTGGCAGCGACGCTGTTCGCGGCAACGACAACAGCACCATCAACAACCACTTTCGAATCAGGAGCAGGCACTTTGTAGTGATTCTGGTCATCCTCCTCCCTTACAGCTTTACGCAGCATTTTTCTGGGTTTTAGAATCTAAGGAACGGCCAATTTTAGCGGACTCTAGCGCGGGAAAAACAATAGCAAATGCTAAGGTAATGTATG
>CM026424.1:17686041-17688541 GCA_014871385.1 Ceratodon purpureus | reverse complement strand
ATGAAAAACGATGCAAATTCTCAAACTCCACGCTGAAAATTTAACCTCCTGTAGAAATCTCCTGTGCGAAATTGCATAACAATCCAGGATCACAGCTTGGCAGTTAATCCAAAATAATTTTATACATTGAAAGGCTGATGCAGAGAGACTCATCAAGGTTAGAGGCTCCTACATGGAACAGGAAAATGAAGCTAAATGCTACAGCCTAACCAAAATTCCAGAATCAAGAGCCATCAATGGGAAAAGATATGATCTCAAACTCCACAGTCGTGATCATCATCCTGAGAATTTGCAATTTACGGTGCGAATTTTGCATAGCAATCGACAGCTTGGCAGTGAATCCTAAATAATTTTGTACATCGAATAATGAACCTAGTTCAGAAAGGCTCCTTACTGGAACAGAAACCTAAATGCTACACCCTAAAAATCTTCTACAATGACTTTATAAGAATTCTCGAACTGCTGTCATCGAATTGTAAAGCTTCAAATCACACAGTATCCACAGCCGGGATTGTTGCCTTTGCTGATCAGGAGCTGCTTATACTCAAGAGATCCAGCTGCTCGGCCAACGAGCACTCAACATGACAAGAAGTGCGGCATCGTGAGGGAATGAGAACCATACCGAGAACACGCTGCTCGACAGGCGCAAATCCTCCTGCACCCGTTGATACATTTCGAAACTCCACAGTGTCATACAAGATGATATTGCCCTGCTTGTCCAAGCAATGGAATTTTCCCACGAACAGGCGCCCATCCTCCACTCCCACCTTCAACCTCCGATACAACAATCGGCGTGCCTTCTTCACAATCGGCTTCGCTGCATCATCGAGCTGCACACTCTTATTCAACGACCTACTGTCGAAATCATCGCTTTCCAGCAATGCTTCCCTGTAATCTCCCTCCGGAATCATGGTCAGACCCTGCAATCCCAGAGCTTCCATCACCTCCAGCAATCTGCATCATCTGACAAAGACAAGGTCAGCAATCGGTCAAGCTTGGAACCCTAATTCACTGTGAGTGGATGACAACGGAGAAGTGTCAACATCTTCATCCACTTTTGCAACACCACGCCCACCCATTCTAATAAATTAGCCATTTTAGCATTTTATTCATGCCAACCCCAGTAGGGCTTTGGTGTTCTTATTCATTTTTTGTGATAAATAACAAGTTGGGTGGAGAATACTTTTCATTGTAAGCAGTCATCAGTCGATCCTAGAGGTTAGATATTACAAATTTTTCTCTATCCAACCCATTATTTATGTTGAATGTAGAAGCAACATATTCACAATATACATATTCGTATATACTCGTGCTATTGTTCATGGTTTTGGATATAATCAAACGGATGTTTGGAAACTCTTCTTGGCACTTGAATTTGGCAAACATCTTATATAAACTTAGTTACACATAGTCTAATGTTGCAATAATAAACACTACTTAAAAAACATGACAGTCTCTATCATTGTCCATGGTTATTACAAACCGTGATAATAAATATATATTTAGAAGAAGAAAAAAATTGATCTACAAGATGATTTGATAATTTCTAATTGTAGGATCAATTAATCAATTGATCTTCAAAAATGATTTGATAATTTTGATCTTTAATAAGTATTTTCGATCTATTAATTTTTATCTATAAGATGATTTGAAAATTTCTAATTGTAGGATCTTGCAAAATACTAGTATGAGAAGTTTTACAAAACTTATCCAATATCCAATTCACCATACAATCATTTGAGATTCACAAAACCATTTATGAATGCCATTACTCTTACACTAGAATTCGGAGATGGCAAGAATTCCACCACCAATTCACAACAGACAGAAAAATATGTCGGCCAAGAAGCTTGGAGACGAAGTCTCCCAATGTGTATGAATTCTTCTCTGTCTGTGTCGTCGTCGAATTTCAAATGGATATAAACCCAACACTACCTTCAGCACTCAATCAAACAAGGGCTTTCAGCTTTGATTTCTGCTTACGTTGCAACCTTCCTCAAGTCATAGAAATTTGAATCTAGTTCTTTACACGAAGTTCAGTTCTTAGAGTGTCACTTTTTTTGAGCATCTAGTTCAAAGAAATATCAAACAACATGGCTGGACAAGGCAACAATGGCGATGGTGGTGGTTCGAAATGGTCCAGCGGCAATGGTGGCAAGTGCTAAACATCAAGCACCCCTCTCAAAAATCCCTTGATCGATTGAAAAGATTTCATCAACACACACGAATTGGTATCTGTACAGTACATAGCTTGTTACTTCAGCTTCGCATTTTGATCCAGTCTCAGAATCTCGTCTCATAGTACTAGCCCCTATTAGAGATTTCATATTTTGTCCATTCCTGAAGCAAAAGCCTTAGTGTATCGCTTTGCTAGAGTGCAACATTTGCATACAAAGAGATCAAGCCATGGCTAGACAATGCAATGTACAACGGCGATGGTGGCTCTGACATTACCACAGAAGGTTGTTTCTCATTCCGTGAACCTCGGACCAGCAATTCT